>OX608080.1:80397674-80920001 GCA_951509765.1 Sphenella marginata | reverse complement strand
TCCGAAATAAGTCCCGAAATAGTCCCGAAAATAGTCCAGAAATGATCCCGAAATGATCGCGAAAAAATCCCGAAAATAGTCCCGAAATGATCCCGAAAAAGTCCCGAAACAATCCCGAAAATAGTCCCCGAAACAATCCCGAAATTTATCCCGAAAAAAGTCCCGAAACAATCCCGAAATGATCCCGAAAATAGTCCAGAAATGATCCCGAAAAAGTCCCGAAAAAATCCCGAAAATAGTCCCGAAATGATCCCGAAAAAGTCCCGAAACAATCCCGAAAATAGTCCCGAAATAATCCCGAAACAAGTCCCGAAATAATCCCGAAAATAGTCCCGAAATTATCCCGAAAAAGTCCCGAAACAATCCCGAAATGATCCCGAAAATAGTCCAGAAATGATCCCGAAATGATCCCGAAAAAGTCCCGAAAAAATCCCGAAACAATCCCGAAATGATCCCGAAACAGTTCCGAAATGATACCGAAAATGACGACAAATATAATGCGCATATGGGTATAATTTTCCGGGATCTCAGGGTACTTATTTTTTTATTTTTAAATAACTGAATAAAAATAAAAGTTTTATCGTTATTCAAGAATTCCAAAAATAAAAATAACATGTTATTCATCACTCAGGATTTCTTGAGTGACGAATAACATATTATTTTTATTCAAGCACTTCTTGAATAAAAATAACATGTTATTTATCACTTGGATTTTTTTGAATAAGAAATAACCTGTCACTCATCACTCAAAATTTAAAAAATGATGAATAATTTTTTATTTTTTATATTTGAATAATTTTTCTATTCAAAGTGGCCCAACAATGTGCATAGATCAGTATTATTGCTTTATGGAATGTTATATTAAAATGAATGTTTTTTTAAATGAAATTAATCAGAAATAATCATTTAATTACATTAATCAAATTAATCAAGTAATTAAAATTAATCAAAAATAATTATTTAATTACGTTAATCATATTAATCACACTAATTAAAAGTAATCAAAATTAATTGACATTAATCAAATAATCATATCAAAAATGTAATTAAAATGCATTAAAAGTAATCAAAAATAATCAGAAATTTTTATATTAATCATGCAATTAAATTTTATTAATTAATTAATTAATACATTTTTTTTAATTAATGAAATATTAATCATTAACATGGTGCGGCTACTGGCAATTAATCATTAAACAATTTTCTGAGGATGACACAGTACAATTAATAATCATTAAAATTTTTAATCATTATTTAACAGGTCTGACTTGAATTCCACACTTAACTATCGGTTCACCATTTTATTTAAGCTATTTTGATAAAATATCCTTGCTCAATGTACAATAGATAACCTTATGAGCTCTAGCCCGAGGTTAACTACCCAATGTTGAGCAGTTAAACTCTAGTTAACTCAACTTGCAAGTTGAAAAGCTAGAGTTAACTGTGGAACGTACGTTAACTCGCCACTGTGAAAATGGCCCTAAGTGATAGTTCCTCTAGGTCAATGTTGGTAAACGATGGCATGATAAAAAATATGATTACTACTGACAAACTCCGGGTCAACGTTCGGGGCAGATTGCAACATGCTCCTCATAAGTAAATGAAGTCCATTGTACAAGACTACATGAGGGGCGAGTAGTAGTAGTAGTTCTTTCAAATATAATCAATTTGCTTCTCAACCATAAGCCCGTATTTGTTTCATTAAATTCAAGCGAGAGTTCCACATTTGTTAATGATTTAATAAGATCTGGTATGATTTTTTCTAATGTTGCTGCAGTGGCAAAAAACCCAAACGTTTGAAGTAACGCAAGGCGCACCACTATGTATTCATCCGCACCTTTTGCGATTTTGCCAATTGTTACATGCACTTCAAGTGGATGTGATTAGCAGAAACGTCTTCTACTATCAGTTAAATCACCATTGGTGCTCACTGTGGGTTTTACGTTTCTTGCACCACTACCTCCCACATCCAGCTCATCTGTATCCGAACTAGCACCACTTTTTATGATCTCGGTATGAGCTGCCATTTCCAATTGACGCACATCATCCTCGCTACCTACTACAATTATACAAACATCGCACTATTTTGCACAAATCTCTGCATATAATAAAATTGTAACAGGTCGATGTCTGTACATGGCAGATATCAACAAAAAATTGCTTGGGGGAAGCATTCACCCTTATCGCAGAGTTCGCCCCGAACGAGTGTTCGCCTTCATTTTTTTTGTTCGGAGCGAACTAGTTCCGCCTATCGACAAGTTCGGGTGAACGAATGTTCACTTCGAATCATCTGATGCCCTACTTCGAATTAATGGTAATCGTTTACGTGGGGTACCGAGCGCCAATACGCGTCCAAAAATGTCGGGAGAGGTATCAAAAGACGCGTTTCCGCCCCAGGAGCATGAATATAACTCCGCTCAACCAATTTATCCATTATTTTGGAAATATTTACGAAAAACCGAAAAATGACCCGGGTTTAGGGGCCCGATCCATGTTTTTTATGTGCAGAAAACCTTACCGCGTAGGCGGCCTTCGGCCGCAATTCAAAAAAATAACCCTGGGCTGCGCCATTCCAACTACCGGGTGGTTGCCATAGCCGTGGCTACCGCCACGGTGATGTCCTTCCGCGTGCCGCTCTTTTCTCACAGGGTAATGTGATTACAACAACCACATGAAAATGACAGAAATTATAAACTTTAACTGCAAATATCTCGCAAACTACTAAAAATATTGGTTCAGCGGAGTTATATTCATGCGCCTGGGACCAAAGCGCGTCTCCTGATACATATCTCAACATTTTTGGTTGTGTATTAGCGGTCGGTACCCCACGTAAACGATTACCGAATTAATAGTGAACAAATAAATTTGCGTGCTATTTTGTGAATTTTGTAAAGAATCGTACATTTTACTAAAATTAAGTTAAAAAATTATTCAAAAACATATATAGTGTTGGCCTTAGGTTGTTACTGATTGAACGCGAGGAGAATGCAAGTGTGAGAACAATCCGGAGGCAATTTGGAGCTAAGTGAGTTGAAAAAAGCTGTTTTTTTGCAGTTTTCAATAGCAAATTAATTGTTACTTTACTAGTTTTCCGGTAAAAACCGGTAACCGCTAACCGGAGTTTAATTGACATTTTTGTACGGCTTAACCAGCTTTTATGAAAGTTGCCCTAAATAAGCCAGCATTTAAATATTTTCTAGATATTCTTGGTAGCTAGTCATTGAAACAAAAAATTGGAGTACTTCGCTTTGTAAAGTGGACAGCTTGCATTCCCTGAGAAGCGTCAATTTGCGTAGGACTTTTATATGAAGTTGCCAATTCTGGAGGTCTTAAGATGCGCTTATGACGAAAACTAACAAAACATCCATTACAGCACACATAAATCAATTCTGCAAAAGAAATGTAAAACCGCACTTTTGTAATCATTTCGTGCTCTTTTTTGGAATTTACTTTTTGATTTACTCTTAAAAATAAAAGTATATTACTTTAAAAGAATATCTAATATTCAAAACATACAAATGCGTACAATTTGTTTCTTGTTCGCCTCTAAAATAAAAGTGAATAAATTTGCCATTTTCCGTTGTTCATTTCGCCCGAATAAAGAGTTGGCAATATGGCGGAATGTTTTTCGAACACGAACAATTTGTTCGCCACCGTCTGCGATAAAGCGAACAACAAATGTGAATCTTTTCGGGTGAAAATATAACTCGCGATAAGGGTGATTACACTGGTTTACAGCCAAAATGCACCAGAGACGCCATAGTGAAATTCCTATGTAAAATCACCTCCTAATTCCGAAAATCAAGGTTATTTTTACTTGAATGGTACCGTTTTTGAGATATTTACGATTTACCGTTATTTCAAAAAACAAAAAAGATGGCTCCACTTAATCTTGTATATCTCAAGAACAAATTGAGCTATTCGAAAACGGTTTGAAAAATTTGCAAGCTTATAAAATTTACTATAATCAGTACATACAACACTTTTTGCTAGGTCCTGCAGATTCAAACATAGTGAACAATCATTACGGATTTTTAAAATTTTTTTTGTAAAAATATAAAAAATTTGTACTTTGCGAGGAAGCATCTCGAAAACTTTTTGGTTTTTTGCAGATATTTTTTCCCCCCTCTAAGCTCTGTTTTATTACAAAAACAAGCTATCAGTGAACAAAATCGATGAACTAATACAAAAGTTATAAGCATTCAAGTAAATATATCCATTTAATACTTAAGTACCCTACAAATAATAGCATATGTGCATATGGTTCTGTCTTAACTATATGATCTTATTTTAAAATTGAAAAAGTTATGTGTCTTGTTTTGACGCTTATTTAGATTAGGATCGGTTTCTCTTATGAGAAACCAACAGTAGTCGCCCATCATAGCGACATCCCAGAATCCTTGATACCGACTTTCAATCACTTTCATTTGCTGGTGAAACCTTTCGCCATGCTCGCCACTTTCGTCGCCAAGATTTTGCGGGAAAAAATTTAAGTGGGAGTGTAAGAAATCAATTTTTAAAGACATATTTACTCCTGAAAGAAAATAAAAAAGTAAATTAGATAAATACATAAGTGACACATTAGTATATAATTTTCTTAGGCTGGATTTATCTTTCAATTCAGAACAAATTTTTTGTTTATATTTTTCCCGTTCTTGTTTGTTCGGAACTGGACGATGAATTCAGATTTATGGCTATATATTCTCATGTAAATTTATGTAATATATAATTTATTATAATATGTTTTTTTATTTACCCATTTCCGCATAGTTTTCGATTAAGTCGTTCACTATCATCTCGTAGTTAGGACTTTTGTGTTTGCCTAAAAAAGAAGTAACGACCTTTTCAAAAGAATCCCACGCTGCTGCCTCCACTGGTGACAATAGTTCTTTGAAATGGTTATTGGTCATCATTTTCCTTATTTGCGGTCCCACAAAAATGCCTTCCTTTATTTTTGCTTCTGAAATCTCTGGGAAGATTGCCTTCAAATGATGAAAAGCTTCGCCTTCTTTGTCCAAAGCCTTCACAAAGTTTTTGATAAGGCCGAGCTCTATGTGGAGCGGAGGTAGAATTATTTTTTCCTTCTTTATAAGTGGAGAGTATTTTATATTATCTACCCCAACTTGAAACTCGATTCGTTCTGGCCAATCCTTTATGATGTAGTGGTCTTGACGAGCTCGGCTATCCCATTTGCATAGAAAGCAACAGTATTTTGTGTATCCACTTTGTAGACCACATAGCATTCCAACGACTTTAAGATCGGCACATATTTTCCAATCATGTTCTTCGTATTTGAATAACTTGAGCAATTTTTGCATTATCTCATATGTTTCCTTCGTATTTACTGCATGCGCGATCGGGATAGATGGCTTTTGGTTGCCAATATGCAATAATACGGCCTTTAAACTTAATTTATTGCCGTCTATGAACAATCGCCACTCTTTTGAATCATATGGTTCACCAAATTGTTTGAATAGACCAGCAATGTCTTTGCAGTAACAAACACTGTCCTCCTTCGTATAGTAAGGTAAATGTCCATAATTTCGTGGTACTAAGGAATTTTCTGACTTTCTACCTCTCTTGCGTAAAAACGGATGAAGGAAAACTAAAAAAGTAAATTTTTCCCATTGAGTTGATCTATTAAGATAGCTTTCCATTTAATTTCAAACAAAACTAACAAATGTTTTATTTTATATAAATAAAAATGTGTGAGTACCTCAAATGTCCCTAATTTCGTGGCAAAAATTTTCTGATGTACCTAACTTCGTGGTAAAGTGTCCCTAATTTCGTGGTATTTGGTTAAACTCTAATTTTATGGAAAATGAAAGTTATTTTAAACGCAAATTCCTAAAATTAATTTATTAAAATTTATGTTCAAAAATTTTAAATTTTAAATAATTTTTTTATTGTTATTGTATTTATGAAAAGAAAGCGTTTTAAGACCAAGTAAGTATTAATTTGTTTAGTACTTAGTAATCAATTGATTAGACGGATTTTTTAATTGTTAATGATTACTTCAATTGGTTTTTGAGAAAAGGCAATTAGTAATTGATTGCGATTGAAAAAATAAAAAAAAAAACCAATAAATAAAAATTTATTTAACTGATGTAATTTGTTACTTTTCTCAAAATTTCTTTTATTTATTATTACTAAAAATGTTTTTTTTTTTAATTTTTGTCTTTTTTTGGTCTTTTAAGTTTTTTTTATTTTTAAACAAAATAAATAATTAAAAAAAAATAGTTTTAAAACAAAAATAAACAATAAAAAAAATTAGTTCAATTGATCTAGCTTATTATTTTTTATTATTTCAAAAAATGTTTTTTTTTTTTAATTTTTTTGGTATATTTTTAATTTATTTGTTTTTTTTAATTTTTTGATTTTTTTTTAATTTAATTTGGTTTTTTATTCTTTTTTTTAATTTTTTGGTTTCTTGTTAACAATGTATCTAAATGCGCAGTATACCACGAAATTAGGGGCATGCGATAAAATTGATGTAGGTAATTTCGTGGTATCGCTTTAAGCGGTAATATGAGTTTTATATTTAAATTTTTTTGTTTATTATCGCTATTCATTCATAACAAAAGCAAAAAAGTATAAATCTTGGCATATTTTTTTAAATTAAATGAAAAATTATTGAATAAACAAAAGTTCTATAATGCCATTATTTCGTTAAAACACAAGCACAAGCAGAGCTTTTCGATTAAAATATTAACGAATGGGTTAATAAAAGTGTACCACGAAATTACGTCAAAATCTTCCTCAGGGGTTTATTTAATAATTAAAATACTTAAAATAATAGGGTATCTTATGAAATGTGAAAGAAAATAAGGAAAACAGAAAATATTATATTCCCATAATTTCGTGGGTACCACGAAATTAGGTACATCACAAAAAACATGTGTTCCTAATTTCGTGGTATTTAATATTAAATAAAATGTAAATACAAAGTTATTGAAATAAGTTTTACAGTATTAAAAACGTTTAAGAAATGTTAAATAAAACCAAAAAAATTATCGTCAAAAAAAAAAATTTAAAGATACAATTTTTACAGGCTTAACAAATTCTACTGGTCTCCTTAACAGTTTCCTTAAAAGGCCTCCCTACAAAAGGCTCATTTTCTGCGCTTCCAACTTTATAATGATTGTTGTTGTCATAGGTTCAATTTTAAAAAATTTGTAAAATATCCATTAGTTAATCTTTATTATAAAATTTTCAGTTTTAAAAAAAACTCGCCAAATTTCTTGTTTGAAAGAAAAAATCGAAATACCACGAAATAACGTACTACCACGAAATTATGGACATTTACCTTACTTGGAAATTTCATCGTGACGAGTTCTATAATATGTTACCTTAACATCGGATGCAACAAATTTAAATTGTTGCATTCGAGAGGCGTGTAGTTCGGCCTTTTCCTTTGACAATTCCAAATCCCTTATCCAATCATTGAGTTGTGCTTGTGACAAAGAATTTCTTTCGTTTTCCGTTTGAAATTCAGTACAACATGATGCCGCGCAATCAGATACTACTGTTGACAATGAAACTGGAGCCGGAACTAAAGTTAAATTTGATTCTGGCAATGTCGCTTCTGTTGAAATTAGTTCTGGTAATGACACTGTAGATACGCTCGCATAGGTTACTTTTCTGGACTTTCCAACCCCAAGTACTTTTGTAGTACAAATATAGCAGTCCGTTGAATGGCAAGTTGGTTCCCTCCACTTCATTGGTGTTATAAATTTCACACGTCGCCTAAATAGATAGTTTCAGAAATTAGTCAGCTATGCATTAAAAGGGAACAAATTCCAAATTTTGACAACGTACCTTTTTGTTCCGGTTCCCGAAGAAATCAATTCGACTCGGCATGTGGTGCACACCAGTGTTGCCATTTTGGTGCTTGTAGAGCTAGATCTAGCTCTTTTTTTGGCGTTTAGCTCCAAAATTCTGTTTTAGCTCCTAGCTCTTTTTCTATTCCTTTTTTTTAATTTTTAGCTCTTTTTTGGCTCCAAATTTATTTGTACAAATTGTATTGAAAAATGAAGAAAGTTTTTATTTCTTTTATAATCGACGTCGAAATTATTATATTAGTTTCATTGTGTACCATGTGGCAACTTAGTTTCCCTCACCGATAACAAATACCTAAATCGGTTAACTTTGTCGAGTAACATTCCTAAATGCCATATGTTTATTTTGCGAACAAGAATCAAAATGGAAAGGTAAGTAAATTGTGTGTAAAAAACACTTTCCTAAGTTGCTAAAGATTCTGAACAACCTTACCCTCCGATTCTGTCTTCATGTTAAAAAATCAGAAAAAATATTTCAAGCGTTTTGAACTCTGAGTCAGAATTAAAATGACTTCATTTGGCTTTGACGCAAAAATAAAAATAGTTTTTGAGTTTTACTAAAAATGAAATATTTTTTTCTTAACTATTTATCAAGCTTGATAATTTTTCAAAAACACACTTATTTTTTTTTGTTAACTTAGTTATACTTTTCATACGTTTTAAACATTGTTTAAGTTAAATCTATACTATAATAAATCTCTAGAAAAGTCGTACATTAAAAATTTCTTTGAAAAAATGGCTGGTGATGATTTTGGGAATGCTATAGCGTTCATCTGATAAATTTTTAAAATTATTGTCTGTCTGTTTGTCTGTTTGAACTTAAGGATCTTGGAAACTAAGAAATGAATTTTGATGAGAGTTTCACTAATGGACTGCTTGAAGCTTAGAAAGGGACCTGCACTTTGTTTTATCAATATCGAACGACAAACAAGAGCTATAGAGTTCATCTGATAAATTTTTAAAATTATTGTCTGTCTGTTTGCCTGTTTGAACTTAAGGATCTTGGAAACTAAGAAATGAATTTTGATGAGAGTTTCACTAATGGACTGCTTGAAGCTTAGAAAGGGACCTGCACTTTGTTTTATCAATATCGAACGACAAACAAAAAAGGTATACTGATTTTTAGGGAGGTAAGCACCTATGAAATTTTTTTTCTTACATAAATTTATATGAAGAAAAATTCACTTACTTTGTCAAAAAAAAACTGAGCGCGCCTCTCTAAAATTTTTGTTCACTTTTTTTCAATGTCAGCTAAATCAAAAATCAATTGCATATGTACACTGCCGTCCTATGTGGGTATCAGCATATCTTTAATAAAACTCTAGATAAGTTGTTTCTGTATATTTGAAATTTCTTTGAAAAATGACTGGGGGATGACTTGGGGAATGTTTAGGCAAAGCTAAAGAGTCAAATAGAGGGGAGATGGCAAAATGTCGAAGTTAGACTGTTAAAAAACGCCTTTACTTTAGGTGGTTGCCGTAGACATAAACGGGATATAATGTGGGAAACTGAATATTGTTCTGAACCTTCTCAGCCTGTAAATTGTTTTGCAATTAAAGGTAGCAGGAATTTATTAACTACTTAGGTACATACATAACTTTCAAAGGATTTGAAAACACACGTCTCAATAAATTGACCGCAGATGAAACAGAACATATCTGGATCATTTGTACACTCAAACTCTCGCGCCCTTTTATTCATTTTTTATTTTTAAGTAAATGACGGGTTATAAGCTGCAATTATAAACTGAACAGTATCCGGCGAGCCTTGCAGATATTATGAAGGAACAAGGCGCATGTGCTCTTATTTATACTTAGATCCAGTAAAAATTCAAGCCTACCTAAACAAAAAGGTTCCCTAGTTCTACAAAGAAAACACTACCTGCCTCAAAAATATGCTCTTGTTTAAAATGTACCTAGGTTTGAGAAAACGACACTAACAGCTTTTTGTATCTAATAACTTTTCGAAAATCTACCTGCTAACTAACTGATATACGAATACTAACACATATGTACCAGTAGGGTACTTAAGCATTAAATGGATATATTTACTTGAATGCTTATAACTTTTGTATTAGTTCATCGATTTTGTTCACTGATAGCTTGTTTTTTTTGTAATAAAACAAAGCTTAGAGGGGGGAAAAAAAACAAAAAGTTTTCGAGATGCTTCCTCGCAAAGTACACATTTTTTTATATTTTTACAAAAAAAATTTTAAAAATCCGTAATGATTGTTCACTATGTTTGAATCTGCAGGACCTAGCGTTGTATGTACTGATTATAGTAAATTTTATAAGCTTTAAAATTTTTCAAACCGTTTTCGAATAGCTCAATTTGTTCTTGAGATATACACGATTAAGTGGAGCCTTTTTTTTTGTTTTTTGAAATAACGGTAAATCGTAAATATCTCAAAAACGGTACCATTCAAGTAAAAATAACTTTGATTTTCGGAATGAGGAGGTGATTTTACATAGGAATTTCACTATGGCGTCTCTGGTGCAGAAAAAAAGTTGGAATTTGTGATCCAGTGTTATTAAACGAGTAGAATCCAAATCAACCGTTTTTTAAATTTTTGTGTGCCTGTCTGTCTGTCTGTCCGTATGTTTGTGGCCGTATCACTCTGAAAGTACTGAATGGAAATGAATGAAACTTTTTTCGTTGGATTTCTAGATACTCAACTTAAAATTTAAGATATTACTTTTTTCGATATCTCAACCGGTTTTGGAGTTATCGCCCAATATGTGAACCAGTAGCGCGATTCTGTAACTTTTTTAACGCCAAGTGTTAGCGTTAACTTCCCTTAACACCGAAAAGTGTTAGCTAACACCTTAGTTAACGCGAAAAAATTGTGTGGTGTTAAAAGTTATAGAAAATAAGTTCTCCGAACATGAAACCGAACTCGCGACGCGCACGTTGTAGTCCGAACGCTTATCACCTGCGCTACTGCGACATGAACGTCGGCGCTGTCAAATGCTGTACTTAAGATGAGTGCAGTTTTCCCCTCAATTTTAACAGATATACATACATAAAACAGCTAACACTATAAAGTGTTAAAAAAAGTTACAGAATCGCACTTTCGTTAAGAGCAAACGCCAAAATTCGGCGACAAGCTTAACACTCGGCGAGGTGTTAAAAGTTACAGAATCGCACTACAGGGGTGACCAAAAATGTCTTAGTACAATATGGATGTCAAACGAAAGGTTTCAATGAGTGCTGTAATATGCGATGTGATCAATTGAAATATCCCAAATGGTTTCGGAGATATTTTGAAGTTATCGATGAATATTTGCAAGAAAATGTGTCAGTACAATATGGGTATCAAACGAATGGTGCCAATGGGTACTATTATATGCGATGCGCTTAATTTAAATGTCTCAAATGGTTTCAATTATATATCTTCAAAAATTTCGGACGGAAAAAGAGAGAAAAAAAAATTAATTATACGCATATGAAGTGGCTGGCACCAGCTAGTAAATAAATAAAAACATATGCAAATGACACAAAAATTACAGAAACGTCAAATTCGGATGAACTTTTTGTTTGAATGACAACATAATATGCCAAGTTCATTCGACACTCACAATGCAAATTTTAGGTGAGTTCGCCAATCGGTTCGACTCGCCAAATGTATTCGCTTCGCAAGTGACAATGTGCGTATAAAAGTGCACGCTATAATAATTTTTGCACGTCCTATAACTTGGTTACTATAAAATACAATTATCCGTTAAAAAGCTTTTGGCTTGTCACCAAGAGCTTAATAAATTGGCGAATCCCCTAGTTATTGAAATATAAAATGTACATAACCGTCGCTGAGAAATACTTGCGTTCACATGCTTTGCTTTCTCTAAATGTTGGCCCTCGTGCTTCGGTGTAGAGGTCTCATAAAATATATAGCTTGTGTATTTCCGCAGACTGATAATTTAGATAATTTAAGGTTTTAAAGATGGCAATATGAATCTCGACCGCATACGTTGGTCCGGGGGGTCCTGACCCCCCCGAAATGTGCAAGTTAGTACAATTTTTTTTGTGTGTCTGCAAATTAAAAAAAAATAATTTTCAGCTCATGAAATGATATTAACGGGTACAGGGTACAAGAGGGTGGGGGTTAAGCAAAAACCCGGTATATGTCTGGTTTAATACTTCAAATTAATTTTTATTTTGTCATTTAAATTAGTGGAAAAACGCATTTTTCGTCTTTTTTCGAGGTTGCTCAACTTTGGCGCTATCCCTATGCACTATGTATAACACGAATTTTAGATGTTATTCAACAGAAAATCTATGGAGCGAACGAAAATTACTGATAAAGCGATGGCTAGGCTATATTGTGAGCAGACGAATCTTTCGTCTGAGCTATCATTCGCCATACATAATGAGTATCTCAATGCCTGTAACTTTTGTAATTTTCAACAGACTTGCTAACGAGTTGAACGATGGCACAGGAGTTTCAAAACAGCAATTTTATGTCACGACCCAAACAAGTGGGTACACCATCTGCCTTTAATTCTTCTTGGTCTTCGTGTTGCTTTCAACCCGGATATTAATGCTTGTGTTGCCTCACTCGTTTACGGAACAATATTGCGCATCCCTGGCGAATTTCTACAAAAAACAAAAATCACAAAAGTCGCAACCGAAACAGTAGCACAATTCCAATCAGCAATGTTAAAGCTGCGGCCAACACAAACAACGCTTCACACAACTTCAAAAGTATTTGTATCACCATCTCTGCATTCCCCCACATATGTGTTCTTGCGTAACGATTCGATCCGTCCATCACTAACTCGACCATACCCAGTACTGAAGCGATCTCCTAAATACTTCAAAATATTAGTACGCGGTCGAGAAACCAATGTCAACATAGATCGGCTCAAACCAGCCTTCACAACAAACGACGAAAGCAGTGAAATAATCGAATCTACGCAAAATGACGAAGAAATACAAACTAGGCCAAACGCAGATCAACATGAACCAACTTTGGTTGACAACAACGACTTCAGCGAAATAATCACGTCTCCAGAGGGGGAGTACTGTGGCACCCTGTTGCAATCTATTGTAAAATTGTTTCTATTATTTGCTTTGAGTTATTCTTCCTTTTTAATCACTTTCGCCCTCTTACATATTCGCTAGCAAACGGTTCGGACGTTCATTAACTTGTAATAAGATTTCAAAGTAATAAATAGTTGTATTCAGGGCCGTGCGCAGGAATTGGCCTTGGGGGGGGGGGGGGGTTTAATTTAGATTTGCATTCGCATACATTTTTCACTAAGATAAACATATTTGCTGAAACAGATACCTAGACCCATACATCATAAATTTAAATGTTCTTTAACTTTTCTGAAACTGCATACTCTGATACCTAAAACTATACCCATTTTTGGTTGTACACATTTTTCTGTATTTGATAGAGAATTGGTGATATGATGGCATATCCCTGCTAACTAAAAGTGCAAAAAAAGACTCCTTTCGGAGCCCAAATGGAGCGAAAAATCGCTCTACGCGGGCACTCCAACGGAGTCATAAAAAAAAGTCAGAAATGAGTCCGATTTCGATGAATTTGAAGCGTTTTTTGACTATTTTTAAATGAACTGCGAAGCCTTTTATTGGTGCTTTTCTGAACCTTTTTCGGAGCCTTTTATTCCTCCATTCTGAGGGTTTTAGAGCCTTTTCAGACGCCTTTCGGAGCCCTTTAATTGGTGCTTTTCTTTTATTCATCCATTCAGAGGGTTTTTGGACTCTTTTCGGAGCCTTTTATTGGTGTTTTTCTGAAGCTTATTTGGGGTCGTTTTTTATTTCTTTTGGGTCATAATTTCTTTGCGCAATTTTTCATATCTAACTATTCTGCCGTCACCAATTCTGACTTTCTAAATTATCCCTATGAGCTACATGGGAACAATTTAATTAATTGTCCAACTATATGCGCCAATGATGTTCTTATTTATCTGAAAACCTTGAAGGAATCTTTTAAATGCGGTCCTGATAGGATTCCTACATGCTTCTTGAAGAAGTGTGCTAACAATCTTTACCAACCCCTTACCAATTTGATCTACCTTGATTTCCGACTGTCAACACGGGTTCTGTAAGGGAAAGTCCACCGTTACAAACTTACTTGAATTTACTTTGATTTCAGCAAAGCTTTCGATAAAGTGTGTCACTCTTCACTTATTCATAAACTGGATCAGTTGGGTTTCCAGCCGAGTCTCAATCGCTAGATCTCTTCTTACCTTAGCGACAGAGCACAAAAAGTAGTGTTAAAAAATGGTGAATCCGATGTTATTTATGTCTCCTCAGGAGTTCCTCAAGGAAGCCATCTTGGCCCGATTCTGTTCTTGTTGTTAATAAATGACATTTCTACAGTAATATAATTTTCGAAAATTGTAATGCTCTGTAGCTGAGCAGTTTTAGATCTCGACGATTAACAAACTAAAGCCAGACTATTGATAAACGTCCATGAAAAATGCGATCTTTATCTTCTGTTAGGTAAAATAAAAAAAAACCTCAGAAAATGTTTGAAAACATTCAAATAATTGAACGGTGTCGCTCATCTGCTCTTCAACGTTCATTTTCTCACAATTCTCTTTACGCCTACAACAAAAAGGGTCACAAAACACTCGAAATCTTTCATATGTATAATTGAGCCTTGCAGTTCATGCGCTCTGTTTATTGAAACTGCTCACTGTTTTCATCAGTAAAATTAAAAAAAAAATGTCCATACGCTACACAACTTTGTAATTTCGGAAAGCTCCAAGTGCAATTCAAAGTGCCGGACTTATGTATTGGCCAACCTTATTCTTTGCAACTTTCACCAATTTCTTCTTCCGTAAAGTTATTTTAACTAATTTTGTCAAAAGATATTAGTCAAGATTCAATACAAGACTTATAAACTGTATTTTGAAAATTTTTGCAAAATCATTGCAACTTAGATTTGGCCATGACCGTGCGCACGGGCCTGGTTGTATTTAATATTATAAATTAACTTTAACTTTCGGTCGTAATTTATTGGAATTAATAAGGTAAGCCGTACATCTTTTGGAGCAGTCCTAACCCCGCTACCAAATATACAACACTGCCACAAGCACAGGTGAATGGAATGAATACAATAGTAAGAAGAGAGAGTATAAACGATTAATAAAGACTAGTATCGCCCGTGGTCGAAATTCGACCAATTTAAATTTTCTTCAACTCCTCTAAAAATAAAACTTTGAAATAAAATACTTATGTATTTTCCTGCCCACTATCTTTTCTTTAACATACATATCTCCCGTGACAAATGCAATACCAAGTAAGTAGGTGGAAAAATAACTAAAGCAGCCATTATGCATACTTAGCATAGACTTGACTTGACTTGGAACTGCCACTTAGCGTTCTGTTTAATGAAGTTTGCATCTCCGTTTTGCATAAGTCACGGGAGAGCTACTTACTTGGTTTTGTTTTGTCACAGGAGATATAGCATGTCATAGACTTCTTCGTGAACTTAAACAACTTTTCTTCGTATAACTGGTTTATATCAGTCGCTTTTTTCAAAAATTTGGTGAATATAAAAAAAACGGTGAAAAATTTGACGCCTAGTCGTGAAAACGGCCCTAAAGGTCGCAAATATGCTTATTTTATCATCTCGCTATTAAATTAGCCTATTAATTTAGCCTATTAATATATAGATACTGCTGAAATTTTTCATAAGGTAATGAAAACATGCACCAACTGAAGTGATTAGATTTCGGCTTGTAGTAAGGCTACAGATTATTTTCAACAGCATTTGAAAGCTAATAACTCCTGCTTTACATTTCTTTGCATGGATTTTGATATTTTTCTTTTTTCTCTTCTATTTTTGAAAATTCCTCTTCTGGTGTTGCCATAAAAATATTTTATTCTATATAACTAACTTCATTCTTAGTATGAAAAATACATTTTCTGCTTAGAAAATATGCTTTTCCAATATTTTATTGTAGTAGACTACTACTTTTTTAGTCTCATGATGCAATAAACAGGTGATCGCATGGTGACATACACCCGTGCGTACGTAATTTGTGTAATGTATTTTGTTGTTGTACTTTGTGTGCGTACTGTCAAAATTACACTGAAAAATGGGCATAATGTCAAAATTAAAGAAAAAAAATTTTTAATCAGCTGTCTCATGCCACGACCTTCCATAGTTGGATCATGTTTAGTCTCTTTTAAATGGAATAAATTGGTCACATTTGTTCGAGCATGTCCTATGAAGAAACTAATTGTACAATTTTTATACCAAAATGGGTGTAAATGTATACTACTTGCAGGACACCTGACTACGATTCTCGGGATTCTCGGTGAATCGGGATTCTCGGTGAAGACAAAAATGGGAATTGTTTTTTTTTTTTTAATTCTTTTAAAGCAAGGAAAATTATTTAAAACAAGCATCGGCAGATTTGTAAATGCATGAGTATTACTGAGAGCGCTTTGATCGCTCAAACCAATTGATTTTCGAGTCATTCGCTTGCTAGACAGAAACAGGCAAGCACTTATGCGCAATATGGCGGGTCCCCAATATGGCAAGCAAATATTTTATGATGATGAATCCCTTTGTATTTTTATTTAATGCTTTATTAAGTTTTTTTTTTTTATTTACATACTACCCCTATAATTTTTACTACTCCCGCCAATTATACGTACGTACATACATATTTTTCACATTTGCTGCAACAACCATGCGCGATGTTGTTTTGCCACTTGTTCAGCGACGACTAAATCGTTTGGTAGGCAAAGAGCGCAACCTGTTTGTCTGATCTTAAGATCTATGAAGCGCCGATGCTTGATTTAAAATGACGCCAGCAACTACTTATACTTTCCAGCGTCTACTTACAGCTTTGCTCTAAATGAGACAATTGGTAATATTTTTCTGGCCAATCTTCAATAAATTAAAAAAAAAAAATATTATAATAAAAGGTTTTCATATGTTATATGTTTCAAGGCAAATTTAATTTATAAAAAAAACAAAACTTAACCTGCCCCGAACCCGTGCTTGATCCTGCAAACGCACGCATCAGGGCCGGCACCCTTACCACTTGCGCCACTGCTGTATCATGTATATCATTTCTGTTGTGAATCAGAGACTTTATCTACTGGGTTGTAGATGTCGCTGAGGGTAGTGGTGAAATTCTTGCGCAAGGCGCGCACTTGTCCATCTAGCGTACAATGAAACAGTCAGATACTGTAGCTTTGGCTTTTGGTAAAAGCTTTTATACATATATGTTGTGCTGTTGGAGACTACAAAATAGCTGGAGAGTTTTGGAAAGTTTGTAGGCTTCTTTTTTGTTTAATAACAAATAAACAAAGCATAATTTTAAAAAATTTTTTTCGCGAGACGGTAGAAATAGTCCATCTATAGATAGGGATCTATCTATAAATACTATATGAAGTTGGGTTGCGAAAATTACTATGGGGAGAGTGTTAGCCTATTAATATATATGTAGATACTGCTGAATTTTTTCAAAAGGTAATGAAAACATACACCAACTGAAGTGATTAGATTTCGGCTTGTAGTAAGGCTACAGACTATTTTCAACAGCATTTGAAAGCTTATAACTCCTGCTTTACATTTCTTTGCATGGATTTTGATATTTTTCTTTTTTCTCTTCTATTTTTGGAAATTCCTCTTCTGGTGTTGCTATCAAAATATTTTATTCTATGTAACTAACTTCATTCTTAGTATGAAAAATACATTTTCTGCTTAGAAAATATGCTTTTCCAATATTTTATTGTAGTAGACTACTACTTTTTTGGCTCAGCGAATAAAGGCCTAACGAACTAACGCCTAATTTTTCGAAATGAAATAATGCCTAAAAAAGAACGCCTAACAAGAAAGTGAAAGAACGTCTAACTTTAAAAATGAAGGAAAGCCTAATTTTAAAAATGAAAAAAGTCTTAATTGTTAGGGTTTCTTTCATTATGAAATAACGCCCAATGAAGAAAGGCCTAACAACCCGAATTAAAATTCTTAGAAGAAAATGATACAGGTCCCAATATTTGGGACTTATTTCACAATTAAACTATAACTTCCGATCCATTTTATGTGCAGAACACCTTTCCGCATTGGCGGCCTTCGGTATATGTATATGCATGTACACTGTATTTTTATTCCCTTTATGTTATCTTTATTGTCAATTCAGAAAGGTGTTCTGCACAAAAATACCATGGAGTGGGAACGGTGGCATGCCACCGTTCAGGGCAACCACCCGAAGTGGGAATGGCGTAGCCCAGGGTTATTTTTTGAAGCGCGGCGGAGGCCGCCAATGCCGAAAGAGTTTTGCACATAATTACCATGGATCACGCCCCGAATTGGGGATCTGACCTGAGTCAATTTTCGGTTTTTTGTTGATAACTTACACTAAAACAAAAAAATTAAATTTCGACTTCGGATCATTGATACCAAGGTCAAAACGCGTATTTTGACACCCCTATTAGGCATTTATATCACTCAAAAACGCATAATAACAATAGAAATCACACTTTTAGCAAAAGCGCCTAACGTTAATGAAAGAAAGCCTAACAAAAACAAAAAGTTTTCGAGATGCTTCCTCGCAAAGTACACATTTTTTTATATTTTTACAAAAAAAATTTTAAAAATCCGTAATGATTGTTCACTATGTTTGAATCTGCAGGACCTAGCGTTGTATGTACTGATTATAGTAAATTTTATAAGCTTTAAAATTTTTCAAACCGTTTTCGAATAGCTCAATTTGTTCTTGAGATATACACGATTAAGTGGAGCCTTTTTTTTTGTTTTTTGAAATAACGGTAAATCGTAAATATCTCAAAAACGGTACCATTCAAGTAAAAATAACTTTGATTTTCGGAATGAGGAGGTGATTTTACATAGGAATTTCACTATGGCGTCTCTGGTGCAGAAAAAAAGTTGGAATTTGTGATCCAGTGTTATTAAACGAGTAGAATCCAAATCAACCGTTTTTTAAATTTTTGTGTGCCTGTCTGTCTGTCTGTCCGTATGTTTGTGGCCGTATCACTCTGAAAGTACTGAATGGAAATGAATGAAACTTTTTTCGTTGGATTTCTAGATACTCAACTTAAAATTTAAGATATTACTTTTTTCGATATCTCAACCGGTTTTGGAGTTATCGCCCAATATGTGAACCAGTAGCGCGATTCTGTAACTTTTTTAACGCCAAGTGTTAGCGTTAACTTCCCTTAACACCGAAAAGTGTTAGCTAACACCTTAGTTAACGCGAAAAAATTGTGTGGTGTTAAAAGTTATAGAAAATAAGTTCTCCGAACATGAAACCGAACTCGCGACGCGCACGTTGTAGTCCGAACGCTTATCACCTGCGCTACTGCGACATGAACGTCGGCGCTGTCAAATGCTGTACTTAAGATGAGTGCAGTTTTCCCCTCAATTTTAACAGATATACATACATAAAACAGCTAACACTATAAAGTGTTAAAAAAAGTTACAGAATCGCACTTTCGTTAAGAGCAAACGCCAAAATTCGGCGGCAAGCTTAACACTCGGCGAGGTGTTAAAAGTTACAGAATCGCACTACAGGGGTGACCAAAAATGTCTTAGTACAATATGGATGTCAAACGAAAGGTTTCAATGAGTGCTGTAATATGCGATGTGATCAATTGAAATATCCCAAATGGTTTCGGAGATATTTTGAAGTTATCGATGAATATTTGCAAGAAAATGTGTCAGTACAATATGGGTATCAAACGAATGGTGCCAATGGGTACTATTATATGCGATGCGCTTAATTTAAATGTCTCAAATGGTTTCAATTATATATCTTCAAAAATTTCGGACGGAAAAAGAGAGAAAAAAAAATTAATTATACGCATATGAAGTGGCTGGCACCAGCTAGTAAATAAATAAAAACATATGCAAATGACACAAAAATTACAGAAACGTCAAATTCGGATGAACTTTTTGTTTGAATGACAACATAATATGCCAAGTTCATTCGACACTCACAATGCAAATTTTAGGTGAGTTCGCCAATCGGTTCGACTCGCCAAATGTATTCGCTTCGCAAGTGACAATGTGCGTATAAAAGTGCACGCTATAATAATTTTTGCACGTCCTATAACTTGGTTACTATAAAATACAATTATCCGTTAAAAAGCTTTTGGCTTGTCACCAAGAGCTTAATAAATTGGCGAATCCCCTAGTTATTGAAATATAAAATGTACATAACCGTCGCTGAGAAATACTTGCGTTCACATGCTTTGCTTTCTCTAAATGTTGGCCCTCGTGCTTCGGTGTAGAGGTCTCATAAAATATATAGCTTGTGTATTTCCGCAGACTGATAATTTAGATAATTTAAGGTTTTAAAGATGGCAATATGAATCTCGACCGCATACGTTGGTCCGGGGGGTCCTGACCCCCCCGAAATGTGCAAGTTAGTACAATTTTTTTTGTGTGTCTGCAAATTAAAAAAAAATAATTTTCAGCTCATGAAATGATATTAACGGGTACAGGGTACAAGAGGGTGGGGGTTAAGCAAAAACCCGGTATATGTCTGGTTTAATACTTCAAATTAATTTTTATTTTGTCATTTAAATTAGTGGAAAAACGCATTTTTCGTCTTTTTTCGAGGTTGCTCAACTTTGGCGCTATCCCTATGCACTATGTATAACACGAATTTTAGATGTTATTCAACAGAAAATCTATGGAGCGAACGAAAATTACTGATAAAGCGATGGCTAGGCTATATTGTGAGCAGACGAATCTTTCGTCTGAGCTATCATTCGCCATACATAATGAGTATCTCAATGCCTGTAACTTTTGTAATTTTCAACAGACTTGCTAACGAGTTGAACGATGGCACAGGAGTTTCAAAACAGCAATTTTATGTCACGACCCAAACAAGTGGGTACACCATCTGCCTTTAATTCTTCTTGGTCTTCGTGTTGCTTTCAACCCGGATATTAATGCTTGTGTTGCCTCACTCGTTTACGGAACAATATTGCGCATCCCTGGCGAATTTCTACAAAAAACAAAAATCACAAAAGTCGCAACCGAAACAGTAGCACAATTCCAATCAGCAATGTTAAAGCTGCGGCCAACACAAACAACGCTTCACACAACTTCAAAAGTATTTGTATCACCATCTCTGCATTCCCCCACATATGTGTTCTTGCGTAACGATTCGATCCGTCCATCACTAACTCGACCATACCCAGTACTGAAGCGATCTCCTAAATACTTCAAAATATTAGTACGCGGTCGAGAAACCAATGTCAACATAGATCGGCTCAAACCAGCCTTCACAACAAACGACGAAAGCAGTGAAATAATCGAATCTACGCAAAATGACGAAGAAATACAAACTAGGCCAAACGCAGATCAACATGAACCAACTTTGGTTGACAACAACGACTTCAGCGAAATAATCACGTCTCCAGAGGGGGAGTACTGTGGCACCCTGTTGCAATCTATTGTAAAATTGTTTCTATTATTTGCTTTGAGTTATTCTTCCTTTTTAATCACTTTCGCCCTCTTACATATTCGCTAGCAAACGGTTCGGACGTTCATTAACTTGTAATAAGATTTCAAAGTAATAAATAGTTGTATTCAGGGCCGTGCGCAGGAATTGGCCTTGGGGGGGGGGGGGGGGTTTAATTTAGATTTGCATTCGCATACATTTTTCACTAAGATAAACATATTTGCTGAAACAGATACCTAGACCCATACATCATAAATTTAAATGTTCTTTAACTTTTCTGAAACTGCATACTCTGATACCTAAAACTATACCCATTTTTGGTTGTACACATTTTTCTGTATTTGATAGAGAATTGGTGATATGATGGCATATCCCTGCTAACTAAAAGTGCAAAAAAAGACTCCTTTCGGAGCCCAAATGGAGCGAAAAATCGCTCTACGCGGGCACTCCAACGGAGTCATAAAAAAAAGTCAGAAATGAGTCCGATTTCGATGAATTTGAAGCGTTTTTTGACTATTTTTAAATGAACTGCGAAGCCTTTTATTGGTGCTTTTCTGAACCTTTTTCGGAGCCTTTTATTCCTCCATTCTGAGGGTTTTAGAGCCTTTTCAGACGCCTTTCGGAGCCCTTTAATTGGTGCTTTTCTTTTATTCATCCATTCAGAGGGTTTTTGGACTCTTTTCGGAGCCTTTTATTGGTGTTTTTCTGAAGCTTATTTGGGGTCGTTTTTTATTTCTTTTGGGTCATAATTTCTTTGCGCAATTTTTCATATCTAACTATTCTGCCGTCACCAATTCTGACTTTCTAAATTATCCCTATGAGCTACATGGGAACAATTTAATTAATTGTCCAACTATATGCGCCAATGATGTTCTTATTTATCTGAAAACCTTGAAGGAATCTTTTAAATGCGGTCCTGATAGGATTCCTACATGCTTCTTGAAGAAGTGTGCTAACAATCTTTACCAACCCCTTACCAATTTGATCTACCTTGATTTCCGACTGTCAACACGGGTTCTGTAAGGGAAAGTCCACCGTTACAAACTTACTTGAATTTACTTTGATTTCAGCAAAGCTTTCGATAAAGTGTGTCACTCTTCACTTATTCATAAACTGGATCAGTTGGGTTTCCAGCCGAGTCTCAATCGCTAGATCTCTTCTTACCTTAGCGACAGAGCACAAAAAGTAGTGTTAAAAAATGGTGAATCCGATGTTATTTATGTCTCCTCAGGAGTTCCTCAAGGAAGCCATCTTGGCCCGATTCTGTTCTTGTTGTTAATAAATGACATTTCTACAGTAATATAATTTTCGAAAATTGTAATGCTCTGTAGCTGAGCAGTTTTAGATCTCGACGATTAACAAACTAAAGCCAGACTATTGATAAACGTCCATGAAAAATGCGATCTTTATCTTCTGTTAGGTAAAATAAAAAAAAACCTCAGAAAATGTTTGAAAACATTCAAATAATTGAACGGTGTCGCTCATCTGCTCTTCAACGTTCATTTTCTCACAATTCTCTTTACGCCTACAACAAAAAGGGTCACAAAACACTCGAAATCTTTCATATGTATAATTGAGCCTTGCAGTTCATGCGCTCTGTTTATTGAAACTGCTCACTGTTTTCATCAGTAAAATTAAAAAAAAAATGTCCATACGCTACACAACTTTGTAATTTCGGAAAGCTCCAAGTGCAATTCAAAGTGCCGGACTTATGTATTGGCCAACCTTATTCTTTGCAACTTTCACCAATTTCTTCTTCCGTAAAGTTATTTTAACTAATTTTGTCAAAAGATATTAGTCAAGATTCAATACAAGACTTATAAACTGTATTTTGAAAATTTTTGCAAAATCATTGCAACTTAGATTTGGCCATGACCGTGCGCACGGGCCTGGTTGTATTTAATATTATAAATTAACTTTAACTTTCGGTCGTAATTTATTGGAATTAATAAGGTAAGCCGTACATCTTTTGGAGCAGTCCTAACCCCGCTACCAAATATACAACACTGCCACAAGCACAGGTGAATGGAATGAATACAATAGTAAGAAGAGAGAGTATAAACGATTAATAAAGACTAGTATCGCCCGTGGTCGAAATTCGACCAATTTAAATTTTCTTCAACTCCTCTAAAAATAAAACTTTGAAATAAAATACTTATGTATTTTCCTGCCCACTATCTTTTCTTTAACATACATATCTCCCGTGACAAATGCAATACCAAGTAAGTAGGTGGAAAAATAACTAAAGCAGCCATTATGCATACTTAGCATAGACTTGACTTGACTTGGAACTGCCACTTAGCGTTCTGTTTAATGAAGTTTGCATCTCCGTTTTGCATAAGTCACGGGAGAGCTACTTACTTGGTTTTGTTTTGTCACAGGAGATATAGCATGTCATAGACTTCTTCGTGAACTTAAACAACTTTTCTTCGTATAACTGGTTTATATCAGTCGCTTTTTTCAAAAATTTGGTGAATATAAAAAAAACGGTGAAAAATTTGACGCCTAGTCGTGAAAACGGCCCTAAAGGTCGCAAATATGCTTATTTTATCATCTCGCTATTAAATTAGCCTATTAATTTAGCCTATTAATATATAGATACTGCTGAAATTTTTCATAAGGTAATGAAAACATGCACCAACTGAAGTGATTAGATTTCGGCTTGTAGTAAGGCTACAGATTATTTTCAACAGCATTTGAAAGCTAATAACTCCTGCTTTACATTTCTTTGCATGGATTTTGATATTTTTCTTTTTTCTCTTCTATTTTTGAAAATTCCTCTTCTGGTGTTGCCATAAAAATATTTTATTCTATATAACTAACTTCATTCTTAGTATGAAAAATACATTTTCTGCTTAGAAAATATGCTTTTCCAATATTTTATTGTAGTAGACTACTACTTTTTTAGTCTCATGATGCAATAAACAGGTGATCGCATGGTGACATACACCCGTGCGTACGTAATTTGTGTAATGTATTTTGTTGTTGTACTTTGTGTGCGTACTGTCAAAATTACACTGAAAAATGGGCATAATGTCAAAATTAAAGAAAAAAAATTTTTAATCAGCTGTCTCATGCCACGACCTTCCATAGTTGGATCATGTTTAGTCTCTTTTAAATGGAATAAATTGGTCACATTTGTTCGAGCATGTCCTATGAAGAAACTAATTGTACAATTTTTATACCAAAATGGGTGTAAATGTATACTACTTGCAGGACACCTGACTACGATTCTCGGGATTCTCGGTGAATCGGGATTCTCGGTGAAGACAAAAATGGGAATTGTTTTTTTTTTTTTAATTCTTTTAAAGCAAGGAAAATTATTTAAAACAAGCATCGGCAGATTTGTAAATGCATGAGTATTACTGAGAGCGCTTTGATCGCTCAAACCAATTGATTTTCGAGTCATTCGCTTGCTAGACAGAAACAGGCAAGCACTTATGCGCAATATGGCGGGTCCCCAATATGGCAAGCAAATATTTTATGATGATGAATCCCTTTGTATTTTTATTTAATGCTTTATTAAGTTTTTTTTTTTTATTTACATACTACCCCTATAATTTTTACTACTCCCGCCAATTATACGTACGTACATACATATTTTTCACATTTGCTGCAACAACCATGCGCGATGTTGTTTTGCCACTTGTTCAGCGACGACTAAATCGTTTGGTAGGCAAAGAGCGCAACCTGTTTGTCTGATCTTAAGATCTATGAAGCGCCGATGCTTGATTTAAAATGACGCCAGCAACTACTTATACTTTCCAGCGTCTACTTACAGCTTTGCTCTAAATGAGACAATTGGTAATATTTTTCTGGCCAATCTTCAATAAATTAAAAAAAAAAAATATTATAATAAAAGGTTTTCATATGTTATATGTTTCAAGGCAAATTTAATTTATAAAAAAAACAAAACTTAACCTGCCCCGAACCCGTGCTTGATCCTGCAAACGCACGCATCAGGGCCGGCACCCTTACCACTTGCGCCACTGCTGTATCATGTATATCATTTCTGTTGTGAATCAGAGACTTTATCTACTGGGTTGTAGATGTCGCTGAGGGTAGTGGTGAAATTCTTGCGCAAGGCGCGCACTTGTCCATCTAGCGTACAATGAAACAGTCAGATACTGTAGCTTTGGCTTTTGGTAAAAGCTTTTATACATATATGTTGTGCTGTTGGAGACTACAAAATAGCTGGAGAGTTTTGGAAAGTTTGTAGGCTTCTTTTTTGTTTAATAACAAATAAACAAAGCATAATTTTAAAAAATTTTTTTCGCGAGACGGTAGAAATAGTCCATCTATAGATAGGGATCTATCTATAAATACTATATGAAGTTGGGTTGCGAAAATTACTATGGGGAGAGTGTTAGCCTATTAATATATATGTAGATACTGCTGAATTTTTTCAAAAGGTAATGAAAACATACACCAACTGAAGTGATTAGATTTCGGCTTGTAGTAAGGCTACAGACTATTTTCAACAGCATTTGAAAGCTTATAACTCCTGCTTTACATTTCTTTGCATGGATTTTGATATTTTTCTTTTTTCTCTTCTATTTTTGGAAATTCCTCTTCTGGTGTTGCTATCAAAATATTTTATTCTATGTAACTAACTTCATTCTTAGTATGAAAAATACATTTTCTGCTTAGAAAATATGCTTTTCCAATATTTTATTGTAGTAGACTACTACTTTTTTGGCTCAGCGAATAAAGGCCTAACGAACTAACGCCTAATTTTTCGAAATGAAATAATGCCTAAAAAAGAACGCCTAACAAGAAAGTGAAAGAACGTCTAACTTTAAAAATGAAGGAAAGCCTAATTTTAAAAATGAAAAAAGTCTTAATTGTTAGGGTTTCTTTCATTATGAAATAACGCCCAATGAAGAAAGGCCTAACAACCCGAATTAAAATTCTTAGAAGAAAATGATACAGGTCCCAATATTTGGGACTTATTTCACAATTAAACTATAACTTCCGATCCATTTTATGTGCAGAACACCTTTCCGCATTGGCGGCCTTCGGTATATGTATATGCATGTACACTGTATTTTTATTCCCTTTATGTTATCTTTATTGTCAATTCAGAAAGGTGTTCTGCACAAAAATACCATGGAGTGGGAACGGTGGCATGCCACCGTTCAGGGCAACCACCCGAAGTGGGAATGGCGTAGCCCAGGGTTATTTTTTGAAGCGCGGCGGAGGCCGCCAATGCCGAAAGAGTTTTGCACATAATTACCATGGATCACGCCCCGAATTGGGGATCTGACCTGAGTCAATTTTCGGTTTTTTGTTGATAACTTACACTAAAACAAAAAAATTAAATTTCGACTTCGGATCATTGATACCAAGGTCAAAACGCGTATTTTGACACCCCTATTAGGCATTTATATCACTCAAAAACGCATAATAACAATAGAAATCACACTTTTAGCAAAAGCGCCTAACGTTAATGAAAGAAAGCCTAACAAAAACAAAAAGTTTTCGAGATGCTTCCTCGCAAAGTACACATTTTTTTATATTTTTACAAAAAAAATTTTAAAAATCCGTAATGATTGTTCACTATGTTTGAATCTGCAGGACCTAGCGTTGTATGTACTGATTATAGTAAATTTTATAAGCTTTAAAATTTTTCAAACCGTTTTCGAATAGCTCAATTTGTTCTTGAGATATACACGATTAAGTGGAGCCTTTTTTTTTGTTTTTTGAAATAACGGTAAATCGTAAATATCTCAAAAACGGTACCATTCAAGTAAAAATAACTTTGATTTTCGGAATGAGGAGGTGATTTTACATAGGAATTTCACTATGGCGTCTCTGGTGCAGAAAAAAAGTTGGAATTTGTGATCCAGTGTTATTAAACGAGTAGAATCCAAATCAACCGTTTTTTAAATTTTTGTGTGCCTGTCTGTCTGTCTGTCCGTATGTTTGTGGCCGTATCACTCTGAAAGTACTGAATGGAAATGAATGAAACTTTTTTCGTTGGATTTCTAGATACTCAACTTAAAATTTAAGATATTACTTTTTTCGATATCTCAACCGGTTTTGGAGTTATCGCCCAATATGTGAACCAGTAGCGCGATTCTGTAACTTTTTTAACGCCAAGTGTTAGCGTTAACTTCCCTTAACACCGAAAAGTGTTAGCTAACACCTTAGTTAACGCGAAAAAATTGTGTGGTGTTAAAAGTTATAGAAAATAAGTTCTCCGAACATGAAACCGAACTCGCGACGCGCACGTTGTAGTCCGAACGCTTATCACCTGCGCTACTGCGACATGAACGTCGGCGCTGTCAAATGCTGTACTTAAGATGAGTGCAGTTTTCCCCTCAATTTTAACAGATATACATACATAAAACAGCTAACACTATAAAGTGTTAAAAAAAGTTACAGAATCGCACTTTCGTTAAGAGCAAACGCCAAAATTCGGCGGCAAGCTTAACACTCGGCGAGGTGTTAAAAGTTACAGAATCGCACTACAGGGGTGACCAAAAATGTCTTAGTACAATATGGATGTCAAACGAAAGGTTTCAATGAGTGCTGTAATATGCGATGTGATCAATTGAAATATCCCAAATGGTTTCGGAGATATTTTGAAGTTATCGATGAATATTTGCAAGAAAATGTGTCAGTACAATATGGGTATCAAACGAATGGTGCCAATGGGTACTATTATATGCGATGCGCTTAATTTAAATGTCTCAAATGGTTTCAATTATATATCTTCAAAAATTTCGGACGGAAAAAGAGAGAAAAAAAAATTAATTATACGCATATGAAGTGGCTGGCACCAGCTAGTAAATAAATAAAAACATATGCAAATGACACAAAAATTACAGAAACGTCAAATTCGGATGAACTTTTTGTTTGAATGACAACATAATATGCCAAGTTCATTCGACACTCACAATGCAAAATTTTAGGTGAGTTCGCCAATCGGTTCGACTCGCCAAATGTATTCGCTTCGCAAGTGACAATGTGCGTATAAAAGTGCACGCTATAATAATTTTTGCACGTCCTATAACTTGGTTACTATAAAATACAATTATCCGTTAAAAAGCTTTTGGCTTGTCACCAAGAGCTTAATAAATTGGCGAATCCCCTAGTTATTGAAATATAAAATGTACATAACCGTCGCTGAGAAATACTTGCGTTCACATGCTTTGCTTTCTCTAAATGTTGGCCCTCGTGCTTCGGTGTAGAGGTCTCATAAAATATATAGCTTGTGTATTTCCGCAGACTGATAATTTAGATAATTTAAGGTTTTAAAGATGGCAATATGAATCTCGACCGCATACGTTGGTCCGGGGGGTCCTGACCCCCCCGAAATGTGCAAGTTAGTACAATTTTTTTTGTGTGTTTGCAAATTAAAAAAAAATAATTTTCAGCTCATGAAATGATATTAACGGGTACAGGGTACAAGAGGGTGGGGGTTAAGCAAAAACCCGGTATATGTCTGGTTTAATACTTCAAATTAATTTTTATTTTGTCATTTAAATTAGTGGAAAAACGCATTTTTCGTCTTTTTTCGAGGTTGCTCAACTTTGGCGCTATCCCTATGCACTATGTATAACACGAATTTTAGATGTTATTCAACAGAAAATCTGTGGAGCGAACGAAAATTACTGATAAAGCGATGGCTAGGCTATATTGTGAGCAGACGAATCTTTCGTCTGAGCTATCATTCGCCATACATAATGAGTATCTCAATGCCTGTAACTTTTGTAATTTTCAACAGACTTGCTAACGAGTTGAACGATGGCACAGGAGTTTCAAAACAGCAATTTTATGTCACGACCCAAACAAGTGGGTACACCATCTGCCTTTAATTCTTCTTGGTCTTCGTGTTGCTTTCAACCCGGATATTAATGCTTGTGTTGCCTCACTCGTTTACGGAACAATATTGCGCATCCCTGGCGAATTTCTACAAAAAACAAAAATCACAAAAGTCGCAACCGAAACAGTAGCACAATTCCAATCAGCAATGTTAAAGCTGCGGCCAACACAAACAACGCTTCACACAACTTCAAAAGTATTTGTATCACCATCTCTGCATTCCCCCACATATGTGTTCTTGCGTAACGATTCGATCCGTCCATCACTAACTCGACCATACCCAGTACTGAAGCGATCTCCTAAATACTTCAAAATATTAGTACGCGGTCGAGAAACCAATGTCAACATAGATCGGCTCAAACCAGCCTTCACAACAAACGACGAAAGCAGTGAAATAATCGAATCTACGCAAAATGACGAAGAAATACAAACTAGGCCAAACGCAGATCAACATGAACCAACTTTGGTTGACAACAACGACTTCAGCGAAATAATCACGTCTCCAGAGGGGGAGTACTGTGGCACCCTGTTGCAATCTATTGTAAAATTGTTTCTATTATTTGCTTTGAGTTATTCTTCCTTTTTAATCACTTTCGCCCTCTTACATATTCGCTAGCAAACGGTTCGGACGTTCATTAACTTGTAATAAGATTTCAAAGTAATAAATAGTTGTATTCAGGGCCGTGCGCAGGAATTGGCCTTGGGGGGGGTTTAATTTAGATTTGCATTCGCATACATTTTTCACTAAGATAAACATATTTGCTGAAACAGATACCTAGACCCATACATCATAAATTTAAATGTTCTTTAACTTTTCTGAAACTGCATACTCTGATACCTAAAACTATACCCATTTTTGGTTGTACACATTTTTCTGTATTTGATAGAGAATTGGTGATATGATGGCATATCCCTGCTAACTAAAAGTGCAAAAAAAGACTCCTTTCGGAGCCCAAATGGAGCGAAAAATTGCTCTACGCGGGCACTCCAACGGAGTCATAAAAAAAAGTCAGAAATGAGTCCGATTTCGATGAATTTGAAGCGTTTTTTGACTATTTTTAAATGAACTGCGAAGCCTTTTATTGGTGCTTTTCTGAACCTTTTTCGGAGCCTTTTATTCCTCCATTCTGAGGGTTTTAGAGCCTTTTCAGACGCCTTTCGGAGCCCTTTAATTGGTGCTTTTCTTTTATTCATCCATTCAGAGGGTTTTTGGACTCTTTTCGGAGCCTTTTATTGGTGTTTTTCTGAAGCTTATTTGGGGTCGTTTTTTATTTCTTCTGGGTCATAATTTCTTTGCGCAATTTTTCATATCTAACTATTCTGCCGTCACCAATTCTGACTTTCTAAATTATCCCTATGAGCTACATGGGAACAATTTAATTAATTGTCCAACTATATGCGCCAATGATGTTCTTATTTATCTGAAAACCTTGAAGGAATCTTTTAAATGCGGTCCTGATAGGATTCCTACATGCTTCTTGAAGAAGTGTGCTAACAATCTTTACCAACCCCTTACCAATTTGATCTACCTTGATTTCCGACTGTCAACACGGGTTCTGTAAGGGAAAGTCCACCGTTACAAACTTACTTGAATTTACTTTGATTTCAGCAAAGCTTTCGATAAAGTGTGTCACTCTTCACTTATTCATAAACTGGATCAGTTGGGTTTCCAGCCGAGTCTCAATCGCTAGATCTCTTCTTACCTTAGCGACAGAGCACAAAAAGTAGTGTTAAAAAATGGTGAATCCGATGTTATTTATGTCTCCTCAGGAGTTCCTCAAGGAAGCCATCTTGGCCCGATTCTGTTCTTGTTGTTAATAAATGACATTTCTACAGTAATATAATTTTCGAAAATTGTAATGCTCTGTAGCTGAGCAGTTTTAGATCTCGACGATTAACAAACTAAAGCCAGACTATTGATAAACGTCCATGAAAAATGCGATCTTTATCTTCTGTTAGGTAAAATAAAAAAAAACCTCAGAAAATGTTTGAAAACATTCAAATAATTGAACGGTGTCGCTCATCTGCTCTTCAACGTTCATTTTCTCACAATTCTCTTTACGCCTACAACAAAAAGGGTCACAAAACACTCGAAATCTTTCATATGTATAATTGAGCCTTGCAGTTCATGCGCTCTGTTTATTGAAACTGCTCACTGTTTTCATCAGTAAAATTAAAAAAAAAAATGTCCATACGCTACACAACTTTGTAATTTCGGAAAGCTCCAAGTGCAATTCAAAGTGCCGGACTTATGTATTGGCCAACCTTATTCTTTGCAACTTTCACCAATTTCTTCTTCCGTAAAATTATTTTAACTAATTTTGTCAAAAGATATTAGTCAAGATTCAATACAAGACTTATAAACTGTATTTTGAAAATTTTTGCAAAATCATTGCAACTTAGATTTGGCCATGACCGTGCGCACGGGCCTGGTTGTATTTAATATTATAAATTAACTTTAACTTTCGGTCGTAATTTATTGGAATTAATAAGGTAAGCCGTACATCTTTTGGAGCAGTCCTAACCCCGCTACCAAATATACAACACTGCCACAAGCACAGGTGAATGGAATGAATACAATAGTAAGAAGAGAGAGTATAAACGATTAATAAAGACTAGTATCGCCCGTGGTCGAAATTCGACCAATTTAAATTTTCTTCAACTCCTCTAAAAATAAAACTTTGAAATAAAATACTTATGTATTTTCCTGCCCACAATCTTTTCTTTAACATACATATCTCCCGTGACAAATGCAATACCAAGTAAGTAGGTGGAAAAATAACTAAAGCAGCCATTATGCATACTTAGCATAGACTTGACTTGACTTGGAACTGCCACTTAGCGTTCTGTTTAATGAAGTTTGCATCTCCGTTTTGCATAAGTCACGGGAGAGCTACTTACTTGGTTTTGTTTTGTCACAGGAGATATAGCATGTCATAGACTTCTTCGTGAACTTAAACAACTTTTCTTCGTATAACTGGTTTATATCAGTCGCTTTTTTCAAAAATTTGGTGAATATAAAAAAAACGGTGAAAAATTTGACGCCTAGTCGTGAAAACGGCCCTAAAGGTCGCAAATATGCTTATTTTATCATCTCGCTATTAAATTAGCCTATTAATTTAGCCTATTAATATATAGATACTGCTGAAATTTTTCATAAGGTAATGAAAACATGCACCAACTGAAGTGATTAGATTTCGGCTTGTAGTAAGGCTACAGATTATTTTCAACAGCATTTGAAAGCTAATAACTCCTGCTTTACATTTCTTTGCATGGATTTTGATATTTTTCTTTTTTCTCTTCTATTTTTGAAAATTCCTCTTCTGGTGTTGCCATAAAAATATTTTATTCTATATAACTAGCTTCATTCTTAGTATGAAAAATACATTTTCTGCTTAGAAAATATGCTTTTCCAATATTTTATTGTAGTAGACTACTACTTTTTTAGTCTCATGATGCAATAAACAGGTGATCGCATGGTGACATACACCCGTGCGTACGTAATTTGTGTAATGTATTTTGTTGTTGTACTTTGTGTGCGTACTGTCAAAATTACACTGAAAAATGGGCATAATGTCAAAATTAAAGAAAAAAAAATTTTAATCAGCTGTCTCATGCCACGACCTTCCATAGTTGGATCATGTTTAGTCTCTTTTAAATGGAATAAATTGGTCACATTTGTTCGAGCATGTCCTATGAAGACACTAATTGTACAATTTTTATACCAAAATGGGTGTAAATGTATACTACTTGCAGGACACCTGACTACGATTCTCGGGATTCTCGGTGAATCGGGATTCTCGGTGAAGACAAAAATGGGAATTGTTTTTTTTTTTTTTAATTCTTTTAAAGCAAGGAAAATTATTTAAAACAAGCATCGGCAGATTTGTAAATGCATGAGTATTACTGAGAGCGCTTTGATCGCTCAAACCAATTGATTTTCGAGTCATTCGCTTGCTAGACAGAAACAGGCAAGCACTTATGCGCAATATGGCGGGTCCCCAATATGGCAAGCAAATATTTTATGATGATGAATCCCTTTGTATTTTTATTTAATGCTTTATTAAGTTTTTTTTTTTTATTTACATACTACCCCTATAATTTTTACTACTCCCGCCAATTATACGTACGTACATACATATTTTTCACATTTGCTGCAACAACCATGCGCGATGTTGTTTTGCCACTTGTTCAGCGACGACTAAATCGTTTGGTAGGCAAAGAGCGCAACCTGTTTGTCTGATCTTAAGATCTATGAAGCGCCGATGCTTGATTTAAAATGACGCCAGCAACTACTTATACTTTCCAGCGTCTACTTACAGCTTTGCTCTAAATGAGACAATTGGTAATATTTTTCTGGCCAATCTTCAATAAATTAAAAAAAAAAAATATTATAATAAAAGGTTTTCATATGTTATATGTTTCAAGGCAAATTTAATTTATAAAAAAAACAAAACTTAACCTGCCCCGAACCCGTGCTTGATCCTGCAAACGCACGCATCAGGGCCGGCACCCTTACCACTTGCGCCACTGCTGTATCATGTATATCATTTCTGTTGTGAATCAGAGACTTTATCTACTGGGTTGTAGATGTCGCTGAGGGTAGTGGTGAAATTCTTGCGCAAGGCGCGCACTTGTCCATCTAGCGTACAATGAAACAGTCAGATACTGTAGCTTTGGCTTTTGGTAAAAGCTTTTATACATATATGTTGTGCTGTTGGAGACTACAAAATAGCTGGAGAGTTTTGGAAAGTTTGTAGGCTTCTTTTTTGTTTAATAACAAATAAACAAAGCATAATTTTAAAAAATTTTTTTCGCGAGACGGTAGAAATAGTCCATCTATAGATAGGGATCTATCTATAAATACTATATGAAGTTGGGTTGCGAAAATTACTATGGGGAGAGTGTTAGCCTATTAATATATATGTAGATACTGCTGAATTTTTTCAAAAGGTAATGAAAACATACACCAACTGAAGTGATTAGATTTCGGCTTGTAGTAAGGCTACAGACTATTTTCAACAGCATTTGAAAGCTTATAACTCCTGCTTTACATTTCTTTGCATGGATTTTGATATTTTTCTTTTTTCTCTTCTATTTTTGGAAATTCCTCTTCTGGTGTTGCTATCAAAATATTTTATTCTATGTAACTAACTTCATTCTTAGTATGAAAAATACATTTTCTGCTTAGAAAATATGCTTTTCCAATATTTTATTGTAGTAGACTACTACTTTTTTGGCTCAGCGAATAAAGGCCTAACGAACTAACGCCTAATTTTTCGAAATGTACATATGTCGTACCCAACGAAGATTTTAACGTATTGGAAAAGTTTAAAACAGATCAACAGGTGCCACGTCCACATTTCATAAATTATATAATTCTTGACCAAGGGACACACATATCCAAAAATCATTAGTTTAGACCAAAAATATTCAAAGTTATAATGATTTAAATTTTATATAGCCTGGGGGCGTGGCACAACAATCTTCTGTACCAATATGGAAATTTAGAGAAGATCGACCATAAACTTTGAACTTATTGAAGTACAAACAAAACACAAAACATGTGGGCGTGGCACCGCCCACTTTTCCAAAATTATATACATCTTGACTAAAGGATACACATATCCAAAAATCTTTAATTTAGACCCAATATGTTCAGAGTTATGAAGAATTTAAATTTTATATAGCCTGGGAGCACCGCCTACTTTTCCAAAAATTGATATAGCCTGAATCGTACACAGCAATCTTCTGAACCAATCTTGAAAGTTTAAAAGAGATCGACCATAAACTTTGGACATTATTGAAGTACAAACAAAATACAAAAAATGTGGGCGTGGCACCGCCCACTTTTCCAAAACTATATACATCTTAACTAAAGGACACACATATGCAAAAATCTTTAATTTAGACCAAATATGTTCAGAGTTATGAAGAATTTAAATTTTATATAGCCTGGGGGCGTGGCACTGGCTACTTTTCCAAAAATTGATATAGCCTGAATCGTACAAAACAATTTTCTTAACCAATCTTGAAAGTTTAAAAGAGATCGACCATAAACTTTGGACATTATTGAAGTACAGACAAAACACAAAAAAATGTGGGCGTGGCACCGCCCACTTTTCCAAAATTACATAAATCTTGACCAAAGGACACACATATCCAGAAATCATTAATTTAGACCAAATATTTTCAGAGCTATGAAGAATTTAAATTTTATATAGCCTGGGGGCGTGGCACCGCCTACTTTTCCAAAAATTGATATAGCCTAAATCGTACACAACAATTTTCTTAACCAATCTTAAAAGTTTAAAAGAGATCGACTATAAACTTTGGACATTATTGAAGTATGTACAAACAAAACACAAAAAATGTGGGCGTGTCACCGCCCACTTTTCCAAAATTACACAAATCTTGACTAAAGGACACACATATCCAGAAGTCATTAATTTAGACCAAATATGTTCAGAGCTATGAAGAATTTAAATTTTATATAGCCTGGGGGCGTGGCACCGCCTACTTTTCCAAAAATTGATATAGCCTAAATCGTACACAACAATCTTCTGAACAAATCTTGAAAGTTTAAAAGAGATCGACCATAAACTTTGGACATTATAGAAGTACAAACAAAACACAAAAAATGTGGGCGTGGCACCGCCCACTTTTCCAAAATTACATAAATCTTGACCAAAGGACACACATATCCGCGTGGCACCGCCCACTTTTCCAAAATTACATAAATCTTGACTGAAGGACACACATATCCAGAAATCATTAATTTAGACCAAATATGTTCAGAGCTATGAAGAATTTAAATTTTATATTGCCGGGGGGCGTGGCACCGCCTACTTTTCCAAAAATTGATATAGCCTAAATCGTACACAACAATCTTCTGAACCAATCTTGAAAGTTTAAAAGAGATCGACCATAAACTTTGGACATTATTGAAGTACAAACAAAACACAAAAAATGTGGGCGTGGCACCGCCCACTTTTCCAAAATTACATAAATCTTGACCAAAGGACACACATATCCAAAAATCATTAATTTAGACCAAATATGTTCAGAGTTATGAAGAGTTGTAGTTTTATATAGCCTGGGGGCGTGGCACCGCCCACTTTTCCAAAAATTAATATAGCCTATGCTTTAACCCATGATCCCAAGAATATACTGTGAAAATTTCATAAAAATCGGTTGAGTACTTTGGACGCCCATAAAGGACACACAGACACACATTCATTTTTATTTATAAGATGCAGTTGTGGTTTGGACGCATACATAAAGCCACCTTAGGTCCATTTAATATAGCTATTTACTCAACATATTATACTCAACAAGCATGACAATAACAAATGAGTTGACAATTGCAGCAACAAAAATCAACTATGTACATAATTACTGTACTAATCTAACCAGCACCAAAGGCAATTATGTACAGCGTGTGTGTGTGTTGGTGTGCACCATCTAGCGTCATATGGCGTTTTCAGTGCCATCTAGTTACGCAGCAGTAGTGAGGATTTCAAAGACAACAACCAATATTCTATTTCCGTTGCATAGTTCCCGTTATATCATCTATTACAATACAATTTTCTCAATTTTACTCTCAATAAAAACTTCATATCGCCGCCTAAGAAGTTAACTTCAAAAATATTATGATAAAAGGTTTTCATATGTTATATGTTTCAAGGCAAATTTAATTTATAAAAAAAAAAAAAACTTAACCTGCCCCGAACCCGTGCTTGATCGTGTTAACGCACGCATCAGAGCCGGCACCCTTACCACCTGCGCCACTGCTGTATCATGTATATCATTTCTGTTGTGAATCAGAGACTTTATCTACTGGGTTGTAGATGTCGCTGAGGGTAGTGGTGAAATTCTTGCGCAAGGCGCGCACTTGTCCATCTAGCGTACAATGAAACAGTCAGATACTGTAGCTTTGGTAAAAGCTTTTATATATGTTGTGCTGTGGGAGATTACAAAATAGCTGGAGAGTTTTGGAAAGTTTGTAGGCTTCTTTTTTGTTTAATAACAAATAAACAAAGCATAATTTCCAAAATTTTTTTTCGCGAGACAGTAGAAATAGTCCATACCAAGATGGCAATATAACTTTTATAGGGATCTATCTATAAATACTATATGAAGTTGGGTTGCGAAAATTACTATGGGGAGAGTGTTAGCCTATTATAAACGATTAATAAAGATAAAAAGATCACATTACATGAAACATAAATTTACACAAAATGATGTTGCTGGCAAGGCAATGTGGAAACACTTAAAGAAATGTATATAAGGCTGATCCCTTGGAAACTGATATATTTCACATCGACTTTTTGTGAAATGTCAATGTTACCATAGATGACTTTTGAAAGTGTATACAGTGTAAAAGGGGTATAAGAAATAGCCCCTGTTTCGCATTGCGCTACAAATTAACCCATTAATGCCCACTGTACCCATACTTATTCAAATGTCGAAAAAATGCATTCTAAATATCGAAAATATATACACCCTTATCGCAGACTTCGCCCGAACGAGCGTTCGCCTTCTTTTTTTTTTGTTCGGGCGCACTGGTTCCGCCTATCGACAATTTCGGGCGAACGAATGTTCACTTCGAATCAGCTGATACTCTACTTCGAATTAATAGTGAACAAATAAATTTGCATGCTATTTTGTGAATTTTGTAAAGAATCGTACATTTTACTAAAATTAAGTTTAAAAATTATTCAAAAATATATATAGTGTTGACCTTTGGTTGTTACTGATTGAACGCGAGGAGAGTGCAAGTGTGAGAACAATCCGGAGGCAATTAAGAGATAATTTGGAGCTAAGTGAGTTGAAAAAAGGTGTCTTTTTGCAGTTTTCAATAGCAAATTAATTGTTACTTTACTAGTTTTCCGGTAAAACCCGGTAACCTTAACCGGAGTTTAATAGACTTTTTTTGTACGGCTTAACCAGCTTTTATGAAAGTTGCCCTAAATAAGTAAGCATTTAAATATTTTCTAGATATTCTTGGTAGCTCCTTGGATTCATTGAAACAAAAAATTGGAGTACTTCGCTTTATAAAGCTTGTATTCCCTGAGAAGCGCCAATTTGCGTAGGGCTTTCATATGAAGCTGCCAATTATGGAAGTCTTAGGATGCGCTTATGACGAAAACGTTAACAAAACATCCATTACAGCACACATAAATCAATTCTGCAATAACTAGAAATAGCGAATGTTAAACTGCACTTTTGTAATCATTTCGTGCTCTTTTTTGGACTTTACTTATTGATTTACTCTTAAAAATAAAAGTATATTACTTTAAAAGAATATCTAATATTCAAAACATACAAATGCGTACAATTTGTTTCTTCTTCGCCTCTAAAATAAAAGTGAATAAATTTGCCATTTTCCGTTGCTCATTTCGCCCGAATAAAGAGTTGGCAATAAGGCGGAGTGTTTTTCGAACACGAAAAATTTGTTCGCCACCGTCTGCGATAAGGCGAATAAAAAATGTGAATCTTTTCGGGTGAAAATATAACTCGCGATAAGGGTGATAGTTTTGCTACAACCATTTCATAAACTGCTTTGAACGCAAGTGAATTATTCAGTTTCATATTTAAACTATTAACCCCTTATGAGAACACATATATATTTGGTGGAAATTGAACCAAGAATTATTGTATTTTTTTGTGTTTTTTTAACGGTGGGCTATATATATATGTGAACAATATGCTCCAAAATCGGTTTATTCATGTATTATCACTAAATAACAGTTATTCCTGTATCAAAACCAGCAGAAAAAAAGTTGTGACATTTTAGGGTTGTGACATTTCATGTTTAATCTATTCTCATTTTAATATGGCTTAATATTTTTGGACTTCCGTTAGAAATTAGATGTATGCCACCAAAGTCTATAAGTGTTCTAATTTTCAAGGAAAAATTACACCTAGTTTAGAAGAAAAGCTGTGGTAAAGTTGTGACATGAGAAAGTGTGACACATATATTAAACGCAAATTCTTCCCAACCCATCTTTAAAATGAGAGCTGCTCCAGCACAGGTAAATGTTGACATTAGACTGAACATGTGTCAGAAAAATTAAGATTATATGTTAATTAATATTCGTACACGCGGACTGTGACCACCATTTTTTGATTTTTTACAAAACTGATTTTTTACACAAACATATTGTTACGCCTTTATCCTCTTTCAAAGCTTCTTTATGCAAATTTTGTTCTGATCACAATTTATAGCATATAATACCAATAAAAGTATATGACCTCAGCACTATAAATTGTTACTTTTTTTTTTCTTTTTTGTGTGTTCTAAAGTAGTCCATATTATTAAATGATTAAATTTTGCACTTGATTTATATTACTCGATGAATTAATAAGACTGCATATCAGTTTATTTAAAAAAATGTCGGTTTGTTATAAATGTTTGACATTAAAGTCGGTGAACACAAATGTATCAGTTTCCAAGGAGTCAGCCATACATGGTTAAAGAAACTACTATTATTATAATGTTATATGAAAAAGATATAGCGCAATCTAAATAATTATTTTATTGATAGCATTTTGGAGATAAGCCTTAATATTCCTGTGGTTGCTTTTAATAATAGTTACACTTTATCCGTAAGGCATGACGCTAATGTTTTTAAGTTTCAGAAAGTGTCAATGAGTTACGTACTTGAATTGGTGAGTAGATTCAAAAACAAAATCGGTGGCAAGAAACTTGTATCTGAGGAGTCGTGAAAGATTAAATAACATATGCAGGATTTACACTGAAATTGTTAATGAAAGTCTGGAAAGAGGTATTGTTCCCAGCTTATGGAAATCTTCTGTAGTTGTACCAATAGAAAAAGTTAAAAATACTATCAGAGCCGACGAAATTAGGCCAATCAACACGCTACAGTGTGACGAAAAGATTTTAGAAACGGTCGTAAATAATCAGTTAGTAAAATACGTAGATGACAGGAAAATTACTATACCGTTTTTAGAAAGAAACACTCATGTGAAAGTGCACTGAATTTGCATACAGCTAACTGTATGGCAGTATTTTTAGACCTGAAACGCGCGTTTGAGACTATTGACCAAAGCCTCCTACTAAAAAAGGTAGCCAAAATAGGTGTTATCGACACTGAATTGAAATAGTTTAGCACTTCATTATGAATAGAAACCAAAGTACGTTGATTAAATCCTAAGTTTCTGAGAAAAGATAGGAGCCCGTTGGACTCCCGCAAGGTCGCGTACTAGCACCCATACTGTTCAATATTTACATTAATGATATCACCAGGGCTATTAAGTATTACGAAATAAAACTATTTGCAGATGATGTATGCACAAAGCTGCAAGACGACTTAAACAGAGTGTGTGACTGGTTATGCGTGAATAGGCTGGAACTTAATGTCAACAAAGTATATGGTTATATCTAGAAGGGCGGATAATACTAAAATATTTTTTTTTTAATTCATATTTTTAGGTAAAAGAGTACAAACTAGACTGTTTAAAACAATATTGCATTTAGGTAAAGCTAATCCTTTAGTAATACTAAACAAAAGGAATTTATATAATGGGTCGCAACAGAATTACTATACCTTCATGATTGAAACCAAGGGTATTTGAGTTTCATACATAAGAGATTGTGGTTCACGGAATCAAATGCTTTGGAGAAATCAAGGAAACAAAGAAGTGTTAAATATCCATCATCAAAACTAGTTCTAACGTCATCTAATACTTTTACCATTGCAGTGGAACAGCTATGCTTAGGTCTGAAGCCAGCTTGTAATGGAGAGAGCAATTTGTTGTGTTGTATAAAGACAAAGATTTGCGCTGCCATCAAATTTTCGCATATGTACTTTGGAATATGTAGGCAATATGCTGAGGGGCCTATAGTCACCAGCACATGCAGCATTCGCTCTTTTAGCAATAGGCAGTATAATTGCTCCCTTCCATACTGCTGGAAAACATGAGGTAGTAAAGCAATAGTGGACTTATAATAAACTCCGTTATAATTTTAATAAATTTAAGTGAAATTCCATCCTCCCCCATAGAATTTGACTTAATACTTAACAAAGACTTAAGAATATCAGTCTCAGCAACCGCTGTAAATTGAAGTTTATCTGGACAGACACAAGACGAGTGATCTTTAAGTGCGGCAGAGCTAGTAGATTTGTTATTAGTGCTACCAAAAATTTGTTTAGTTCATTCACATCAATTTCACACTCAGAAACTTCCTTGCCATGTATTTTAAACCTTTTCAAATTTCTCCATAGTTCCTTCGAGCTGCTGTACCAACGCTTATATTGCAGATTGGAGTTTCAGCCTCTCACTGTATTGACCTGCAAACAAAATTTTAAGAGTACGTAAGTACCTCAGACGCGGGTGGAAACACGGTCTTCAACCGCCTGGTTTAATAAACCTATACCGGAGGCGCAGATTGCAGATTGGAGATTCAGCCTCTCCACTGCATTGACCAGCAAACCAACTTTTAAGAGTACGTAAGTACCTCAGACGCGGGTGGATGCGATTTACCAATTTCCTATGCAAGCAAATCTCTACAAAAACATGATATCAACAAGCCAATTATCGAAAAAGAACTGTTGGCAATTCATTGGGAAATAAACTATTTTAGAACATACCTGTATGGTAGAAAATTTATTGTTGTAACTGACCATAGACCCCTAGTATCACTATTCTCACATAGAAATCCGTCATCGAAAATGACGAGAATTAGAATAGATCTATCAGAATATGATTTCGAAATTGTATACAAACAAGGTAAAATTAACACAAATGCTGACGCACTATCTCGAATTAAGTTAGATAGTGACGTACTTAAATCAATGATTCCCACTAGTAAAATTGAAAAAGAACATAAGAATATTAACGTTGTAACAAGAAGAAAAGCCGCGAATTTAAAAGAAATAAAAGAAAAGAATTTAAAAGAAAACGATAGTAAGGAAACCGGTAGACGCATTAAGGAAAGCACATCTCATAAGAAGCCTGCGCAACTTTACATGTGGGAATGCACATCCTTTAATGACGTAAAGAATATCATGAAATTTAAATTTAATATTGAAAAAGAAAGTGGTACCACAATTGAATTAATTAATGATGAAGTGCATGTAACTTGTAGCGATGACCCTTTGAATCTAGATTCAATGTTGGAGAAACTACATAGTTTGCTAAAGAATTCACATATAAAGGAGCTAGCCCTTTGTGAAAAGGATTATATATATAGAAATATTGATATAAATGTATTCAAGAGGAAATACAATGAGTTAGAAATGAATAAACGCGCGCCGATACAAATACTAATACACAAAGCTCCAAGCTAAATAAACAGCATGATAACGAAATACAAACTGATAGACGAATATCGCAGGCCATTTAGGAATTCGAAAAACTATTTTAAAACAAATGGTAAAAGAATTTGTAAATAATTGCAAAAAATGCACTCAAAACAAAATTGTTAGACACACAAAAGAGCCTCTTTTGGTTACAGACACCCCGGCATCTACATTCGACACTATCGCGATTGACACGGTCGGTCCGCTTCGCATATCAAACGGCTATAGATACATATTGACAATGCAATGTGATCTATCCAAATTCGTAATAGCACACCCCATTGAGTCAAAAGACGCAAAAACAATTGCGACCACGCTGGTTGAACAACTAATTCTCAAGTATCATAAAAACATTGAAATCAGATAGGGGTACGGAATTTGTAAATGAGTTAATGAAACATGTATGCAACATACTTAACACGAAACAAGTATTTTCCACACCATACCACCAGGAAACTATGGGCTCACTTGAGAAAAACCATAGGACACTTAACGAGTTTTTACTTTCCTTTGCAGACGATTATGAATGGGATAAATAGGTTCCATATTACACTTTCGCTTACAACACGACCCCAAACCTAGATACATTGTATTCACCGTATGAGTTAGTTTTCGGTAAATTACCCGCGCTACCAAACGACAATATAAATAAACAAACCAAAATTTATGACATTGATGACTATGCCAATGAGTTGAAATTGGGACTCCAAAGGTCAATACTCAATACCAGGAAAATTAGCAAAACTGTTAAAGAAAAACATAAGTCAAAGTGTGACAGTAAAATAAACAAGGTTGAGTTGGAAATAGGAGACCTAGTGTATGTAAGACTAGAAAATAAGAAAAAAAGCCAAAGCCCATATCATGGCCCATATAGAATTGTAAAACGAAACGGAGTAAATTCCATAATAGACATAAATGGCAACACAAAGAATTGCACAATAATATTTTAAAGAAATACTTAGAAATAACCTAAGGCAAACAAGCCGACATATGTTAGAAATTACATGGATATAGATGAAATTACATGTAAGGAAACACTTAGAGATAAGATAAAACAAGTCCACCGACATCTGTAAATAATTATATTCAATACTAGCAGACCCGGCAGACGTTGTTCTGCCTGACTAGTGACTTCCCTAGAAATACATTTTCAAATATTTTTCTATTAATTTTTAACATTCCATTTATTGCAGTGCTTTAGGATATACAATGTTTCCGGTTTTAACGTCTTTGGTATATACAAATAAATTTTTTGGATGTCCAACTCAAAAAACGTATCTTTTGAACTCAATGGGTATGAAAAAAACCATTATGCGCTGCTGAGCAGATGTATAGTTAGTATTTACTTAATTATATCCTATACCTGCCACTTAACGCCACTATTATGATTTTATGGAAGTCCTATAATACTCTGGATATGTAAAAACGGCACTAACAAACAAAAAAAATTAAGTGCTTTGATTAAGATTTAAGAACGTTAAAATGTCACTAAAGCAAATACATTCAGGAATATAACGAATTGAAATATTACTTAGCTTGTGGTCTTGGAACTGCCACTTTTCCAAAAAATTTACAAATGTAGCCTATGTATGTCGTACCCAACGAAGATTTTAACGTATTGGAAAAGTTTAAAACAGATCAGCTATAAACTTTGGACATTATTGAAGTACAAACAACGTACTGAATACAAAAAATGTGGGCGTGGCACCGCCCACATTTCCCAAATTATATATGTAATTGTTGACCAAGGGACACACATATCCAAAAATCATTAGCTTAGACCAAATGTATTCAAAGTTATGATGATTTAAATTTTATATAGCTTGGGGGCGTGGCACCGCTAACTTTTCCAAAAATTAATATAGCCTGAATCGTACACAACAATTTTCTGAACCAATCTGGAAAGTTTAAAAGAGATCCACCAAAAACTTTGGACATTATTGTAGTACAAACAAAACACAAAAAATGTGGGCGTGGCACCGCCCACTTTTCCAAAATTACATAAATTTTGACTAAAGGACACACATATCCAAAAATCATTAATTTGGACCAGATATGTTCAGAGTTATGAAGAATTGTAGTTTTATATAGCCTGGGGGCGTAGCACCGCCCACTTTTCCAAAAATCGGTTGAGTACTTTGGACGCCTATAAAGGACACACAGACACACATTCATTTTTATTTATAAGATTTTAGAAAATTGTATGGAAGCTAATTACACTTAAGCAAACCATACCCATAGATGTAAGTATGTAGCGAAATAAATCTTTGTCTTTTGCGGTAAGGGTGTAGTGTACTCATACAAACATATGTAAATACATAGCGTGCACACGACCTACATGCATGTCTGTTTGTATAGCCGCATTTGAAAAATGCATTTGACACCTTTGACCAATAGCGTTGCTTAAAGTATGTCAATACTTTAGCTAAGCCAGCATTCATTCTAGAGTTCTGCTTGGTCTGACGCTAAGCGCTTCTATTGGTAATACAAGTAATTGCCAAGCTGAAGTTGAATTCAGCTTCATAGAAGTCGAGAAAGAGGAGCAGTCTAGCAAATCACTTTCTGTGACAAATTTGTGTATAAATAGAATAAGATTTGTCAATAAAGATTCAGACTTGATTTGATGTGAACCATACGCTCACCGAATTATATCTCAAACTTATTCCGGCTGTCTCCCCGATATCTCCCTTAAAAATAAAAGCATTGACACCCTTAGGACCACCACACTGATGACAATTAAGAGTGTACTGGCCCTTTGGGTACAGTATCCCGTTTCTGTATCCCATCGATACGATTTTTAGCGCAAAGTGCAACCCTGCTATGTAGTTATCGCTAAGCAGCGTTTCTATAAGCGTGGTAGAAATGTATTTTCGATAAAATTAACGCAGCCTATAGTGGCAGTGATAACAAGCGTAAAATCCAAAATAATTGCATTGTGCGGAAATTTTTAATGTTATTAATATTTACTAAAAGTTAGTTCTTAGAAAAATATAAAAACAAAAAAAATAATAAAAAAAAGTTAAAAAAAAAACGAAAAACTTGCCATGATTCGAACTCGGATTCCCCTGCTGGTTAGAACAACATCACAACTACTAGGCTATTAAGACAATTGCTTGGCGTGCGTCAAATGTTCTATTTGGCAGGGCTATCATTTTTACATAACGCACCACGAACATATCGCAAGGTGAATTTTTTTCATACAGAAACACTTTTCATAACGAATTCGTTACGAGCCATGCGATAAAAACTCATTCGTTAAGTTAACGCAAAGTTACAGAAACGGGCTACAGAGCTATTATCATATCTCGTTGGCGTATTGCTATTAACAACATACAAGCCTGCTGTTGTGAGCTGGTCAACTAAGTTGCAGCTGTAGGAATCATTTACTAAGGCCCACTTGCAGAAAATCCAAGGTTAAATCTATAAATTCAGAATTAACTAACCCTGGGCTAAACTGTTATTTTTTTAACTAGAGCAATGTGTTGCAGAACAGCTTTTTGTCATCGGGTTAGTTAACCCTGGGCTAGTGCGGGTATTTTTTCGTTTGGTTGTAAACACTGACACTTTTTGTGTCATTTTCTTTTGCTTCCGTTTTCGAAAGTCAAAAAAAATTGTTCGTTGTGAATTTTAAATTTAAATTTTTTGCACAATTCTTGCACAAATTTAATCAAAAAATGTAAGTATCAAAACGTATGCAATTTAAAATATTACAGCCACTAATTTAATGTTTTGTAGATTTATCATACATAACTTATCATTTCAGCTCCGGTTTCTATTGTAAGTATCAGAAATGAACATATTACTATTTTGTTGTGGACTTTATCATGAATAGATTTTCCAGACAAAATGCAAAGCGAATCAAAGGTGCGTCTCCGAGCTCCTAACTTCAATTACGAGGAGAGTACGCTGCTATGTGACGTTATAAGCAAATATAAGCATATGCTAGAAAATAAGCGAACCGACGGCGCAACATTAGCCGAGAAGAATAAAGCTTGGGCGGAGGTGGCGAACTGTTTTAATTCGAGCACTACAGGATACATCCGCAAAGTGGAAAGCCTGCAAAACAAATACAACAGCTTAAAAAAGAGTTTGAAAAAGAATTCATCGAGCGCAATAATGAACATACCAGGTATACATATGTCAATAATATAAACTATTTTCTTTTATAGTTGATAAGACTACTTTTATAGAGCTTGTAGAGGAGCATGGTACGTCTGCTGATGGATGGTGTAAGGTGTCACAAAATACTGGCATTCCTGCTAGTACGTGCCATGATGTATTTTCATCGATGGTAGAGGAGGCAGGTGCTCAAGAAAGGGAGGAGAGGAGAAGCATCATGCGAACAGGTTAGCATTCCATTTTTTTTGTGTTTGATAACAAAAAGGCTATACAAAATGTATTTTATTTTTCCAAAGGAGGCGGACCTTCAAAAACCAACCACAACGATCCTCTTATGGACAAAGTAAGAGGACTAGTTGGACCGAGTGTTGAGGCCAGCTATACTATATATGATGGTGATAGCAGTCTCATTACTGCACAGGAGGGCATAGTTCCCATTGAGGCTGACCTACACTTTTCAGGTAACTTTACATATGTATATCAAACATTACATTTTGTATTTCGCTATGGAAAATTGATATATGCATGTAGTTTTATATATTATTTCAAATAAATTGTTTCAGATGAAGCTCAAACGAAGGAGGTTGCTGAAAAGGAAGCCAGTTTTTTTTCAAACGAGAGGGGGAATTTAAAAAAAAGTCCACATCCACTGTTAACGCGTGAGTATCACCTTTTAGGTTTATATTAATTTATATGCAAGAAAGCGTCTGCTTTATTTTAGGAAAAAGAAAACTGTCATCAGCCAAGGAACCAGTGGCTGAAAAGTTTAGACCGCTAGCCGCTGATAAGATGGCTAGTATCAGCGCAAAGGGAGCTAATTGAAGTCCAGCTCACAGAAGAAAAAGAAAAGTTGGAGCATAACCGCCTCTTGCAAAAAATGGAGCTGGAAGACGCAGAGAAGCGGTATGCTTACAACGAAGCAATAAGAAAGCTTCAATTGGCAAAATTTCAAAAGTGAATTAAAATTTCAAATAAGTAAATCACCCTAATGTGCATACATTTCTCGAAATTCTTTCAAAAAAGTTGAAAATTTTGTTGACCGTTTTGCACAATTTGATGAATTTTCCTGAGCTTTGTTTAAAACTAAACTAAAGTATTTATGCAATGAATTTCACACACATATTTATTACATATGTACATATCGACAGCCACATTGCAAAATCCTGTATGTTCAAAACAGCGTTGCCGTTTCCAATTCTCTAAATTACCCACCAAAAAAGTTAAATTCCCCGAAATCTACCCCAATTCCCCACACATAATTTTCAAATATCCCTCAAATTCCCCACATATAAAGTGAAAATTTTTGCCACTTAAATTATAGTAAAAATAAATAAGTTCGGTGGCGCTTTGATTGCTTTGAAGCTACCATTATTTTGACTATAATAAGAAGCTTTTCAAATTATCGTGTTTTACAGTTTATTTTATTGCATACATATATGTACTTATGTATACTACACATTCATATTATTTATTTAGTTTCGTTTGGGCTATAATATTTATTTTTAAATTGTATTGTAATTATTAATTTATAAAACAAAACAAACAAATGAAAATTTAAAATTCAATGCCATTACCACCTGAGTACACATATACATACATACAGACATAAAAGCTACTTGGAAACTTTGTAAGCTAACATCTCTTTTGTAGGTTCAAAAGCAATACAACCTCCATTTCGAAAAACTCCGTTTCTTACAGAAATCAAAGCATTCAGAGTATCCGTCTTCAATTTGTTTCTATTTTTAGTTTTTATATTATTTAGATTACTGAAAACACGTTCGACGGGAGCATTTGAAAATGGTAGCGACATTAATGTACCTATCATAAACTCCAAATTCGGAAAAAGGTATTCTTCGCAACTATTTTTCAGCAGAAAGACGCTTTTCCAGTATTCAGAGGCAGGCCTTTCGCAGTCTAAGCCAAGACTGCTGAAATTTAATAACGCATGCCTGCGCCACTCACTGTCAAGTTTTTGTATGTCAACATGTTGCGATAACATGGGAAACCGTTCTAAAATGTGACGTAATGATTTCACCTCAAACGATTGAGCAAATTTCGGATCAACAATATCCAACATATTAAATAATACATCACTAAAGTCAAATCTTTTAACTATATCAGAAGCGAGTTCTGTGTAAAATGATTGACAGGTTGTAAGAAAACCTGTTATAGAAGAGCTGGGAACGCTTAAATCCTTACGTAAATTAGCCAGGCTTTCACTAGCAGCAACACCCAAATAAATGTGATTGATGTCGATAAAAAATTTGGGATTTCCAAATTCTGCCTGTAAAATACTATCTTGACAAGATCGAACGTATTCTATCTGAAGATATTTACAAGCTAAAGATTTTAATAAGCCAGTAATTTCTGGTTTTAATTTATGTAAAAGAGGCGTTTCAGATTGAAATAACACGTTAAAGTCACACGTTAGACCAAGAACATATGACATAAATTCTAAATAAATAATAGTAAATTTGTTGTCCATTGTAGAAAGCATATCTTCCGTAGTTCGAGATGGATCTTCAAAAACGGAAATTCTCAAATAACTGTTTAAAGCACTATATTGCTCCAAAACCCGATCGACACAGCTTTTTACAGACAACCAGCGAGTTTGAGAAAGGCTTAAAATCTGATGTAAGCCGGTTTCAAAATATTCTTGAAATTCTTTAAATTTTTCAACTCTTTTGGCACTTCTATTAAAATGAGAGCCAATGTTACGCAATAGATCTTCAAGTGATCTTGGTAATTTTAAGCAAGCTTTTATCATATGGCATGAACATTTAATACAGGCAATATTGGGCAAGTCCTTTTTTAATTTAGTAAATACTGAGCTATATCGTCCCGCCATGACGTTGGTTGTGTCCGAGGAAAATCCAATCATGTTTGAAAGTGGTATATTTCGTAAAGATAAAACATTTTTCAAGTTTTGGTGTATATCATCAGCAGAGCCAGCTGCTAGTTCTACCACGCAAAGAAACTCAGTTCGAACAACTTTTTTCTCCTTATCAAAAAATATAACTGTGAATGCACATTGTTTTTTTGTAGTCCTGTCAGTTGTTTCATCCATTATTAAGGAAAAAAAGTTCCCATGCCCACTTAGTTGGCCCTCGATATCTTGACAAAAATTTTTGTGTAGAACGTCTTTGATCAACTCTGTAGTTTTTGTTCTTTTCATAGCCATTTGTTTTGCAATTTCAGAGTCTGGGAAAAGGTTTGAACATAAAGGTGTGAGAGTATTCGTTAGTAAAATCGGTAAATCGTTTGTAGCTATGAAAGCCGAAATTGTGAACTCCGCTCGCCGTACTTGTAAGTTTGACTTTTTAAAAAGTAATGGAAACTTCTGTGATGTAGTCGCTTGCATCATAATGTCCATATAATGCTTCGATTTTGAATGTCGCATTATATCGCTTTTATGAGCCGACAATATTTGTTCACATGGTCTACAATATGCTCTTTCATTTCCATTTATATTCTTGTTATGCTTTTCAAGCCATCCTGCAAACTTAGGATCTGCAAGCCATTTATTGGAAAACTTATAAAATCGTTTACGTGTTGAGGAACTTTCAGCCGCATGATTTTCTTGTTCAATACTGGGTGGAATTTCCGTGGTTGCCTAGAAGGTCGGTTGTAAAAGTCAGTTTAGACTTGACTTATAATAAATAAATAAAATTTCTAACATATTAGAAGACGGTGCATCGTTTAATTTAAAAATTGGCAGCTACACGCTAAGGCACATAACCTCTATCAAAAGAGTGACCTCCTGTTGACGGAGTTCAATGAATGCTGCAGTTTGGTAATGCTCCGTCTTGTAATAAAATGCTGCTAACAAATAATCACCTGATTATTTTTTAACCACTTCTCCATAATAATTTTTTTTTTCGTTAAAACTTGTAGTTTTATAATTATTCACTTCTGTAATAATAGCCGCGCACTTTTATTGGGAAAGCTTAATTCCTGGAAACAACGAAATTTGTTTTTACACAGTGCTTCTATGTATGTATCGTTGCCAGACCTAGAATTTTAATACACAGGGTGCTTACAAAAAAATTAAACCTATGGTTAAATGTGAGACCTTTCAAAGAGCTCCAAATTCTGTATTACGAAATTCCCCACAAATTCCCCACAATATAACGTTCCCCGAAAATTACCCCCAGTGTTCAAAATTCCCCACAAAACGTGGAATTACCCACAAAACGGCAACGCTGGTTCAAAACCAAAAAGTTTTCAAGAGAGGGAAAAAACTGTGATAATTATAACATATGTATGTATGTATATGAGCGACGGTTATTACACTTCACCACTGGAAAGAAACGGGAAGTTGTAAACTGATTTTGACTGCATTTCAATGCCCGCAATATCAGGATCTATTGAAAAGGCTCAGAACCTTATTTTTGGAAAAATAGTGACTTTCGGGGTTTTGCAGTGTGGCTGTCGATATATTACATACGTGAAGACATATTTAACGTACATACATAGGTGTTTGGTAATATTTACGCAGCAAAGGGGAAGTATATAAACAAAGGTAAGTATTTTAATTAGAGGAACAACGGTAAGTATATAAACAAAGGGAAGGATATAAACAAAGGTAAGTATGTGTATGTATGTAATAAGGTATATGGTATGTATAAAATAAGTTATTGTGTATATGTAAACAATTGATTCAGTCCGGCCATTGCCGTAGTGGGTTGAATTTTTCCTAAAAAAATAGTTATTAGAAATAATTTCAAAGTTGTATATTATTTTCCATACTTATTGAAGAGAACGAGGTCTTCCAAAGTGCTGGTCGATCAAAGCCCGCCGAGCCCGCTTTCCTGGCGAAAGTCTGGTAGGGTTTTCAACGATTTGATTTTCATTTCCTTCAATTATACTATCCGATATCGGCGGGTAGTCGTCATCAATAACTGGATCAGGATCATTCTGCAGTCTAGCCACATTATGCAGAACAGAAGTGGCTACTATGATGCCTGGTAATCTGCTCAAATGTACTTGTATTCGAAACGTGCGTTCAATGCTATTTCTTGTTCTGATCTGCGACTCATTATATAGGGATTCAGCTGCAGAGGTCACAGTTCCCAGTGGTGTCATCATGAATGTGGTCTGAGCATAACCACTGTCGCCAAGATGACAGTAATTTTTATACGCTCCTTGTAAGAAATACCGACGCTGATTGCAGTGCTCCCAAATGTGTGAGTCGTGTGCAGATCCATGCCACCTTGCAACAACATCCCTAAACATCAAGTCGGCAGAGCATATGGCCTGAGTATTTATTGAGAAGTATCCCTTCCTATTCCGATATATTTCGGCATGTTCCCCTCCTGAAAAGAATACACATAGACAAATATTATTATTTTACAAAAGATATTGTTAAAGTTTCTAATCAAAATTCAACAAGACTGTGATCTGTATCAAAGAAAAAAAGGTAATGCATTACCCACTTTTGGTGTTCAAAGCTTGAAACGTATCTTTCTAAAGACAGACCAGTCCTTACATGTTAGTTAACACTTGCAAGTGTAAGTATGTATGTATATATTGTGAGTGGCATGAACAACTTACACAGTTCTCTTTCTTTTAATTGCGCTTTCCATGCAAGGAAATTAACTGTGTTAGTTTTCATGGAACCGACGACAAAATACCTGGCGACTTTATTCGCACATGGGTGCAATCGATTGCTGCAATTACTCGCGGAAATCTGGCTATGTCATAAAATTGAACTGCAGCTTCTTTCATCAGTGCATCATCGGAGGGCATTTGTATATACTGCGGGTATAAGCGAGCTATAGCATCAGTTACTTTGTGCACAATTCTGCACGCTGTTGACTCATGCACACCAACAAAGTCTCCACATGTAATTAGTTGGCTTCCTGTTGCATAAAAACGCAACGCACACAAGGAGCCATAGGAGACAACGCTCCGCTAGCAAAGGAAGAAAACAAACACGTTGATTCTGATACTCCAATCTAAAATAAGGAAATGGTTATCTTCAGCACACACACACACAAAAAACCAGAAATTGATCAATGGTATTAATGTGCAGAACACCTTTCTAAGTTTCAATGAAATGAAAAAATTGAAAAAGCGCTTCTGGATTCGTATTCCAGTGACCAAAACGCGTCTTTAGCACCACTCATAATTTTAGCTAATTTTTTTGCAGCTGTTTGCTAAAGAAAACCATTACCTTATATAACCAAGTACTCTCCACTCTGAACTTTCCAAACGTGCCCTTATATTGCCTAATAAGGAGAACACATGAAAGGATTTGTCCCTTAAATTTGTATAGTAGTCGCACCGCTCAGCAACATGCCTATTAAAGAAATCCGTAGTTATATAATCCACGATTTTTAATTCGTTTACTATTTCACTCATTTAAAATAATTCACAACGAATTTTTTACACAATTTTATTATTTTCACAAAAATGACTTTGTTTACATTTTTTCTGTCAGCTGAGCAGATAGTTAGCGACCTAACCCTCCAATATTGGCGAGTTAAAAATATAACGAATTAACCTTACGTTAACGGCTAACTCGATGCTGTGCAAGACAATTTATTAATTTAACCCTCTCATGTCAAGTTAGCCCGTAGTTAAATCTATAAATAGTCGTTCTGCAAGTGGCCCTAATAAATTGATATTAAAGTCACCACAGATCAGAATTCGTTCATTTTCGATCACATATTCAGATAGGTCAACAAAAAAAAGGTTCCATTGATATACGTTTTTGGGACTGTAAACACAAGTTACTAGAATTTTATTGACACCATCTGAGGTATATTTAATATTAGACAAATTGAGAGATATAGATAGAGTGTGCAATTAGCATTAAGCATATGTTCATAATCAGGTCTTGGTCTCTGCAGCAACGATGCTTTTGATGCTCTCAGTGTCAGTCACCTTAACAGCCTTGCATTTTGGACGAACACGAACATGTTTTCTTTCCTCAGTTGCATTGCAAAACGAAGTACCTCTCGATTATTTTTGGTTAGGCACTCATGTGTGCGGATCTTGTCGTCAGAATTCAAACCAATATCACGATGCAAGAGTGGCCGCTTTTTTCTTTGCAAAAGCGAGCCACTGCTTGAAAGAGCGTACAGCGATCTTCAGCAGAATCTAACTTAACTATGACGGAAGCTGCGGCATTGTTTTCTTTTTTTTGTTTTTTTTTTTTGCTAGGCACTCGAACAGCAGAACGAACATTGAGGGTGGGTGTCTTTAATATTCTCACTTTCGTTAAAGGGGATGCCATTAATTATAATATCAGTGGAGACTGCTTTGTTTTGACATTCGCTAAGCTCTCTCTTAAGCATACCAATTTCACTTTGAAAAAACCCATTTGTTTCAACTTCCTCTTCTGCTTTCTCCACTCTTTCCTCAATTTCCTTCGTCGCCTTTTTGAGTTTATTTATTTCAGCCGATAAGTGTTCAAAACGTAGCAATAATCGCTCTTCTGTTGATTTTATACGCTCTGCGATCTCCAATTTTCTCAATACGTTCAGCCCAAGATGATGGTACCGAGCTCTCCTTTTCATCTGATTTGCCGACTGCACTTACATTGCTAGTGGGAGTGGATTCAATTTGGCGCTTATTACTTCTTGTGCTAGACATCTTTGATTTGTTGTTTGTGTTTATATTCGTTTTCTTATTGTTTGCTTTTTTCTCTCAAATTTTATAGTTTATATTTATATTTCCCCACTATTCAAATTTCTGCACATACAGCACTCAATTTACTTAGTAGATTTAATAGGCAAAACGATAAACATTGTCCCGACTAGCAAATAAGTACCCCGGCAAATAGATAATTAAATAAATATAAAATAACTGCAGAGCACAGAAAAACATGTCTACTCACAGCAATGACACATTCACCCCTATTCTGCATTACAATTACGTTCCCGCTCTACGCTCCGCTTGGATCGTAAATATGCATTCTGAGTTACGCTTGGATCGAAAGAAAAAGAGGAAGAGCTATAAGTTTTTCGAAGTCAGCTGTTTGCCTTGGAATGTGTGAAATTGAAACATAACAAAGCAATTTAAATTACACAAATTATTACTTTTGAAATAAAAGTAAAGCTTTATTATGATTTATAAACTTAATTGTATATGTTTGAGCATTATTGAATGAATTGAGTGAAATTTTATAGATCAATTGACTGATTGTAGCAGACAACGAAGGACCAACAAAAAGCAAAAGGACACTGTTGGTGGATGTTACCACATCGTCAGTAGGTAGCTGGTGTTTTCCATAGAGCTAGTGCTAGAAGAGTGCGCTTTGTCGACCAGGTACACAGATGGTTGGCGTCGCATCGTGGGGCCACAACATACGCCGAGCAAACATTAGACATGTCAGGGCTAAGTCTGACCGCAGGTGGTACTTTTCGCTGTAGGAAGACATTGGCCGCCCCGGAACTGACAAAGAAGTTTACAGAGTATGAGTGGGTGCTGTGGAGTGGCCGCCGGTGCACGTTTGGATATACTGGCAAAGTCAAAGCCATTACCTTAGTTTTAATTTCGTTAGTAATATTGTTTGGTGTTTTGAATGCTATTGTAATTGTTTACAACCGGTGCCGATGCTAATTCGCGTCCAAAAATATTAGATCTCCGTAGGCGGATTCACATTCCTGGCATCGAAACGCGTCTTTTGATTTCCCTTCCTACATTTTTGGACAAATATTAGCACTCGGCACCGGTCGAAAACAATTACCCTGCAAACATATCAAAAAACATCAAAATGAAGCGAGCGTTTTACAACTTTTACATACGCGTTTTACTTAAAATTTAAGAATTTCAGCAAAAAATCGCGGGAATTAATCGTATATTGTTTGCAAAATAAAAAACAAGCATTTATCCGCCAACAAAATTCCAACGTAGAAAAACGGAGCTACGATCGAAGTGCAGAATTAGCAGAATTGGAAGTTTCGAAGTTGAACGTAGCGGAATTGAAACGCAGAATACCAAAGTTGCCAAGCCGAGAAATTTTCGATCCAAGTCGAAGTGCAGAATAGGGGTGATTATATCACTATGAAATTTATACAAAACATAATAGAAGGCAACCTGCCTGATTATTTAAAGAGTAACATAAAATTTGTAAGAGATATGCATTCTATAAATACTAGAAATAATAAATATTACAACTTACCCACCTAAAGAACTGAAGCAGACAAATGTATTTTATACTATTAAGGATAAAAGTGCTATAATGAGGTACCAGATGATATTAAATCCTGTAATGTTAATAGATTTAAACAGAAACTGTATAATTACTGTAGAACACGCCAATCTAGTGCTTGATTGGCACGCTTCCATAGCATCGTGCGACTTACGCGTGCCAAGTACACGGTAATGCAGCGCCAGAAGTTCCATTCCTCCACACGCATACGATAAGTAGCGGAAGCTCATACTGCCTCGTCACTCGACTACATCAGTGTACCGCCTATCATATGTTGCCTTCCTGCTTTTCATGCGCACTGGCCTGTACTCCACAGACAACGGGCACCAGAATTGTGTTGATGTCCTATGGAAGTCTGCCATAGTAGTCCATAAGGTTAGTCATTACTCTATACTGTAAATAGGTATAAGCTAAGCTTAATATAAACTGTAATAAAAAAAAAAAAAAAAATTTCAAACTCTATATTTATACCATGAACTAAATCTGTTTCATCAAAGGGCACACTCACATAAATTGAATTATCGTGCAAAAATAATTATGGACGAATTTATAAGGGATCCCCCCAACCCACAGTGGTCGATGTCATATGGAGGGGGCGGCCAAAAATACTTCCAGTGAAGATACAGACTTAAAACTTTTGGAATGGCTTAAAATAACTATATTAATAGAATATCTATAAAATAAATATGATTTACAAGCGTTACCTACCCCCACCATCAATTTATAAATTACACGATCCATTTTTGTATTTACGAGAGAAAAGGTATTATTTATCATGTATTAAAAATAAAAAATAGATATCTTCATTTCTATAACGATAAAAAAAATAAAAATATTAATATGTACAAATTAACAAACATAAACAATTACTCCAAAATAAAGAAATTGCAATATCATCTTGAAATGGCATATGCAGCTATTCTAATACGTCAAAAACAGATTTAGACAAAATTGATTTCTGCTTGCTCATTAACATTCTCTGTCCTGATAAAAATGGATCAGAACTCAACAACAGTCTATTAAGGAAATCCGTATTGGTTAGAATACGGAAAGCTTTGCGTGTGTGCTGATATCTGAATTTCTTAATGTCTTTATTTCTAGATTCAGTTGCTTCTTCTGAGAGCTCTCCTATTGAAACTAAAGCATTTTCCATAATGTCAGGAGAATGAATTAATATTTTGTGTACGCTAGCTGGGAGATAATACCAAGGATATTTTTCAATGAGTTCTTCGGCAGTACCAAGCGTGTACTTCCTAAAATTTTCAACATTAATGCTATAACCAGAAGATAAGGCTTGTAATAATGTTGCACACTGATCTATTACACTTTTTTCTAGACCTGTTATATCTGCAGACAATCTATTATTTTTAAAAAAACTTTCGCGCTGTGTTTCCGTCCGCTTCCTTCAGTTTTCGGTTTGTCCACAATTAGTCCCATTTTTTGTCGAAATTCTGACTGGATATGTAACTTTCTTTTTTGAACTTGCTGCTTTCCTTCTTGTGTTCTTATTTGCCATTGTTTAACAGGAAGTCTATATGAGACATGTAGAAAGTACTCGAAGAAGCGAATGTATGCATGTAGAGGAGATAACCCGAATTCATAGCGATCTTCCTGAACTGTATTTTCTAAACATTTTTTAATATTATTCATTTCAGTTGGCTTTGCCTTACAAATGTAACACTTTGCTGAGGAAGTTTCTGAAAGTGCGTTGCAGACTTTTCCATCAACCATCGTAAGCTGCAGATAATTTAATTTGTATTGTTTTTGTAGGTGTTTTATACTGAGTTGGCATCAAATGATCTATTTTATTCTTAAAGTATTTATGTTCATCGATGGACAATTGGGCGGACTCTTTTTGAAATTGAAATCTGGTTGAAGATGGTCGAGGGTTTTTCCAAATTACTTTTTTACAATTATTCTCATCTGGTTGCGTTAACAGTTGGAGTGGGACATACGAAGTTACAAACAAATTATAGTCTTCCAAGTTAGTATTTTCTGCCTTTTGTTTATACTCCGTATGTCCTGAGCTTCCATCAAAACCCCACTTTCCTATGAACTGTAGCTCACATATTGAGTCATCATCAATTCCTTCAATAACGTCCCTTTGTAGTTCAAGAATACGTGCAGCTGTATGATCTAATAAGCTTTGAAGTTCCACTTCAGCACTAGATTCATTTATAGTTATATTATCAGGGTAAGTCGACTTTACTTGTTGAGTTTGTAAAGCTCTTTATCAAAAGATGCTGGTGTTTTGATAAATTTGCTTCCGTTATAAGAGATGATACGTCAGAAGCTTTTGCTGGCGAAATAAATTTTTCCTGTTGTTGTCTTGCGAAACGCAAATCATTGGCAGCTCACTCATCCATTTCCGAAAGTTCTGCAATTCGACGACGCTTCGTTCTATTTGAGCACTCTTCAAAACGTTTTTTCGGACGTCCTCGACCTTGAGTTGGTTCATATATCTGTGGTCGTAAGCAATAATCGCCTAAGTCGACTTAAGAACGAAATGAGTTATGCATCCTACCATATTCAACTAATCAAACTTTATATTTACGCGAAATCCCCATAATCCTAACGTGTTTTGTTATTTAGATATTAATAAAGTCATTCTAGCTTAACTCGCTAGCTAGCCCTATCACATTTACTATACGAGCCAAAGTATACTTAAGAAAATTTTCAGATACAATAGTGTTTTTATGAAAATGACCTATATTAACTTACGTTTTTTTGCACATTGTTTTTTTGTAGTTTGCCACAAATAATAAAGTTGTTATAAAAGCCAATGTAAAGATAAGATTTTATTGCTTTTTGCGTTTGTAAATTTAAATGTACTTAATTCAATATATGCCACGTAAAAAGCAAAACATTCCTTTACAATAAAAGCCTTAGTCAACATAGTCATTATTATGCGATAATTTACGTTTGTAAAAAGCACTTTTAAATCTTTTTTTTAAATATCTCTTAAACAGAATCAAGTTGCATTACAATTTTTAACCAAAGCATTCTGCCTACAAAGATCTCCGATGTTCGATATAATTGTTTCCATATCTCCTTTCAGAATTTTTCAAAAACGCTTCTTTATATAAAAAGCTATTTATCTCGGAAGTATACTTTTCGACTTAGGCGATTATTGCTTATGACCACAGATATTGCTTGCGAACTTAAGGAAATCAACTCAATCTGCGAAAACCAATCAGAGTATCTCATAAGAACTTTTGATTTTGAACGCTTACATTTTTTCCAGTACTCCGATATCTTTTTAATATTGAAATCCAAACGCTCTTTTAAATGAGTGCTCTCAAATGTGTAACCCTGAATTTCTATCTGAGTTTTAATTAAATCGTAAGCTTTACTTGACTTTTCAGCATTTAAACTTTTGTCAGAGCACCAAATATCAAAAATATGATGACGAGAAATTTGACACTGATAACATGTGCCTATCACAAAATTGAAAGAATGCGATTAAACAAAAAATTCAAATCAACGCAAAATACAATCCAAATACACAAAAATGAACAAGGTTGGATTACTCTTATAAAAAATTACACAATAAGGAGCAAAAAGGTGCAGCTGATTTTAACTACTAAGAATCTTCAAACATTTACCTATATCTAGGAAAAAAAATTATTGGAGGGGATCGAAGGGAACACAATTAAAACCTTACCAAAATGTATAACTGTACGAACTACTGAACGCTCACAATTGCACTACGATAACATTAATATTTTTATATTCACAAAGCAAGGAAATTAAACAAAAACTGATATAAAATAAAGTGATTACCTTCGCGCGGCCGTTCGCGCTTCTCGGCTGTCCTGCGCGTTCCGGCGGTCGCCGCCCCGCCTTTTTATGTATACATACATACTATTGCATATAATGACAAAGGTTTTCAACTATGTTAAGCGGACACACAGTATACATACATACTTTGTTTAGACTAGATGAACAATTTTTATACTATCGAATTTTACTAATCTTAGAAAAAAGCTAAAAAAAAATCGAAAAAAGGCTAAAAAAAAGTTAGAAGCTAAATTACATTTTTTCCGGCTAAACGAAAAAAAGAAGCTATATCTAGCTTGAAAAAAGTTGAAATGGCAACACTGGTGGGCACATAGGTATTAGCTTTTACAAACAGGTACCCTGAAATATTTTCATAGAAGATTGTCGAGCAAGGTTACAAAAGACACATTTTGATCTCATTATCAAAATTCTGAAAAAGGAAGGTAAACTATAGTTGAATATTTTTCTAATATAAAAGTAGAGTTAATTTTAAGAATTTGTTTTGCAGAAACTTCATTCATACATAGCGTCAATAATATTGATTATTATATTAGAGAATTTCCATCATCGCCGCAGGAAAGAAGTTATGGGGAACTCAGACCCATTTTGAAGCTACATACTTGAGTTTTTTAGTAGCAAGATTTGTACCTCGAAACCGGAACGAAACCCTAATCTAAATCGAAATAAATGTTGAATAACACAAGTTTACAAATTCAAGTCAACTTTTGGATCTGAGCAGATAAGAGTTTTTCAAGATTGATTCTAGTTTCCGAGATCTCGCATGATAGCACCATTGGGTGCAGTGAAATAACTCCCAACAAAAAAATGAAATAACTCCCAAATATTTTCCATACAAATTGGGACTTATTTCATAATGAAATAACATCCAATGCGTTAGGACTTATTTCATAATGAAATAACTCCCAAATGAAATTACTCCCAACGAAATTCCGTTGGGTGTTATTTCATTACTTTTAAGCATTGGGATTTATATCATATTTGTTGGGACTTATTTCATTCGGCTTAAAATTTGCATCGATGGCACATTTTCAATTGTACCGCTGGGATGTTTTAAACAGTTTATTTTGATCCATATTGAATATTATGGCAGGTAAGATATAACTGCTAGGCAAGAAAGAAATAGTTTTGAAGCGCTGGGGTGCGCTATTGCATATAATGACAAAGGTTTTCAAATAATTTCATGATACTTTTACTAGGTTTTTCCAGAATTTGTTTTTATTTTGGCAAATAAAAAGTCGACAAAATGCTATACACATTTCTTCAATAACATAAACTGTAATTTTTTCGTAGCACGTATAGTAAATCGTACCTTTAGCTTGAGACTTTTTATATAGCACTGGTTTTCATCTTTTACATAGAAGATTTTAATATTAATTATTTTTCCGCTTATTATTTTAAACTTAAGATTGGACATTTTGTTTCTTTATAGCACCGACCTTTAGCTTGAACGCGTGAAAAACAATAACTCATTGTTTTTCTAAAATCTTACCTTACTACAGTTATAGAAACAGCTACAAAAACATTGAAACTTGTTAAATTACAATCTAAAGAGAAATGAAATAAGTCCCAAAAAATATGAAATAACTCCCAATGTAATTTTAAGAGAAATGAAATAAGTGGGAGTTATTTCATATTTCTTGGCACTTATTTCATTTGGGAGTTATTACATTTTTTTGGGGACTTGTGGTTTCATTATGAAATAACTTCCAAATATTGGGAGTTATTTCATTTCCTTCTTTGGGAGTTATTTCATTTATTAAAGTTGGGAATTATTTAATTTTTATTGGAACTTATTTCATTGGGAGTTATTTCATGGGAGTTATATCATTTGGGAGTTATTTCACTGCACCGTAAAAGATGGCTCCACAGACCCGGATCCTCTGGGCTTAACCCTATTATCTACAGACTCCGCACTTCTTGAGTACTTTCGAGGCTCCATTTTGTACACGCCTCAACACACAGCGCAATACTGGCCCATTGCAATTCCCAGCTCACTCACTCCCTACTGTAGCTTATTTTTATTCAAAAATAATGAAATCAATCTAAAGTAGTTAATTTTACTGAAAATTCCAAAAAACCCTTTGAACGCAGACATACTGGTCTAGGTGTATAGATATGACCTGGTTTAAGAAAAGGCCAAGAAGGTGATATGTATTTATATAGCTACTCTAACACTTACGATAATACGATATCTAGCATAAGTATACATCAGTGGTCGGCGTTTTTTTTTTTGAGTATGTGTTGGCAAATGTGAGAGTTACTTTGCTACAGTGATGCTAAGAATAGAATTTTCGTGTCAGTTGCTTAACCGACATCAGGGAATTAACAACGCAATCGTGTTGATGCCTAAATTATATGACAATATATTTTGTTGTTGGATTTTGCGGTCTATTTTGTTTACAAATTTGTAAGTTATGAGCAAGCTCGAGACCAGTTAACAATAATTCTAAACGAATTAATATTGTCAGTTTTTGGGAAAAATTGATAATTGGAGAAAAATTACAAAGAACAAATCTACAGCGATGGATAGGATTACATGTTTCAGAGTTTCCAGGCTCATCATCAGATCCCTTTTCGGACACGGATTCGAACTCGTGTCTGCACCAAAGCCGCTGTTAGAAAATTCCAACACTAAGCAATGATGCCCTGTGACGTCACAATGCACTTATCTCCACTTCAATTAATTCCCTTTTGTTTGTTTGTTCTTGCCAACAGTATACACAAAATTTCTTAAGACATGCAGTCTTTTATGTTATGATGTGTGTTGGTCTTGTTGTTTGTACATATTTACATATGTACGTAAACCCGTGCTTTGGTTTCAATGTATTTTGTTGTTGGATTTTGCGGTCTATTTTGTTTACAAATTTGTAAGTTATGAGCGAGCTCGAGACATATTTATGCGCGACGAAAAATTACTGCTAAGCATTTTTATAATTCCAGATGCCTTGGGCTAATACAATGTATCTTATGTTACGCTTCCATGGTGAACAGGGAATATAATATTAAGAGACAGGCAGTTTTTGTAAAATTTTAAGAACAATTTCTTTAACAAAAGTGCCGTCTGTAAAATGCCTTCCCTACCTAAGAATACTTGTACTTATAAGACTCGACATATCCCTTTTTAACATTGTTTTCGCATTCCTATAATTTTCCTTTTCATTTTGGTAAACCCATTGCTTATGCTTTTGTAAAAGCAGACCTGTTAAATTCCCATTAGAATTGTGCATAATCAATTGATTGAATAGCGTTTTCAATCATTAATGATTATCTATATATAAATACGGTAAGGAAAATCACGTTGTTATCCCTTTTTGAAGGGGAAAAACAACACGTATTACGGTCAAACCTATATCAAAATGTTCGTATTGAACGTCTGGTTTGCAGAATCGTATTCGTTTTTTGTTTGCATAGCACAGGTGAGAAATATTAGGTAAAACCCGAGGTATTCTGTACATTGTTCGCATAGCGCTTAGGTATAACATGCTGTGTGTGCGCACACAAGTATTAGTTTTTTCTCTTTTACTGTATGCTCGCCATATTTGTATATTTGCCAATTTAGATTTTCGTCCAATTCGGGCGAACAGGGCGACCTCTTGTCTATATATAAATACGGTAAGGAAAATCACGTTGTTATCCCTTTTTCAAGAGGAAAAACAACACGTATTACGGTCAAACCTATATCAAAATGTTCGTATTGAACGTTTGGTTTGCAGAATCGTATTCGTTTTTTGTTTACATAGCACAGGTGAGAAATATTAGGTAAAAACCGAGGTATTCTGTACATTGTTCGCATAGCGCTTAGGTATACCATGTTGTGTGTCCGCAAACAAGTATTCCTTTTTTCTCTTTTACTGTATGCCCGCTGCGAATCGGATAAGCTGATTTCGGTCTCGTGGTAATTACCTCTCACATGTTTTTTTCGGTTTATTCAGTGTGTGTGTCAAGCGGAGCAGTTGTGTTCTTATCATTTCGTATTTATATATTTGCAAATTTAGATTTTCGTCCAATTTGGGCGAACGGGGCGACCTCTAGTTTTTTTAAATCGTGGACAATAGTCGGCAACTCAAGATGTAAGCCACATAAAAACTATAGACAACGGCTCCGATTAGTTCTTCGGATTTTTGCAAATATTTTTCAAAATGATAACAATATTTATTCCCGGTGACCGATTTGCATTTTTTAGAAATTGATGATAGTCGTAAACAGTGACCCAAATCGTTGCTATATTAATATATATGTACACATGCAAGCTTGTTCTTTGCGGTCAAGGTCTTTAAAGAGGTAGACTCCAAAGTAGCACTTGGTGGCAAAAGTGGGCTTATTAGATAGTTTGCAAATAACTATGTATATTAATAATTTTTTGAGTTTTACAGATGCGGTGTAACTTTTTAATAAGAAAATTGTATGGGGCCCAAATATTGAACATGGGCCACTAAGGGTAAATACGTTGGTTTATACTTTTTTGAAGTAAGAATTCCGACAAAAATAAAATATTTCATTTGTCAATTCTACCTTGTTTAATTTGCCTTGTATACACCTTAGCACTATTTTTGTTATTTCTTTCGGTTTTTTTGAAGGTTTATGTACCTACCCTTCCCTGAGGCGTAACCATTTCCCATACAAAATTTTTAAGGCGTTTTCCATAATATTTCGAAGTGCAAAACTTCGGCTCAATCAATAGTTATCTGAGGTCAAAGTTTAGGTTTTGATAAATTTGGTTTGCGCTTGCAGTAGTAAGAAAATAACTTTTATCTAATTCATTTCCATTTTCAAGTCAAACAGTTTTTTTTTTTTTTTTAAAAACTTTGGACCCCACGAAAATATTTCCTGGATACGCGCCTGTATGTATGTAAAGGGTGGTATAAAAAAGTAAAAATTAAAATTACTGACTTACGGCAAGTTGTGCCGGAATGCCTCCAACGCCGATATTTGTGGGCACACTACAATACGAATATTTGTTATTAAAACTGACTACCTTCAAACAGACTTATTCAAAAAAAAAAATTCCAAATTCGGTCACGCCTTTTGCTCCAATCCTAGTATCACTGCAACCTACGACACACAGGATTTAAGTTACAAGCAAACTATCTAAATTTTGTAATCACAGATGCGAACGTGCGTCTATACCTACATATACATATGTACGTACATATAAATTCAATTCTAACACACAACGCAATGCTTCTACATTTTTCATTTAATAATCGAAATCTAATTAAATCAAAAAATTACTTTCCTTTTTTAGAACGTGAATTTACGAGATTTTTGACCTCTCTGAACGCAATCTAACAGTTATAGATTCAATACCCTTAGCCTTACATTTGCTTATATGTACATATACGCAGATACGTATAAATGCACATATCTTCCTCTATCTACCTATCTTAGTTTTTTTTGTCACCTGCACTGCTAACACGGGAACTTTTATCCTCACGGGAACTTCACAAAACAAAACACGTAGCGTACTTAAAACTTTTACATTTTAGGTTTAACTAAACTTTACAATTTTCCGGTTAAAAATATACTTTGCACTTTTAACGCGGTGATAATCATATGCCGTGACGGTTGCACTTGATACTCTCTGCGTTTGAACCTTAGATGTCCTTTTATACCTTTCTTTTCGCCTAACGTTAATCGCTCTTTTCCCTGTCCGCTTATCGCTAGCGGATTATGACAAGCGACTTCTTGTTGCTATAGTCCGGCCTTGTATCATTCCCTACCATTCATCCGGCAATCCTATCAAAAGCTCACTTTTTTATACCTTTCATGAACATGAAATGGTATTATAACTTTGGTCCGATGTTTGTAAGTATGAGAAGAAGAAGAGATAGACCCACTATTAAGTATACCAAAATGATCAGGGCGATGAGGCGAGTTGATTTAGCCATGTCCGTCCGTCCGTCCGTCTGTTTGAACGCAAACTAGTCCCTCAGTTTTAGAGATATCTCGATGAAAATTTGCAAGCAGTCGCCATTTTGCTTAGGATTAATCATTTGTCGGAACCAGCAAGATCGGACGGATACAAGGCATAGCTCCCATACAATCGGTTTTTCCGATAAATGGGTTTTGGCCTATAACTCTTGCAATTCAAAAGCTAGGAACGTAAAATTTTGGAAGTTTAGTACATATTGTATTTGTAACGTGTGTAGTGAAAATGACTCAGATCGGACCAACATGGCATATAGCTCCCATATAAGCGATAGTTTCGATAAATTTGTTTTGGGCTATCAATTTTGCAGTTAAAGAGCTAGGAACGGACCAACATAGCGTATAGCTCCCATACAATCGGTTGTTCCGATAAGTGTGGTTTGGCATTCATGAAAGGTATAAAGCCTTCGGCACAGCCCTTTCCTTACTTGTTTTATTTTGACCTATCTTCTTTTTTGACGTTTCTCACAATTTATAGAAAAAACAACAATAATGATTACAATGCTGGCGAAGGTAAACACGGGAGAACAGTTTAAAGTATACGAATGTGCATGTCTCGTCATGCTCTATGGAAATCTGCATTGATTGAGAAAAGTTTGAGCGAAACCTATATAAGTTAGATGTTGAGTTTTATTTTTTTCACCAGTCGAAAAACTCAAAAAGTCACTGCCTCTATGTGGATATACATATGTATTTGTCTATAAATATGTTTGAATTATTAAGTACATATGTTGACGAGATTATACCAACCAATATTTTTGATAAATTACTTGCCAAAAACTCGCAGCGGCCTTATAAAACTAAAAAATAACGATTATTTTTGATCAAAAAAATAAAACTTGAAGATAACTATTATTGTTGATTTTTATTAAAAAATCAGAAAATAATGATTAATTAGCGATTTTTATAATGAAACTCATAACAGTTACGGTTCCTGGTAAATATATTTGATTTAAATGTTTTGCCGGTCTAAAAGTACATCAAAGGGTAAGTTCTTTGGAGTATTCGGCCGCGGAATTGATGCATGCACCTCCACTCAGAGCGGTCCAAAAAAAGATGACCTAAACTAACAACTTTCCTCTTTTTTTCAGTACTTCGAATAAACTAAAAACCAGCCCAACGTGGAGAACACCCACCCTGACATGGCATAGTTATAACAACTTTACATCGAATTACACTTATTATAATTTGTCACGGGCACTTAGCTTTAGATTTACAAAAAAAAGCGATCTAACTACTGTGGCGGTCGGCAATGTACTTAAATTTTCATAGAGCCGTTAGCTCAAGTCAAGGCGAATATATAAATGGTGGTAACAAAGCGAATTCAGCCATCTTGGGCTTGATTCGCCTTACACTGGAATGTCAAAGTGAAAGAGAATATGAAGTGAAAACCATAAGGAATGTAAACAAATTTTGAGAATTTTCTTTTGATGACATTTGTATGTACCCCATAAGTACTACAGAATGGGAAGAACAAGCAATTAGCTATTTGTATGCCATCATCAGGTATATAATTCGCCTTGGCTCAAGTCGACCATCATATTGTTCGACTCTTTTTCCTTCGTTCGTTCGTTAGGGTTGCAATTTCATGGTAGCTAACACCGACGGTTAGTGATGCCACCCGATCCCACACATATGTTACTTCTAATCTCCGCGAATGTATAATATGCCCATTCTTATGGGTGGGTACAGGTTTTGGCGATCACAGACACATTAAAACAACAAACAAAAAATAAACAGGGCATCATAGCTTAGTACTCTAACAGCGGCTTTGGTGCAGTTAATGTCCCAGTGTCCGAAAAAAGATCTGAAGGATCTGAAGCTTGGACGCTTTGAAACATGTAATCCTATCGATCGCTGTGAATAACTTTTAAATTTTTCTCTAATTATCAATTTTTCCCAAAAAAAACTGACAATACTAATTCAATTTTATTATTTGTAAATTGTCATTAGCAGATTCTGTCATTAGCAGAGTCGTTTTTTTATACACACGTTCACTTTTATTCTACAGTTTATTTTAAGTCTACTTTTGTTCTTTTCGGCTACAAAATCTGAACTGTCCCGTTTGACTAAAAAGTACTTATTCAGCCCGATTCTAAATATCTGCACGGATTTCTTTCCTTGCGGAAATTTTTGTTCGCCAGGAAAATTTCCGCCTATTCTCTTTCACTAGAGAACAGAAAAGTTGGCGAAGAGGAATATCGAATTTTCGAGATCAGCTGTGCGGCCATTTGACGTTTAATTGTGGCAGTACTTTTTGTGAACAGTAAATGAAAAATATTAAAGTTTTTGATAAAAGTGGTTAAATTAAAGAAATTAATAAAAACAATGCATAGTATTGCGTTTCGCATGGTAGCAGAAGAAGAGGAGGACAATTCTGTAGCACAGGAACCTCAGCAAAGGTCTATAAGAAGAAGGTTGCGCGATAATGCAAATCCACTTGAGCTGCCGGATACATTGTAAGAGCTAATAAAACCTTTTATAGTGATCTTTATTAATTCAATTGTTTTTCAGATTTAATAAATACTATAGGGTAAATAAGCCCGCATTTAAATATTTATTGGACATTTTAATTGCGCACACACAACACCCTAAAAAACAATTTGCAGTCGCGCCGGTTGTAAAACTAAGTGCATGCTTGCGTTTTTTTGCGGAAGGCGGATATCAAACGGGTGTTGGGAAGGATACAGACGTTTCTCTTGCCCAATCCACCTTCAGCAAAGTTTTGGAGATTTTAGAAAAGGAATTGTGCTCGAAATGGATATTGGCAACAATAGACAGTGATAAGAAAAGGAAAATTTCACGTGCGTTTTATGTGAAGCACGGCATTCCCAGTGTCCTTGGGTATATCGATGGAACGCATGTCCGTATCATAGCTCCATCTGAAAATAAGCATATCTACTATAACAGGAAGGGGTACTATAGCTTAAATGTGATGTTGGTAAGTTACTTTATAGTATATTTATTAACATAGATGCATGTGTACCTATGTATTTATATATTACAAACGTATTGGCAGATGTGCGATCATGAGCTTAAAATACGGTATTTTGAAGCTTCACACCCTGGAGCTTCTCATGACTCATTCATTTGGAATATTGGCGACTTGCGGGCGTATTTTGAAAACCAATATTTAACTGGGGAAACTAATAATTGGTTACTAGGTAAACATACTGAAACCTGTATACAGCATGCATATCAAAACTATGTTTTTTTTTTAATAGGCGATGCAGGTTATCCTTTGGAACCATGGCTTCTGACGCCACATCGGACCCCAGAAGAAGGCTCTACGCAAATGAAATCTAACGATGCCCACTCGAAATGCCGCAATATAATAGAGCGAACTAATGGAGTACTAAAAAACCGATGGAGGTGTCTCCTTGGTGCTAGAGAGTTACACTACACCCCCAAAAAAGCAACATGCATACATGTTAAAGTATACGAAGGTTTCACCGAAACAAATCCTACAGAGCAACACGCCGAAGCAATTAGTGGAAACGCAGATGTGGTGTCTCTAACATCTCCACAGTATTTAGCTGCAATCTGTTTCAGTCCTGTATTCAAACATATCCCAAAAATTCATTAAATTTCATAATATTTTTTTCTTAAAATAGGATGTACTCATGGTACAATTAACAGGTAGACGCAGAAATAAAAAGCAACCCTGCTATGTATTTTGCTGGTTGGTAAATTGTCAACAATATCTTGTGTCAAAGTCATGCCAAAAGTGATAGAAGTTATGGCTGGTTATTGCTGTAAAGTTTTTTGCGCTGATGCCATGAATCCAGCGCATTGCCGGTATTAGCGCAATGTGTCTACGCAACTAAGCTAAGTATTCATTTGGCTCCGCTCAATTGTGTATTTGCTTGGAATAAAGACTGACACCAACTTGAGGGTAGCGCAGTTTATAAAACAAAATCAATCTTCAGATAAAGAATCCCAATTCGAAACCTAACCCTCCCAAAAGTGAATTAGGATTCTTTGGACTGGAACACACCTTTCGGCTGCTGCCGTGGTATGGCGGAAGCATTGCTGGCGGAACGTTCGAGTACCGGGACAGTGAACATCAAGAAAGGTATGAAAAAGTTTATTCAAAACCAGGATAATCCCTTGGCAGTGGCTTTCTAAACTTTTCGAGTGAATTTCGGTCACGGAAGACCTTCCAGCAAGAATTGCAATTTACGTTACTTGTTATATAGGTGGCACTGGCTACGAGACTATAGTAATTGAAAAAAGTTTTTTTCGAAACTGCTTGACGGCAGATCTTTTTGAACTACTGATAGAATTTGTATTCAAATATTTTGTGCCCGGATTAACATTTTATCAAAATATGAAGTTAATGCAAAAGCGCCTGTAGCAACAACAGCCGTAACAGCGCAATAACAGATGTGGTGTTATACAGCTTTGATATAAGCAGTTGACATTTCATTATTGTTTACATGTGTAAAAAAAAAAACGAAATGAAAGTTAATGTTTTTTCAGCAACATTTTTACAATTTTGCGCGTTTAGTGGCTGTTTTTAGAAATAAATGAATTGAAAAGATGTGATGGTGGAAATGCTTCACTAAAATCTCAGGTTTTTTATAGTTAAAACGTGAAACCAAGACGTGAACCAAAGATACAAGATTTTTCCAGCTTCCGCATCCTTCTGGGATCTTTGAGAACCGTAAAAGAACCTTCCCCGGTCCCTCTACTCGCGTACATCTTTCCATAATTCAACAAACCTTCTTCTTACTTATTTTTTTGTAAAACATAGGAAAATCATAATTTACAAAACTATTGCTTAATGTAAACAAAACAAACATGTAAACAAAACAAAAATGTAAACAGACATTGACAATTGGACAACCAGTTCGAATGAAAAAAAATAAAAAATGCAACTCTGATGCGGTTACCTGTTAATTGTATCATGGATGTACTTATGTAAATAAACATATCACAAAAAAAGTTCAAGGTAACAAATCACAAATGTTATAAGTTTGTAATGATTTATATAAAAATAGTATATTAAACATATTTGCATAAATAAAGTGTTACGGGCGTAGACGTCGCAATGGAGGGCGCGCTCGCACGTAATAATTGTATAGATGGAAGAAGAAGAAAAAGAAGTATGTGGCGAGTTGAAGCGGGTAGCCACCGGCAGCCAAGCCGAGATTAGCGCACTTTACATGTGTATGTATATTTAAACAAATTTTTCTTAGATAAAATTTCTGGAGAACCTTCGGCCATCTCCTTGGTTCTACCGTCTGCTGCTTGATCCCTGTTGTGGATGAAAAAGAACGGTTAGTATATGGACGTGGTTCTGCCTAGTTGAATGCACCTTATTATTGAGTTTTTCTTTGCTTATGTGTTGAAAATAATACGAATGGTTTTCATTGCTGATGGGCCCCCGACAGTACCAGACCGAAGATAGTGGCCTGTGCCAGCAGCCCATTCAGGGTGGACGGTGGAGTGCTGAGCATCAGGCTGGCGTAAACGTCGGCGACGAGCGTAAGACGCACTGGGGAGGCCCGGAAAAACTCGGGATCTGCCAACCTCATAAGCTGGAAGGGTGCAGCTATCGTCGATGGTGGCGTGCCTGGACCGTCGCCAAGGTGGTGACCCTTCTGGTCACCCCGTACTTTCCCCGAAGTACCAGAGTGCACTTAATCGGCCGGGTCCCCCCAACCAGTGTTGCCAGGATACAATTTATTTTGGAGCTAGATTTGAGAAAAAAAAGAGCTAGAAAAGAGCTAGATTTATTCAAGAAAATCCAAAACATGTAAAAAATGAGCTAAAAGGCACTTAAGTATTGTATGTAAGTTTTTACATTTATTTCATACTAGCAGGGTACCCAGCTTTGCTCGGTATGTACCTAAGTAGTTAATAAATTCCTGCTACCTTCAATTGCGAAAACAATTTACAGGCTGAGAAGGTTCAGAACAATATTTATTTTCCCACATTATATCTCCTTTATGTCTACGGCAACCAACTAAAGTAAAGGCGTTTTTTAACAGTCTAACTTCGACATTTTGCCATCCCCACTCTATTTGACTCTTCAGCTTTGCCTAAACATTCTCCAAGTCATCCCAAGTCATTTTTCAAAGAAATTTCAAATATACAGACACAACTTATTCAGAGTTTTATTATAGTATAGATATGCTGATACCCACAAAGGACGGCCGTGTACCTATGCAATTGATTTTTGATTTAGCTGAAATTGAAATAAAGTGAACAAAAATTTAAAGAGGCGCGCTTAGTTTTTTTTTTTTGAAAAAGTAAGTGAATTTTTATTCATATAAATTTATGTAATAAAAAAAAATTTCATAGGTGCATACCTTCTTAAATATCAGTATATCTTTTTTGTTTGTCATTCGATATAGGTAAAACAAAGTGCAGGTCCCTTTCTAAGCTTCAAGCACTCCATTAGTGAAACTCTCATCAAGATCCTTAAGTTCAAACAGACAAACAATATTTTAAAAATGTATCAGATGAACTCTATAGCATTCCCCAAGTCATCACCAGTCATTTTTTTCAAAGAAATTTTTAATGTACGACTTTTCTAGAGATTTATTATAGTATAGATTTAACTTAAACAATGTTTAAAACGTATAAAAAGTATAACTAAGTCAACAAAAAAAAAATAAGTGTGTTCTTGAAAAATTATCAGGCTTGATAAATAGTTAAGAAAAAAATATTTCATTCTTAGTAAAACTTTTTATTTTTGCGTCAAAGCCAAATGAAGTCATTTTATTTCTGACTCAGAATTCAAAACGCTTGAAATATTTTTTCTGATTATTTATCATGAAGACAGAATCGGAGGGTAATGTTGTTCAGAATCTTTAACAAATTAGGAAAGTGTTTTTTACACACAATTTACTTACCTTTCCAGTTTGATTCTTGTTCGCAAAATAAACATATGGCATTTAGGAATGTTACTCGACAAAGTTAACCGATTTAGGTATTTGTTATCGGTGAGGGAATCTAAGTTGCCACATGGTACACAATGAAACTAATATAATAATTTCGACGTCGAGTATAAAAGAAATAAAAACTTTCAATACAATTTGTACATATAAATTTGGAGCTAAAAATGAAAAAAAGGAATGGAAAAAGAGCTAGGAGCTAAAACAGAATTTTGGAGCTAAACGCCAAAAAAAAGAGCTAGATCTAGCTCTAAAAGCACCAAAATGGCAACACTGCCCCCAACACGTTCTAGGTGGAACTCGGTAGCGAGCTCACCGTCAACGACCGTGGTGGGGGAGCACGTGTCGATCAGAGCACGGACAACGGACTGTGCGATGGTCGGAAAGGACGTGTTTCCGAGCCACCAGGATTCACCTTAGCCGCCCGCGGGGATGGGCGGAAAGGACGTGTTTCCGCGCCACCCTGATGTGGTTTGGTGGCTTTGTATGAACGTGGAGCCGTAGCGGGTTCGCGCAGCCTCTGTTGCTCGTGTCGTAGTAGCGGTCGGAAAGAACGTGTTTCCGAGCCGCCGAGCCGTGGCGCCGGAGTTGCCGCTGCCCTCATGTCTTCCAATTCTTCCTCCTCCTATGCTACCTGTTCCGCCCACGACTTCGTATTTTCCGTGACGGCGATGGAAAGGGCATCATCCGCTAGGTCGCCGGCGTCTTCTAGGATGTGTGCCGGCTTTCGAGAACTGTCGTTGTTGTTGTCGTCGATGTGGTGGGACGTATGGTGGGGCTCGTGTCAGCGGTAACAGCGGTCCTTACTCGGACATATTTCCGGTCGGTGGAAAGGGGACAAGCAATTGGGGCAGTACTTGTGTATAAGTACCACTCGTAGTCGTTCCTCGGCCGACATACCGCGGTACTGTGGACAAAAACGTATGCCATGGTTGTTGTTGCATAGCCGACATGGTACGGGGAAATTGTTGGACCGCTCCTCGGTTTTTGCGCGTGTGGCAGTAAAACGGGTCATTCTAAAATATAAAACCGTTATTAAGGTGGTTGAATTGGGTTTTGGACGGTTTGGTGGCTTGAATACATAATTGACGCGCATTTCCTTTATTTCGGTTTGGCATATTCAAATTTAAAACAAAATTGTTATTGCTAAATTTTGGACGACTCGGAGACTAGTACGCTTCGTTGTCGCGTAAATTTTCCCCTATAGCAGCTTTGTCACGTTTTGACACTTCCTTCCACCCGAGAATGGAGATTTTCCATTTTTCTGTGTAAATGAAATCGCAAGTGTGAAATAGAAATAGTGAAAAAACCGTGGAAACAATAAACACAATATTTCACTATACAAATATGGGTATAACTCAATTTCAAAAAAAATGTCACTTAGATCCTTTTGGTTCTGAGCCCTTCAAATATAAATGGGTACACTTTTGTCGTTACCCAGATTTCACCTCACCCCATGCGAAATAAATTCACCCGCTCAATACGGTACGCCACAGAAAATTGGTGGATTTTTGTAACGAGTGCATACCCGTTACGATCAAGTGTGGGTACCAATCGTTACGCGTAGTGGCTACGCTAATTCATTCAGCACTGCATACATTCCTGAATGAAATGTCATTGTTGGAAAATACACGAGGTAAGTCGTAAAATTAGTTGTTGATAATCTTTCTTAAATTAATTTGTAATTCATTAAATTAATTTGTAATAATATCAGCAGTTGTAATTTATAATTTACCCCTTTGAAAATTTGTAAACATTGGCCGTGCTTCACGGGCAGCTAATTTGTGGTGAGGTGCGAAGAGGACTTGAACTAGCAAAAAATTTTATGATCCATTTCGCCACTTTTGTGTGCCTTTTTTATGGTTGGTTTTGGATAAAGTCTTAGTGCCTGTAAAGACTTCACTACAGACCATTTGCAATTCCTTTACGCGAGTAGTACCACATGCATCTGAATGATGACTTTCGATAATCGATCGTATAAAATTCTCTTCGTGAAGATCTGATTTGAAATCGCCAGGTTGGTTAAAACCTTACATACTTCAAACTTCTTTATCTAAATTAAATCAAGCATCATGACTTTTTTTGTAGTTCTGTTGTGTAAGTGTGTACCTGGTTTTCCAAGGTTTATTTAAAAATCTTCGATTTTGAAGCCGCGAAGCGTATTTCGGGAGCCAAATTTTTCATTTTGTTGAATTTTTTAAGTCTCTCCAGTGCCTCAACCTGTTGATGAAGATGAGAAAAAAAAGGGTTTTCGTTTATTGCTCCTTTATGACTCTTGGGCGTGTGGTGTGTGCAAATGGTTATGAATGCGGTGTTTTGGTGATTTGCGGCTAATTGTCGCAAAATTATCAACTTCTGTGGCAGATCGGTTCGTCCGTCTGCGATAGGCTTTCTGTTGGCCTCGTTCCGTCTGAGCGAGTGCATTGATTTTATTGTGAAATGTCGGACTGACTTTTTGTTAAGTCGCTTCGACTAAACTATGAAATACCTAGTTCGTTAAGTAATTAGAAGTGGAATTAGGGAGATTGAGAAGTGCAATAGGACTAGTTTTCGCTATCATTTCCGGATGGTAGTAGGACCAATTTCGTGATTGGTCTGGTAGTCTGCCCCCTCGCGGTATCAAGTACAACGACTCGGACTTGGTTATCTGGTCCATAATGTAACTGAGCGATTCGTCCTAGCCGCCATTCGTTGGGAGGCAGGTTGTCCTCCTTTAGAACGACTAGGTCCCCTTGTTTCATGTTGGATTGGGGCTGTTTCCACTTAACGCGCTTTTGCAGTTCTGTGAGGTATTCCGTTTTCCAGCGTTTGCAAAACGTCTGATGCAGGGCCTTAAGCTTTTCCCATCGGTTGACGAGTGAGGCGCGATTCTCGCTAACGTCAATCTCCGGTGGGGCTAATAGATGTCCTCCAACAAGGAAATGTCCGGGCGTGAGGGGCTCCAAGTTCGATGACTCGTTGGACGATGGACTAAGTGGTCGAGAGTTGAGGCAAGACTCGATGCGACACAGTAGGGTACTAAACTTATGATCTGATGCGATCTTTTTGAAGTGGGTTTTGAAACTTTTTACCCCTGCTTCCCACAGTCCCCCCCTATGAGGAGCGCCTGCTGGTATAAAGTGCCAGGTCAGGATCTGATGGTGGTATTTGGACAGGGTTTGATTGCGAGCGTCCGACAGAAATGCTTGGACCTCTGAGCGGAGGGCTCGAGAGGCTCCGACAAAGTTAGTTCCATTGTCGGAGTAGATGTTCTTTGGACATCCTCGTCTCGCCACAAATCTGTCGAACGCTGCTAGAAACGCTGCGGTACTAAGGTCACTAGTGGCTTCTAAGTGAATAGCTTTGGTCGTGAAGCAGACAAATAGGCAAACGTAGCCCTTTGATAGACGACACCCTCTTCCACTGTAGGATTTAATATCAAATGGTCCGGCGAAATCTACCCCGGTATTCGTGAATGCGCGTGAGAAGGTGGTGCGTTCTGGAGGGAGGTTTCCCATTAGTTGGGTTTGGGCTCGCTTACGGCATATTGTGCACGCTTTGCAATTGTGGATGGTGGACCGGATCATATTTTTGACCCGTGGGATCCAATATTGCGTACGTAGGAGGCGCAACATGAGCTGGTTTTCGCCGTGGAGGGATATTCTATGGATAAATTGGAAGAGAAGACGCGTAAACTGACAGTCGTACGGGAGGATTACTGGATGGCGTTCATTGGATAGCTTAGCCACCGATCTAGGGTTTGCGCAGACACCTTTTCGTTCCAGTCAGTCCCCTCTAGCCATATGTTTTGCATAAGAATTTTGGCTACTATGACTACCGGTGCCAGCCAGCCTAGTGGATCGAACAGTTTGGCGATGGCTGAAAGGATTGCCCTTTTTGTTATCGTATCCCAATTTTCGATGGGTTTTGCCGTGAAGTAGAAGGAGTCTGAATGCGCGTTCCAGCGAATCCCTAGGGTTTTAACCGTACTTGAATCCTCGAACTCCAGGAAGTCCTCATGTAGACGATGAGGTTTGTGTATGCCTTGCAATATTTTGCTGCAGTTCGACGTCCATTTTCGGAGGGAAAATCCCGCTGATTGCAATGCGTGCGAGACTTCGTCGCGAGCTTGGATTGCTGACTCTATGCTATGTCCCCCTGCAAGCACGTCGTCGACGTACATTCCTGTCCGAAGAATATCTGGTGCCGTTGGTGACGAGGACTCAACGTCGTCAGCGAGTTGATGAAGGGTTCGTATCGCCAAGTACGGGGCGCAGTTGACTCCGAATGGAACTGTCCGTAATTCATAGACTCGTATGGGATCCCCTGGGTTGGGTCGAACAACTATTCTTTGGAACTGTGTCTGATTGGGTTTTACCCATATCTGGCGGTACATTTTCTCAATGTCGCTATTGAAAACATACTTGAAAAATCGCCATCGAAGGAGCAGAATGGTCAGATCGGCCTGAAGAACTGGGCCTGTATGAAGTACGTCATTTAAGCTTGTGCCATTAGCAGTAGGAAACGAAGCATTAAATACCACCCGGACCTTTGTTATAGTGCTTTCTTCTTTTATAACCGCATGATGGGGTAGGAAGTAGCAATCTGTAGAATGGGGTGGTATGATAGCGGGAACACTTGACATATGTCCTAACGACTCATACTCTGCTAAAACTCGATTATACTCGGTTTGTAAGGCCGGAGTCTTCGCTAGGCGCGTCTCATTTCTATAGAATTGGGAGCAAACGCCCTTTAGAGAAGGCCCTAAGCAAATGTTGTTAGGGAAATCCTCTTTAAATGGAAGGGCGACGATATATTTCCCATCGGAGTTCCGTTCCGTAGTGGCCTTGAAAAGTGCCTCGCAATAGGCGTTGTCTTCATTTAGTGCCCTTTTCTTAGGGACATCCTCCAACTCCCAGAAAGCGGTTTACTGCTTGTCCAGGTTTACTTCATTGAAAAATGATACCCGTGTGTTGGTTGGTTGGGGTGCATCTGCACGACCGGTTAAGATCCAACCGAATACGGTTTCTTGTGCAAGAAGCGTGTTAAGAACGTTTTTGCGTATACCGTAAATGTCGCCTCCTAGGATGAGGTCGACTGGTTCATTAATGAAGAACCTCTTATCCGCCAGAATTAGATCAGGGAATGCCTGCCGTGTCATTGCGCTCACTTGGCAAGTAGGAAGATCCCCCGTTAATTGGGGTACAACTAAGACCACTGTGTCGATGCCAACTAAGGGGTCGGTCAAGGAGCCTAATTGAATGGAACATGACTCGTTCACCTGTGCTGACAGTGTGCTGTTTATCCTGTACGTGCAAGCGTTTTGATGGGAGGTTAATTGTACGCTTCAGTCTTTCTGTTATGAATGAGCATTCTGAACCGGAGTCAATTAGGGCTCTAGCAGAAAAGTCGACCCCATTGTAGTGTATTTTAACCCGGGCCGTGCCTAACAATACCCCCTTAGTAGTATTAGCATGACAAGACGAGACATTACTAATATCTTTCCTCTTTTCAGATTCCAGACTGTCTCGCGCCTGCTGTGATGTTGAGGGCCTATCATCTGACGTATTTTGACGCCACCTCTGGTTAGTTGCTTTTGGCTGAGCTGTTGCCAAGTGGAGTAAGGTGTTGTGCCTTGCGTGACACGAGCTGCAGTTAAATGAACTTGTGCATCGTGTCACTGTGTGTCCCGCCGACAGGCAGTTCAAGCAACAATTGTTGGTTTTGATGTAGGCTATTCTGTCTGCAGTGGTTAGTCCGCGGAATTTCGGTCAATATCGTAATTTGTGCTCTTCACTGTTGCACATTTTACATGAAGCTTTTGGGACGCGGGCTTGGTATACTCCAAGTTTCGCAGGCGTATCCCGTGCATTATTTTGACTTCTGGGTGCTTTGGATGGTTTGCTACCCCGGAGGTCAGAGACGGTTTCCAACGTTTGGAACCGATTGGACAGGAATTTTTCCATGTCCTCCCATTTTGGAATCTCTGTTTTGTTTTCTAGGGTTTGTTCCCATAAGCCAGAGTGCATTCCGGGAGTTTCGTGGAGCATAAGTAAGTTATTATTGCATCCCAATTCTAAATGTCAATTTGATGGCATTGTAGTGACGAGATGCAATTATTTATATCTCGCTGCAACTTTTTAATTGACATTCCGCATTCATTGACGACTGCCGTCAAACTAAACAATGATTTTAACTGAGTGTTGACTAGGATACGTTTGTTTTCGTACCTGTAACTCAGATTTTTCCAGGCCGTTGTAAACCCTTCATTGGTCAATGGAGACCTGCGCACAATTTCTTTTGCCTCCCCTTCAGTTTTTTGGTTGAGGTGATATAACTTTTCAACCGAAGTAAGGCGTTTGTTTAATATATATATGGCCGTGAACAAGTCCCTAAAGGTCACCCTTGAACACCTCGGTGTCACACGGAGGGAGGCGAATATTATTTTCTCTGCTGGAAGATTCAGAGACTTTAGGGGCAGATGTGGCAGGTACGGATAATCTTTCAACTTCAGCATTAATAGCTGCCATGCATTTCGCGTAACATGCGAAACATGTTTTATTCTTCTGCCGTAAAGACTGCAAGTCTTCTTTGGATAGGTCTGTGGAACTGAGAAGGCTTTCATAAGCCGTCTTGCTCTTCTTCCACAATGATTTCAACTCTTGCTGTATTGCAAGGGTGCATTTGTCTGATTCTTCGACCGGTATATCACCAAAGTCTTGCTCGAATGTAACTATGCAGTCGGAGAGTCGTATGTATGTCTTCATTTTCTTAATTATTCTTGTCCCTTTAAGGAAACAGAGAACGGAAGTTGCTGACTCAGAAGTCGATTGCTTGGAAACTAAAGTGAAGCTAAGTGCGAGTGACACAGATAGAAATCTGGATGCCGATTTAATGTGTCATTAAAATTGTGAATTAAAAAGTGATAGTTAAAGTTGCACAGATAGAAATCTCGGTACAGATTTAATGTGCCTGTGGGAAATAAATCGTGAATATAATTCCCTGAATAGCCAAACCAAAATATCGTGATATCCAAAACCAAAAAAATGTGAACGCAATTGGGTTTTTTTCTCAAATATATATGAAAATGTGTGAATCGTTTATTGAATATTATTTCGATACAATTATTAATATATTATTATAAAAACAAGCCACCCAGGAGTGAATATATATTTGTGAATATAACAAAGTATTAAACAAACCAAAAAAGGGAGTGCTCGCTTTGTAATTATTTAGCTTTGTGGAGCGATCAATATCGCGAATTTTGTGATAACTCTATAAAAAAGCATCAACCAAGTGAAAATTAGAAAAAAAACGATGTATGTATTAAAAGAGTTTCCACTGTATGTGGCAAATAAAGGAATGTTCAGTGCAGTGATGTGTTTGTAAAAAAATAAAAGAAAAATTCACTGACTGCCTGCCTTGAGCTGACCTCTCTGAACTTAGCAAGACAACTTTTACGTAGCAATAAACAAACTATTGGGTAATTTGCCGTAAATTATCCGTAATTGAGTGGCACATTCATAATTAAAAAAAAAAAAATTTTAATTTTTTTTCTGTTTGCCCCGCTAGCTTCATGTGAAATATTAGTAGCAACTTTTCACTACCTAGTTTAGAGACCAGTTAGAAAAAGAATTCTTTCTTTGGAATTTGCCGTACATCCAACAGCATGGTGACCCAGATCCACCCATTTTACCCACCGATAATGTCTTGGCAAAAGCTAAATCTCAACATAAAACATCACAATATTTACATAAAGATCCAATCAAAGCTTTATGCATTTTAAAAAGATCAGCCAAAGGAATTAATGTTATTCAACAAATATAATGTGATCCTTTTTTTGTTTACTTTTTTTTTTTCAAATTTTCAGTTAAAACTCGGGAATATTTATTCTAATTTGGTGCCGTTAATTATAGACTCCACATCTGGTATAGCTACAAAATTAGTGCACGCCGATAATCAAAAATCACATAGTTTATTTCTTCATATTGGAGTTATAAATTGTGAGATTGCGCAACATGCTATATGCGCGGGTATAACAGAGAGGCAAGATAGAGCAAGAATTATTTATGTTGTTGTTGTTTTAACAACAAAATCACTCCCCGAAGGTTTTGGGGAGTGTTGTCGAAATAACAGTCCTTGGCCGGATATGAATCCGGTACGCTCCGGTACTCCCTTGCGGTACTGCCCGACTGTCGTGGGAGCGATTTGGTATGACCAGTGCAACCTTCTAGGTCATGTCATCCCTCCTTCCGAAAGGAAAGAGAAGATGGGTAATGAGAGGTGGGAGGCATCATATCCGTAGATCAACCATCGACATGCACATCACTACCTTTGTGCATATTGGTCGCCTCTTACGACCGGTATGCCTACCGCGGGCATATTCTAAGCCCCAACCCGCAGGGGTACAGAATTATTTATCTAACTGTTCTCTTTACCAGTTTTTTTGGAGTTTGCCCCGCTAAGTTCATGTGAAGCTAGCGGGACAAACAGAAAAACAATCAAAATTTTTTTTATTTAATTTTGAATATGCCACTCAATTACGGATAATTTACGGCAAATTCCAGTGCAAGAATTATTTTTCTAACTGGTCTCTAAACTAGGTAGTGAAAAGTTGCCACTAATATTTCACATGAAGCTAGCGGGGCAAACAGAAAAAAATCAAATTTTTTTTTTTTAATTTTGAATATGCCACTCAATTACGGATAATTTACGGCAAATTCCAGTACAAGAATTATTTTTCTAACTGGTCTCTAAACTAGTTAGTGAAAAGTTGCCACTAATATTTCACATGAAGCTAGCGGGGCAAACAGAAAAAAAATTCAAATTTTTTTTTTTTAATTTTGAATGTGCCACTCAATTACGGATAATTTACGGCAAATTCCAGTGCAAGAATTATTTATTATTATTTTTTGGAAAAGTGGGCGGTGCCACGCCCCCAGGCTATATAAAACTACAATTCTTCATAACTCTGAACATATTTGGTCTAAATTTATGATTTTTGGATATGTGTGTGCTTTGGTCAAGATTTATGTAATTTTGGAAAAGTGGGCGGTGCCACGCCCACATTTTTTGTGTTTTGTTTGTACTTCAATAATGTTCAAAGTTTATGGTCGATCTCTTTTAAACTTTCTTTTAAACAACAAGATTGTTGTGTACGATTTAGGCTATATCAATTTTTGGAAAAGTAGGCGGTGCCACGCCCCCAGGCTATATAAAAATTAAATTCTTCATAGCTCTGAACATATTTGGTCTAAATTAATGATTTCTGGATATGTGTGTCCTTTAGTCACGATTTATGTAATTTTGGAAAAGTGGGCCCACATTTTTTGTGTTTTGTTTGTACTTCAATAATGTCCAAAGTTTATGGTCGATCTCTTTTAAACTTTCAAGATTGGTTAAGAAAATTGTTGGGTACGACTTAGGCTATATCAATTTTTGGAAAAGTAGGCGGTGCCACGCCCCAAGGCTATATAAAATTTAAATTCTTCATAGCTCTGAACATATTTGGTCTAAATTAATGATTTCTGGATATGTGTGTCCTTTGGTCAAGATTTATGTAATTTTGGAAAAGTGGGCGGTGCCACGCCCACATTTTTTGTGTTTTGTTTGTACTTCAATAATGTCCAAAGTTTATGGTCGATCTCTTTTAAACTTTCAAGATTGGTTAAGAAAATTGTTGTGTACTATTCAGGCTATATGAATTTTTGGAAAAGTAGCCAGTGCCACACCCCCAGGCTATATAAAATTTAAATTCTTCATAACTCTGAACATATTATGTCTAAATTAAAGATTTTTGGATATGTGTGTTCGTTAGTCAAAATAGATATAATTTGGGAAAAATGGGCGGTTCCACGCCCACATTTTTGGTGTTTTGTTTGTACTTCAATAAAATCAAAGTTTATGGTCGATCTTCTCTAAATTTCCAGATTGGTTCAGAAGATTGTTGTGCCACGCCCCCAGGCTATATAAAAATTAAATCATCATAACTTTGAATATTTTTGGCCTAAACTAATGGTTTTTGGATATGTGTGTCCCTTAGTCAAGAATTATATAATTTGGGAAATGTGGGCCGTGCCACGCCCACATTTTTTGTATTCAGTGCTTTGTTTGTACTTCAATAATGTCCAAAGTTTATGGTTGATCTGTTTTAAAATTTTCCAATACGTTAAAATCTTCGTTGGGTACGACATACATAGGCTACATTTGTAAATTCTTTGGAAAAGTGGGCAGTTCCAGGACCACAAGCTAAGTAATATTTCAATTCGTTATATCCCTGAATGTATTTGCTTTAGTGACATTTTAACGTTCTTAAATCTTAATCAAAGCTCTTAATTTTTTTTGTTTGTTATTGCCGTTCATACATTTTCAGAGTATTATAGGTAGATATAGGATATAATTAAATAAGTACTAACTATACATCTGCTCAGCAGCGCATAATGGGTTTTGTCATACCCATTGAGTTCAAATGATCTGTTTTTTGAGTTGGACATTCAAAAAATTTATTTGTTTATACCAAAGACTTTAAAACCGGAAACATTGTATATCCTAAAGCACTGCAATAAATGGAATGTTAAAAGTTAAAGAAAAATATTTGAAAATGTATTTCTAGGGAAGTCACTGGTCAGGCAGAACAACGTCTGCCGGGGCTGCTAGTAACATCTAAAAATCAATTAGCTTGGCCTAGGGTGTTCATCACCATCTTTTATAGTTTTAAATAATTCTTCGGATTTTGTAAGAATTTAATTCAAGTACATTAGAACTGGAATGTCCCCCCAAATCAATAAAATTCAATCCTCAGACTCGGACGGCTTGATTTTATACCGGCGCATAAATTCGTTCTACCAGGCACGCAGAAAAAATGCGTGCGCGGATGCTATTTGACAAAAATTTCTATTCGCCCCCTTGAGATTGAGACATGCCTTAGGTCGAATTACATATTCCGTGAATGGATGAAATTGGTTCCATTCCATGGAATAAATCGAAATTAGGTAGGTAAGTTTGATAAAGTCGATAGAACTGATACCAATTATGCCCGTTCTTCAAATCCTTATAAGAGTGGTTTCATAATCCTCATATAACTCTGTTGAATTTTAGCGGCCTAGCATGAATACTTCCAGAGATATGCAACATGAAAAATCCCATTTGTATGTCAACTTAAGTTATGCATACATACACACATACAATATTTCAATCTTATACATTATATATCGACAGCCACACTGCAAAACCTTGTATGTTCAAAACCAAAAAGTTTTCAGGAGAGGGAAAAAACTGTAATAATTATAACGTATATATATGAGCGACGGCTATTACATTTCACCACTGGAAAGAAACGGGAAGTTGTAACCCGATTTTGACTGAATTTTAATGTGCGAAATATCACGATCTATAGGAAAGGCTCAGAACCTTATTTTTGGAAAAATAGTGACTTACGGGGTTTTGCAGTGTGGCTGTCGATATGTAGTAGAGGCAGACGTCCTGTCTAAATGCGAGCTCACTGTCCCCCCTTTTACAACTCTCCTTCCAATCTTTCTTTGCCTTCACTTTATCTCCCCCCTTTTTCTCTTCATTACCCGCTTTCCTTTTACCCCGCCCCTCTTCCTCTATATCCCATTCGTATTGGCCCCTGTTAATTTAGGCATAATTCTACCCACTTACCAAATTTGAAGCAAAACGCACAATGCATAAGATATTTTTGAATGGATCGGCTCCCTGGTCCACTTCCCGGAAGTAAGAAACTGTGAATCTAAACAATTCTCGAATACACCTTATTCATATTTCGTTATTTCTGAATTTAAGAAGTTAACTTCTTTCACGTGTACTGGCTACACGCGGTTTTTTTGTGCAAGAATTATTTATCTAACTGTTCTCTTTACTAGTTTTTTGGAGTTTGCCCCGCTAAGTTCATTTGAAGTTAGCGGGGCAAACGATATTTTCTAAAATAGGGCCTCGGCAAATTTTTTTGTTCCACGGATAATTTACGGCAAACTACCCAATACTTTGTTTATTGCTACGTAAAAGTTGTCTTGCTAAGTTCAGAGAGGTCTTGAGCTGTGTCGGATAAGTCTTACCACTGGCGGGGGACTTAACCGATAGTCAAAAGGCGAAAGTGTGCCCACGTGAACACGAACTTTTCACTTGCTTTGTTTTCTATAAAACAATCACAAAACTCACGTATACGTTTCGACGTATGTTGAAAAAAAAGTGGTGCACGAAACAAAAAACCAACGTACCTTGTGATTCGGTGATATTTGTAAATGTGATGAGAAGTAAATGGACTGTCTGTATATGATGTGATGTGGTGATGTGATGCACGTGATGTGATGCACGGTGAATATATGTGTAGTGGACTGTATGTGTATATGTTTACTCGCTGTTTTATGAACTCGTTCAAATATATATTTGTGGTGTTGTTTTGGCTGATAGATGATTGCTGGTGTAATGACAATAAAATGAATATTAATATCGCTTTTCCTTGCTGATTTGCCAAATAATTCTTGTTAAAAAGGTTCAATGTATATTTTCCTGGCGAGATGGACCAATGTTACGGGCGTAGACGTCGCAATGGAGGGCGCTCTCGCACGTAATATTTGTATAGATGGAAGAAGAAGAAAAAGTAGTATGTGGCGAGTTAGTACAAAAAGTAAACACCGAGTTTTCAAATTAATTAATTACAAGTTGGTTTATTGGTGGTAAATTCGTATGAATAGAAATGAATAAATAAAAGTGAACAGTGGAAAATGGCTGGACAGTGTATTTACCTGGTTTGGCTGCTGGTGACTTGGTTGACGGTCGATGCAAAAGATAAAGGCTTATATTTTGGTTTTCGGTTCGTACCCCCGGCGAATGCTTACTTTCGTTAGGTTCGAAAGGAGCGCGCGCAGTTATCGGTATTTTTAGAATTTGCCGCATAATCTTACTCACCAAGAGCATAAACTTCCAAAATAGATTTCCAAAATATCGAACACTAACCACAAAAAGTCACTTAACATACATTGGCGACAAATGTTGTGTATTAAATATTCTGGTTGGTATACGCCCTAAAATACCTTTCATTTGATACCCATATTGCCATATATTTAAAAAAAATCGGAGAGGTTTCAACCCTCTGAGTTTCCATTAGTGACAACATTCAAGTAGAAAATCTAAGAAGGAAGCATACTATCCATCTACCAAATTCCATCGCAATCGGTTTAGCCGTTCCCGGGATAGTGGTCGATATCTGAACGAATAAATAAAATGCGTTCAGGTGGCAACCCTAGGTGGCAATACTACGCGAAAATATTTTGGTTGGTATACGGCCTAAAATACCTTTCATTTGATACCCATATTGCCATATATTGCTAAATATTAAAAAAAAATCGAAAAGGTGGCAACCCTCCAAGCATCCTTTAGTGGCTACATCCAAGTAGAAAATCTAAGAAGGAAGCATACTATCCATCTACCAAATTTTATCGAAATCGGTTTAGCCTTTCCCGAGATAGTGGTCGATATCTGAAGGAATAAATAAAATACGTTCCGGTGGCAACCCTAGGTGGCAATCCTATTCGACAATATTTTGGTTGGTATACGGCCTAAAATAACTTTCATTTGATACCCACAATGCCGTATAGTACTTCATATTTAAAAAAAAATCGGAAGGGTGGCAACCCTCTAAGCTTCCTTTTGTGGCAACATCCAAGTAGAATATCTAAGAAGGAAGCATACTATCTATCTACCAAATTTTATCGAAATCGGTTTAGCCTTTCCCGAGATAGTGGCCGATATCTGAAGGAATAAATAAAATAAGTTCCGGTGGCAGCCCTAGGTGGCAATCCTATTCGACAATATTTTGGTTGGTATACGGCCTAAAATACCTTTCATTTGATACCCATATTGCCATATATTGGTTAATATTTAAAAAAAATTGATAAAGGTGGCAACCCTAAGGACCACCCCAAGTGGCAACACCAAAGTAGAAATTCTTAAAACAAAGCATATTACCTGTGTACCAAATTTAATTAAAATCGGTGAAGTCGTTCGGGAGATAAATAGTAGTGGATATACAAATATACAAATATACAAGAATAAGTCGTTTAAAGTTATAAGATATGATCATTTAACTTTTTATGCGTCCTAGAAGACTAGTTATATTTTGAAATCTTCTTTAAGCTAGTGATCTCAGCTATGCTGTCCATTGGGAGTTCGCAGAGTGGAACAGAACTTTTGAGCTTTTTTGGAACCTCTCCCCAAATTTTTGGGCGTGTTTTAGCAGTTGTTTCCAAAAGGAAGCAATTACCAATTTCTATTTTTCGCAAAAAATTACATACATATATTTTATGTCAATAAGTGTTTTTTTTTTACATAAAACATCATAATTATAACATTCTATCATATATTTTGTAATTTAGCAACAGATTTTTTTGGTCGCCAAAATAACCATGCTTTAGGAGAAAAATAGAGATTTTACGATTAGTAGCCAAAAACAGCTGATGACGTTATTTGGTTCATTCGAATTCATCGCTAAAATGTGCCAAAAAATGAATAAAAATTAACCAAAAAAAGGAGATTTTTGGAGATTGTCATTCACGGGAATCGCAAAATTTGGCAAAATGCAGTTAGAGATTTTTGGCGATCGAGATTCAGCTTTAGCGAAATCTTTTTTAGATTTTAAAAGTGGTGTGCTTCGCTACATCCAATTACAATCATATCGTCCACACACAAAAAGCTAGATTAGGTCAAATACCAGAAAATGTTATGACATCATTCTTGAAAATTAATTAAAAGCACCGTTCACACCAAACGGTAAGACTTTCCAACGAAGCTTCTCCGTCCTTGGAATCTGAAAAATGCTTGAAGCGAGGATGGAGTTGACTAAACTTGTCTTTGCGCCAGCTTGGACCACCACCAGTCCCTTTAGCATGCCTCATGTTGCTGGCTGCTTTTTGCCTCACGTACCGTTTTTGATCGGCCCATACCTGTAATGCGATAGTTTTAGTGAGCTTTTATTAATAAAACTTGTGATATAAATATTTAGGTACCTTTTTCCATTCGGCAATACATTTTGTTGGTGGTCCTGCCGAATTTAATTCCTCTTCTGCATTTTTCCAAAATCTGTTTAGCGCTCCCTTACTTCCTTTATAGAAGCCACGCGCAATATCCGCCTGTCTTTGCATCAGGCTCACCAATGCATCTATTTGTATTTTATTGATACTTTTCATCCTAAAAAAACCAAAAGCATTGCGATATTAATGTAAAAAGTGTTTTTTTATAACTTAAATTAACTTGTTCAGCGCTTAAAATTGTCTGGTGAATTATCTCGCAAAAAACTGTTGTGTATTCTCACTTTTCTTTTCATTTATGAGACCTACTTTACTCTCCAAACCACGTTCCCCTTTTTCGAATATCGTTTAGAATAGGCGAAGAGCGAGAAGCGAACAAACACGTGCGGATTTTCTGTTCAGAATAAGGGAAGAGGGAGAAGCGAAAAAAAGTGCGGATTTTTCGTTTAGAATCGGGCTGATTGATTCCGTTACTTTTCAGCCGACGCCTAGGTGCCGCTCTCAATACCTGTAGGTAGACGGAGCTGCTATGCAGCGGCAGCTGATCGTGGTGCCAACCACCTACAGGGTTGAATTCTACTCTATTACTACCTGTGTATAAACTTCAAACTTCAAAATAAATGAAACGCGTGGTTTTTTTATAAAAATATTCACAACTTCAATTTATTAAACGGAGTTAGAGCGACAATAGCGGTTGGAGGATAACGAGACTCAAAAAAGCCAATTACCCTGTGGTGAACCGCTTAGTTCTTGTCTTATGTTTACATGTAAGTAGAAGACTTCCAATAACAGTAAGTATTTTTCTTGTTTACAAATTAATATGACCACGGGAAAATAGGAGACGTGTTAAGTGTTTTGTTAAGTGGTTTTAGGAGACGTGTTAAGTGTTAATAAGGTAATTTCGGGGTAAGGATTGCAAAGTTATATTTCATAGGGCAATTTCGTGCACCTCACGGTAAGTATTTTACACAAGGTAAGTATTTCAAATAGGTTCAGTATTAATAGGTATGTAAGTATATTCAATAGGTTCATTATTAATAGGTAAGTAGGTACATATTTTCCAAATCCTCGAACTCAATTCGATTTTCGCTCATGTCTTCAGCAACCTGAAATCTAAGGTTCGGTTACACCACCCTTCTTTAAAACAGAAGAATATGACAAAGTGATCAGCAGCCGGATTCCAGTCATCGCCATCGCCTAAAGGCTAAAATTCGCCAAAATGCCAAAGCAAAATGAACTATCAGAATATTAGGAGATTTATTTCTCCCAGTTATATTTTGAACATCTTTAAGCTAGTGATCTCAGCTTTGTCGTCCATTGGGAGTTGGCAGAGTAGAACAGAACTTTTGGGTGTTCGATTTGTAGACACAAAAGTCCTCCGAAAGGTGCAAAAGTGTAGTCTGGGCAGGAATACAGGGGATCGCATAGTCCTTATTGAATCGGCTTAGGATTGTTTTTTTGAAGCGCGAACGAGGGCCGCCTTCAAAAAAGATGTTTTGCATATAAATAAATACCTTGGATTACGCCCCCCCTTTGGAATCGGACCTGTGTCAAATCCACATTCGGATTAATAATACCGAGGTGAAAACGCTTTTTTTGATACCTCTTCTCATATTTTTGGACATGTTTTAGCAGTGGTTTCCTAAAGGAAACAATTACCAATTTCTATTTTTCGCATAAATTGCATATATTTCATGTCAATGAGTGTTTTTTTGACATAAAACAATAAAATTGTAACATTTGATCATATATTTTGTATTTTAGCAACAAATTTTTTTGGTTGCCAAAATAAGCATGCTTTAGGAGAAAAATAGAGATTTTATGAGATGGCTTAATTTCCAGAATCGCAATTTTAGCTAAATTAGTCGCCAAAACAGCTGATGACGTTATATGGTTCATTCGTGTTCATCGCTAAAATGTGCCCCTAAAATGAATAAAAATGAACCAGAAAATGGAGATTTTAGGAGATTGCCATTCAAGGGAATCGCAAAAGTTGCCAAAATGCAGTTAGAGATTTTTGGCGATCGAGATTAAGCTTTAGCGATTTGCAGAATCCGGCTGCAGATTTGTCAGATTCTTCTTGCTGTCTGCAAAATAAATTACTTTGGTTGAACGATGGTTATAACAGAAGGGAATCGTTTGGAATCGTTCACTCCGAACAATTATTTCCATCTATGCAAGGTAGCTTATTTTAAATTTACAATTTTGTTACGTAATTAAATTCAATTTGGTAATGAATATTAACAACTTAATATTGAATTCATTGTTGGTTTTAGTGCTAATTTTTTAATTGTAGGTAGCGTGAAAGTTTCATAATATAAGTAGTTTATAAAAATTTGTTTTCGTATATTAAGGTATTTTATTTGTTAGGTAAATTTATTTGTTAGGTATTAGCAGTATATAGTATATACAAATTTCATACCTTATTATATTTTTGTGAACAGTTTTTGGTTTACTGTTTATTTTATCGACTATTTTGACATTACATCCACCACTATTAGTTACAATATATAGTCCCTGATATATTTTTGCATGTTTATTTCTTCTTTCTTTCCTTATTTATAATTACTTTATCGCCTATTTGAATAGTTAACGGTCCTGCCGCCCTATCATAGATATTTTCATTTTTATTTTATGTTTGTTTATCAGATCTTTTGCTATTTCATGAGATTACTTGTAATGATTCTGTTTGTATTTTTTTGTCGTTGTCTTGTAATTGTACGTCGTTTATTTGTTTCGCTTTGTGATTGCTAAAATATGTTTATTAGAGTGTTAAAGTTCGTCTATAGTTATCCGAGAGAGTGTGTCTCCTACGTCGCCTACATTCATTTTACCTTTTATATACACCCCTATTGCGAGTGTCGAACATGAATAGATAATCGACTACTAAGCGGTTGGCGGTCATCGAGCAATTGCGAGTGTCGACCCGATTGATCAACAAGCGACTGTGAATGCTCAATCGATCATCTTTCTACCGCATTTTTGCGGTCGTTGGCGAGTCGATTGATTTGAAAAGTGCTAATAAAAATAATAAAAAGTAAATAATTTTTGATCGTTCAAATTACACAATGCCAGAATAAAATACGATCGACTCGATCCAAAATTTCTATTCTACTGGAAATCGACACTCGCAATAGGGGTGATACTCTATTGAAAATTATATTCTGATAACTCTAAACGGATTCTAGATAGTTTGGATGAAGGGTCTTTCATGTTGAATAAATATACTAGCGGGCAATGATCTGATCTAACTATAAAATGAGTCGAAATTGTTTACTTGCAAAATAAATTGCCAAAAGTTCTAGTTCAATTATTGCTTTATTTTGTTTGATCTTGTTAAAGGCAAAAGAGAGTAACAAGTAGTTAAAACATTGCCACTATGATTTTGACTAAGCATTGCACCACAACCTAACTTAGAAGCAACTACTGTAATCGTGATATTGTAGAAGGGTCGGTGACATCAGAGTTTTTCAAAAGCAAGTTCACACGGCGTATCCCAATTAAACTCTAACTTCTTTCTACTCATGCGATTCCATGGAGTTGCCACGGAGGCGATTTCTGAAATAAATAACCTATATAACCTGTGGCAAAATGCCACAAATCTTTTAACTTACTTTATTTTTTAATTATTCGATTTTCGAATCGTCCTAGTCATCGCCATCGCCTAAATGCTAAAATTCGCTAAAATGTCAAAGAAAAATGAACTGTCAGAATATTAGGAGATTTCGCTTATTTGCAATTCTGAAACGCAAGTTGCCTAGCTAAAATGTAGTACGATTATCTTTTCGCTTGATGGCGCCGGGATAGCACCGCCATCTGTCAATTTAGTTGTGATTCCTTACATGCCATAAATCACCAAAAATGGCCGCAAAAAGACACAGTGTACTAGAAATAAATCCCATACATTTTGGCGTTACTTTGCGGTTTCAGTGAACTTTTAATATTCGAAAACCATACATATATATATATATTTGGTTGCAGAGAACAACGAACCTATTAATAACTGACAATTTTAGAGACGTTTTTTTAGCATATCGTGTCCTAAAAGATATATATATGAGATATAAACCGTTGATTCCGTTGATTAAAATAATAGAGGTTTGGGCCCTAATATGTCCACAACACCTCATATCACTCGACCAGCTTCCAACAAATGTAACTGTTCAATTAACGTATGCCCTTGCATGTGGTGATCCCATAGTGGATTGTGAGAACACCTATAGGGTCCTAAGATGTTTATCCAATCTCCCTGCATTGTCTTATTCTCACTTCGGACTTTGGACGCTTTAGCTGCAGTTTATTCGGCATTTATGGGGTTTCGGAGTGATGTATATACCGCACTTACACCCATATGATCATTTAACTCTTTATGCGTCCTAGATGACTAGTTATATTTTGAAAATCTTCTTTAAGCTAGTGATCTCAGCTATGTCGTCCATTGGGAGTTCGCAGAGTGGAACAGAATTTTTGACCTTATTTGGAACCTCTCCCCAAAAATTTTTGGACGTGTTTTAGCAGTTGTTTCCAAAAGGAAGCAATTACCAATTTTTATTTTTCGCAAACAATTACATACATATATTTTATGTCAATAAGTGTTTTTTTTTACATAAACCAACATAATTATAACATTCTATCATATATTTTGTAATTTAGCAACAGATTTTTTTGGTTGCCAAAATAACCATGCTTTAGGAGAAAAATAGAGATTTTACGATTAGTAGCCAAAAACAGCTGATGACGTTATTTGGTTCATTCGTGTTCATCGCTAAAATGTGCCAAAAAATTAATAAAAATTAACCAAAAAAAGGAGATTTTAGGAGATTGTCATTCACGGGAATCGCAAAAGTTGGCAAAATGCAGTTAGAGATTTTTGGCGATCGAGATTCAGCTTTAGCGAAATCTTTTTTAGATTTTAAAAGTGGTGTGCTTCGCTACATCCAATTACAATCATATCGTCCACACACAAAAAGCTAGATTAGGTCAAATACCAGAAAATGTTATGACATCATTCTTGAAAATTAATTAAAAGCACCGTTCCCACCAAACGGTAAGACTTTCCAACGAAGCTACTCCGTCCTTGGAATCTGAAAAATGCTTGAAGCGAGGCTGGAGTTGACTAAACTTGTCTTTGCGCTTAATTGACAGACGTCAATTCCAACAAAGCTACTCCGTCCTTGGAATCTGAAAAATGCTTGAAGCGAGGATGAAGTTGGCTAAACTTGTCTTTGCGTTTAATTGACAGACGTTTACGGTATGCTCAATGGCCATTTCGTGTGCTTTCGACTGAGTAATCCCTTCGATAATGAGTGAGCTTCCTAATAAGTCTGACGTTTAGCAAAATCTGAGTAATTACACAGTGCTACAGTGGTTTTCCTACTTTTAAAGCGACCTAGTAGGGATAGTTTCTTTCAGGGACGTAACTATTATAAGAAATATGATAAAAAGGTTCTATTTAACCATTCATACTAATGTGTTCAAATATTGGTTATAATAAGCCATTACCGTAAGACATATTTTATATTGGTCAACATTATGCCAAATAAGGAATTAGAAGAAATTTTAGTTAAATTAAAAATGCAATTATAAAGATCTATCTTTAAGAGATACAAATCGATATACTTTTTTGTTTTCTAGGCTATATTTATTTTATATGACACGATCAAAAGTTGTTAGTCTAGAGAAAAAGTGTTTTGTATGACGGTGTCTTAAGCAAAATGTTAAGGAGTCCAATGAAAATTCTTAAGGCTGTAAAATTTTAACCGTATACTTTTGTTTCATAATTATTACATTTAGGTGCTCAATTAACATTTATTAACTATTTTTTATAACCACCATATACATTGAAATAGTTTTTCTGATCCACGGAATTAGGTACACATTTCGTTTTTCAATGTACGTAATTCCGTGGGTATCACGGAATTATGGTAATTTAACACTTTTTTTTCTTTATTATAGTAAACTTTTTATAAGAAACCCTACTCCAAAAAGTCGTTTAATCATTAAATAAAGCCCCAAAGAAGATCTTGACGTAATTCCGTGGTATAATTTTATTCACCTGTTCGTGAATATATGACCTGGAAAAATCTGTGGCACACAATATTTTAACGAAATGTTGACATTATTGAATTTTTATTAATTCGATATTTTCTAATAAAGACTAAAAATATGATGAAGCTTTTAAGTTCCCTACCGTTATTTTGAATGCATATTTATAATAAAAAATAGAAATAATAATAAAATTATTGATTTGCCCTATAAATCGCTACCACGGATTTATGTACCACTAAATTGTACAATGTCCCTTATTCCGTGGTACAGAGAAACCTCCCTTGGGCGGACACTCACCGTCGGCCAACTTTTGTCCGCCCAAGAGAGGTGTCCGCTAAAAGGAGTGGATGGCTATTTTAGAAATTTTTTAATTTTCAGAGGAATAAATACTCACCACATTTTAAATCAAATAAAAAATATTGATATTACATTGTGAAAAAAATATATATCGCACTTGTTACGTTAAAGTGTAACAACTCAAAATTTCCAAATTTTAGTTTTTCGCAAGAAAATAACGTGCAGTGGTCATCTCTACCCAATGTAAAAATCGTTCAGTGATTTGTCTAGTATTTCGTTAAAAAAACCGTTATGACTCTCTCCAGGCCCGTGCGCACGGGGGGGTTTTGGGGGTTAAAACCCCCCCCATGGCCAATTCTAAGTTGCAATGATTTTACAAAAATTTTCAAAATACAGTTTATAAATCTTGTATTGAATCTTGACTAATAATTTTTGACAAAATTAGTTAAAATAATTTGTTGTTGGTTTTTGCGGTCTTTCTTGTTTTACATATTTGTAAGTTTTGCAAGCTCGAGAACCAGAGAAACAATAATTCGTAATGAATTTTAATTGTCAGTTTTTGGGAAAAATTGATAATTGGAGAAAAATTACATTGTTAAATCACAGCGATGGATAGGATTACATGTTTCAGAGTTTCCAAGCTCATCATCAGATCCCTTTTCGGACAATGGGATATGAAACAGTGTCTGCACCAAAGCCGCTGTTAGAAAATTCTAACATCTAAGCTATGATGCCCTGTGAAGTCACAACGCATTTATCTCCACTTTAATTAATTCCCTTTTGTTTGTTTGTTCTTGCCAACAGTGAGCACACATTGTTGTTAGACCTTCGGTCATACGAACGAATGTGTGTGCTGGACTTTTTTGTTTGTACATATTTATGTACGTAAACCCGTGCTACGGTTCTTAATATTTTGTTGTTGGTTTTTGCGGTCTTTCTTGTTTTACATATTTGTAAGTTTTGCAAGCTCGAGAACCAGAGAAACAATAATTCGTAATGAATTTTAATTGTCAGTTTTTGGGAAAAATTGATAATTGGAGAAAAATTACATTGTTAAATCACAGCGATGGATAGGATTACATGTTTCAGAGTTTCCAAGCTCATCATCAGATCCCTTTTCGGACACTGGGATATGAACCAGTGTCTGCACCAAAGCCGCTGTTAGAAAATTCTAACATCTAAAATTTTTCTCCAATTATCAATTTTTCCCAAAAACTGACAATTAAAATTCATTACGAATTATTGTTTCTCTGGTTCTTGAGCTTGCAAAACTTACAAATATGTTAGTTAAAATAATTTTACGGAAGAAGAAATTGGTGAAAGTTGCAAAGAATAAGGTTGGCCAATACATAAGTCCGGCACTTTGAATTGCAGTTGGAGCTTTCCGAAATTACAAAGTTGTGTAGCGTATGGGCATTTTTTGTTCTTAAATTTTACCGATGAAAACAGTGAGCAGTTTCAATTAACAGAGCGAATGAACTACAAGGCTCAATTATATGAAAGATTTCGATTTTCTGACCCTTTTTGTTGTAGGCGTAAGGAGAATTGGGAGAAAATGAACGTTGGAGAGCAGATGAGCGACAACGTTCAAATATTTGAATGTTTTCAAACATTTTCTGAGGCTTTTTTTATTTTACCTAACAGAAGATAAAGATCGCATTTTTCATGGACGTTTATCAATAGTCTGTGGAAAATAAACATAGCATATTTCATATTTTCCGAATAGTGTCAATAATCCGTCTTTCAAAGGCTTTGGTTTGTTAATCGTCGAGATCTGAAACTGCTCAGCTACAGAGAAAACCTCATCAGCCAAGTAAGGTAGATACAAAATAGATGACACAATTAATAAATAATTATAATTAGTTGACAGCGACTAGTTATTGTAAAGAATAAAGATAAGAATCAAAGGATATGAAAGCAAATTGTTGTTATGTATTTAGGATAGAAAGAATTGACATTTTTATTCTGCATAGTGAGTCTGAAATATCAAACGTACCAGAATGAGAGTTATTATCTTGACACAAACAACGGAAAGGCTGATTTAATTCCAAGTTAGTTCGGCACTGTTTCAAGATAAGTGGTTTAAAATGTCTTGATGGACGAGAAGGTACATTGAAGTTCACTTCGCTCAAAAGAAACGGGCTTGTGATTGAACCATTTAGTAATTTAATCATGAAAACAATTCCACGCATTTCCCTCCGACTAGAAAGGCTGTGAAGATTAATTAGTTTTAAGCGACTCGTATACGATGGCAAATTATACAAGGGATCCCAGTGAAGATCTCTTAAGGCAAATATTAAAAATTGTTTTTGAGCTGATTCTAAGCGATCCACGTGGACCTGGCAACGTGGATTCCAAATTATAGAACCGTATTCAAGTATCAGTCTGACTAATGTAGTAAAGAGTTTTAGTTACATAAGGGTCGCTAAATTCTTTAGACCATCGTTTAACAAATGCTAGAACGCCTCCAGCTTTATTGACTGTTACGTTAATATGGCAGTTAAAACTGAGTTTTTAGTCCATAGTAACCCCAAGGTCAACAAAATCATACATTTGCTCAAGACTATAACTGTTAATTGTATAGGAAGCTGGCTGTGATTTTCCTCTCGAAAAACGCATGTATTTACATTTCTTTAGATTAAGCGGCATATAATAACAAGTGTATTTAGATCTGATTGAAGCTTCTTCGAATGACATAAAAAGCTTTACATCGTCGGCATACATTAAAATTTTCGAAAATTATATTACTGTAGAAATATCATTTATAAACAACAAGAACAGAATCGGGCCAAGATGGCTTCCTTGAGGAACTCCTGAGGAGACATAAATAACATCGGATTCACAATTTTTAAACACTACTTTTTGTGCTCTGTGGCTGAGGCAAGAAGGGATCTAGCGATTGAGACCCGGCTGGAAACCCAACTGATCCAGTTTATGAATAAGTAAAGAGTGTCACACTTTATCGAAAGCTTTACTGAAATCAAAGTAAATTCAAGTAAGTTTGTAACGGTGGACTTTCCCTTACAGAACCCGTGTTGACAGTCGGAAATCAAGGTAGAGATAGGATTCGTAAGCTGATTGGTAACAATAGCTTCACACACTTTTGGGATGGCAGAAAGCTTTGCTATGCCACGATAGTTCTCTATAGAAGCCTTGCTTCCGCTTGTATGAAGCGGTAGAAGAAACGACTCTTTCCATGCTTTTGGAAAAACACCACACTTTAGTGACAGATTGAACAAATTGGTAAGGGGTTGGTAAATATTGTTAGCACACTTCTTCAAGAAGCATGTAGGAATCCTATCAGGTCCGCATTTAAAAGGTTCCTTCAAGGTTTTCAGATAAATAAGAACATCATTGGCGCATATAGTTGGACAATTAATTAAATTGTTTAGAAAGTCAGAGTTGGTGACGGCAGAATAGTTAGGAGTGAAAAATTGCGCAAAGAAATTATGACCCAAAAAAAATAAAAAACGACCCCAAATAAGCTTCAGAAAAACACCAATAAAAGGCTCCGAAAAGTGTCCAAAAACCCTCTGAATGGATGAATGAAAGAAAAGCACCAATTAAAGGGATCCGAAAGGCGTCTGAGAAGGCTCCAGAAACCCTCAGAATGGAGGAATAAAAGGCTCCGAAAAAGGTTCAGAAAAGCACCAATAAAAGGCTCCGCAGTTCATTTAGAAAGAGTCAAAAAACGCTTCAAATTCATCGAAATCGGACTCATTTCGGACTCTTTTTTATGACTTCGTTGGAGTGCCCGCGTAGAGCGATTTTTCGCTCCATTTGGGCTCCGAAAGAAGCTCATTTTGGAGTGTAAAGTTCTGAGAAATGAGCGTTTTATGGCTCCGAAAGAAGTCTTTTTTTGCACTTTTAGTTAGTTGGGATATGCCATCATATCACCAATTCTCTATCAAATACAGAAAAATGTCTACAGTATGCAGTTTCAGGAAAGTTAAAGAACATTTAAATTTGTGATATATGGGTCTAGGTATCTGTTTCAGCAAATATGTTTAACATAGTGAAAAATGTATGCAAATACAAATCTAAATTAAAACCCCCCTAAGGCTAATTCCTGCGCACGGCCCTGACTCTCTCTATGTTTTCAGAATGACTTCTTTCGACTCACCTAAAGAGTTACATTTTTAGTTGTCTCCAAGTGTTTTATCAAATTGGTTCGTTAGTGTATCACATGAATGCCCAATTTGTTCACAGAGTCGTAAAATTGTCTAGAACTCGCTTTAGTTAAATCTTAGTTTAAAATACGACACCACTTATAACGCAGCTTAAATTTTCCGGTTTGTTCAAAAAAATAATTATATTTACTACTCGTTGTAATTTTACTTTTACGACATAGATTTAAGCCTCTTACATGTGCTGAATTGTCAGTTTACGACTCATTTTTCAAAATAAATTATTTTTACATAATAAATATGGAAGAAAAAGGAAAAAAGCGAGCCGGTCCGCCAAAGATACGGAAATATTTACCGGTCTGGGTTATAGGGCAAACTTTCCTCAATCATTTGAAGAACACGGGCGACTGTTCCTTTTGTCAGCCGAAATCGTGAGAAAAATTCATCACCGGTTAGCCAATTCATATGTATTAAAACGCCGAAAGAAAGTGTAGGACTGACGTGGTACCATTTCCACGGTACCATCTTCACTATCGCTGTCTGTGTCATTATCATCACTGACCCAATTATTAACTGGCAGATGATACATTCTGGCCAAATTTATATCAATTTATTTTTATTCTGACTCAAAATTTTGATTTCGATGTCTGTCAAAAACACGAATATTTTATAAATCTCGGCGTAACAAGCTTAAATCGCAAATTTTTCCGATTTAAAAAATTGGAGACTAAAACTTTACTGTGTCGTAGTCGGCGTCGTAAAAAATTTAAATCTCTCTCAACAAAACCAATTTTGGCCTATATCGAAATTCAGCAGCTTTAAAACGCGTCGTATATTTAAATCTTTCTCAACAAATTGGGCAAAAGTGTAACATTTTGAATTGTTCCTATTTACAACAAATCATATTTATCAATTCCAGTGAGTTAAACAGAGACAACTCAAAATAATACGACTACGTATATAAAAAAAATTTCAGGAAAAGAGTAATAACTCAAAAATTTGTTATTTTCGTGCAAATACTAAACAAACAATGTGAAGCTTTTTAAATTTGAGTGTTTATCTAACGTCCATTTGGTTTTATTCGGGGAATCCCCAGTTTTCATTTGGTAAATACATATGTACAAAAATATGTTTATATGTATATGTTTTGTCCGCTCAAGAGAGGTTTATGATTTATTTGTTATGAAAACTAATCTCAGTGTCCGTTGATAAGAGGTTCGAGTCCGCTCAGTAGAGGTTTTTTGTCCAATTTTAAGGCAAATAACTGTCCGCGTCCGGCCAAGAGAGTGTCCGCCTAAGGGGGGGGTAATTTGTTCTAAAAAATGGACTTACAACTTGGTGCATGAAAAACTGTCCGGCCAAAGGAGGTGTCCGTCCAATAGAGGTGTCCGTTAGGAGAGGTTTCTCTGTATATAATAAGCCAAACTGAATTTGAATTGAATTAATGTTTACCTTTATGCTGATTTTTTTAAAAGCTTTAACTATTTTTGAATTGTTGAGTTATATTTTTTTTATTAAACCAAACATAAAAAACAAAAAAAAAAAAAAAAAAAAATTAAAACAAATAAAAAAAAATAAAAAAAAAATAAAAAAAAAATTTAAAAAATTAAAAAAATTAAAAAAAAAACAAAAAAAAACAAAAAAAATAAAGGAACAAAAAAGAAAACAAAGCAAAAAAACATTGAATGCAATTTTTTTACTTCATTATTGAATACAGTTTTATTTATTTTTTTTATACATATGTTGTTTTGTTTTTTTATATACATGTTTTGTTACAGAAACAAAAAACACACAGAAAAAAAATTAAAAAAACACGAAGGAAACAAAAATGAAACAAAATATATAAAAACAAAGAAAAAAATACTGAATGAAATTTTTAAACTTAAATTTTTTTTAATTTGCATTTATATTTCTATTTTCTGTATAGGTTCTTAAAGTTCTTAAGAACTTATTTTAGTAAAAAACATTAAAAAACAAAAAAAAAAAAATAAAAAAAAAGTATAAAACTAAAAACTATAAAATGAAAGTTTTTGGCTTTGTTTTTACTGAAAGCAATTTTATTTATGAATTGTTAAAGTTCTCAAGAACTTCTCCTAATAAAAAAAAAAAATTATATTGAATTAAAATTTTTAATTTACTTATATGTTATTTATTTATACAAACAAAAAAGTATAACTGAATTAAATTTTTAGCTTGTTTTAGAGCTCAAAGCATATGCATTTTAAAAAAATTGTAATAAATAAACTATTTGTTTTTTTGCTGGCTTGAGGTCCGTGTTTAATTATTCTTATAAAAATAAAAACACATTTGATTTTCCTTTAAAATCGATATATTTCGATTGCTCAACGGCAATCATCTTCAGGATTTTAGCAACTAACAAAAATAAAAGTATTAACAATAAACAATTTTTGGCATTTTACATAAAACATAAATACATACTTTATTAACACGTCTGCCTTGTCTAACGTGGAGTATGGTACTGTTTTTTAGTGAGAAGGTGTTTATAGATATGTGCTGAATTGTCAACGTCGCTCTTGTAGTTAAGTCGTGTGTTTGTCGGTGTGTTAATGATATGTAACATTTCCAGTGTGAATCGTTTGTTATAGTGTTGTTCTTGTTGCAGTATTTTAGTCTCATCAAAGTTTGGCGTGTGGCCGCTGTTGGCACAGTGGGCCATGAGTGCTGTCTTTTGGTTATTCACTTGATGGCGGAATTTATAATCTGATTTATGTTGAGAAATTCTCGTTTTAAGCTTGGACTTTGTTGTACCTATATATATATTATTGCACGGTTGATCACTATTGCCTTTACATGGTATCTCGTAAACTACGTTATTCTTTTCTATCGTTGGTATTTTCGATTTTGTTTTGTTGAATATATTTTTCAATGTGTTCGAAGGTTTATGGGCAATTTTAGTGGTTTCTTTGTCATAACAGTCAGATTTTGCTAGTCGTTCTGATAAATGCGGTACATAAGTCACGGATTTAAACATTGTTGGTTTATTGGAGGTTTTTGGTTTGTTTTGATTGTTTGTTCTTTTTAATAAAGTTTTTATGGTTTTTTTCGGAAAATCATTATTTTTAAGTAAAGTGAAAATTTCTTTTTTAACTTCTTTGTGGTATACTTCATCTGATGTCTGCAACATTCTACGTATACAGCCCATTGCTGTATTAATAATCGTCGTTTTTGGGTGTTTTGAATTAAAGTTTATAATTCGTCCTGATGCTATAGGTTTTTGATACCACTTTAGTTTTAATAGGTTTCCTCGTCTTATTATCATAGAGTCCAGGTAAGGTAATTCCTCGCCGTTCTCTAGTTCTATAGTAAATTTTATATTCTTGTCAAATGTGTTTAGTGCGTCTAGTGTTTTTTGTATTTCATTTTCTTTTACTATCGCGAATAAGTCGTCGACGTATTTGGTGAGTATTCTTGGTTTTTGTTGTAACTTTTGCATCGTGTCGTCTAATAGTTTTTCCATAACTATGTCCGCTATTATTGGGGATGTGGGAGCTCCCATCGGCATTCCTTTTAGTTGCGTATAAATTGTGTCGTTAAATTTGAAATATCTGCTTTCTTGAATGCAGAATTTAATTATTTCCATGAATAGTTGTTTAGGTATATTTGTGTATTCTTTAATTGTATTCCATTTTTGTTGTATTATTTCAAGGGCCAGTTGTATGGGGATGCTAGGGAAAAGCGAAACTACATCAAAGGAAATAAGCTTTTCATCATCATATATATATGTATTATTAACTCTTTCTTTAAACTCAATAGTGTTTTTAATATTGTACGTAGAGCTCGCCGTTACGTTTTTTAAAATTTCTGCCATATATTTACACAGTGCGTAAGAAGGTGACCCGATTGCTGAACATATTGGCCTCAATGGAGTTCCTTCCTTGTGAATCTTCGGGAGGCCGTAGATTCTAGGTGGTAGTGCGGTGGTGGTTAGCATTCTCTTTCTCTCCGTCCTTGTTATTAACTCCATGTTGAAAAGTTTGTCTACTAGTGCATTATTTTTGTTTTGTAAACGTGATGTTGGATCCTGTCTCTGCACTCTATATGTTGTTAGATCCTTTAGTATATCCTCCATTTTCTTATTATACTCGTCGATTTCCATTGCCACCGTTTTATTCCCTTTGTCGGATGTTAAAATCCTTATGTTTTTATTTTTCTTCAGGAATTTTTTCGTTTGCTCCACTGTGTCTGTAATTGCATTGTCTATTATACTTTGTTTGTTTGTTGTTGCGTGATTTGATATTAACAAAGAGAGTTTCGTGCGAGCTTCTTCTTGTTGATCTTTGTTTTTTATGCTTTGTACTAACTCTTCGCCATCTGCTATGTACTTAAAAATAGGAAAATTCTTGTTGTCTACAGGTAGTGCGAACTTCGGCCCCTTCGCTAACAATGTTTGAATATTTTGCGGGAATTCCAGTTTAGTTTTGTTTACAAACCACTCTTCATGCTTGGTGTTGTTGGTGAATCTTTCATTTCGTTTCGCTCTAATTTTATTGTATTTCAGCTCTTGACGTTTTTTTAGTGTTGTTGTTGTTTTATCAGCGACATTACTCTCGCTGTCTATTAATTCTTTAAACTCTTTTTCACCCAATTGTTTCTTTAACTTCGTCATTATTTGTTCTCTCTGTTGGTTTAATCGTTGTAATGTGTTGTGTTTATGTTTTATAAGTAAGCTTAAGACTTTTGTAAGGAAAAAGTGTGTGTGTCTGTCTAACGTTTTATCTATGTCCGAGTGCTTGTCTGATTCAGATATAAATAATTTCTTACATTTAGTGGAGTTGTTTATAAAATTAGGGATGATTTTAGATTTTCTACACTTTAATAGGAACTTGATACTCGATTTTATTTTTACCAATTTTTTAGATGTTAACTGCAATTTGTTGATTGTTGCTCTAGTGTTTTTGTTGTTGTTTTTAATTGTAGCATATCCCATGATTGATTGGATGTTTATGCCTGCGGCGTGCCTTCCGTCTATGTAAATTTGTGAATTTTAGCGACCTTTCTTCCTTAACTATTTGTTTTTTTGCTGGCTTGAGGTCCGTGTTTAATAATTCTTATAAAAATAAAAACACATTTGATTTTCCTTTAAAATCGATATATTTCGATTGCTCAACGGCAATCATCTTCAGGATTTTAGCAACTAACAAAAATAAAAGTATTAACAATAAACAATTTTTGGCATTTTACATAAAACATAAATACATACTTTATTAACACGTCTGCCTTGTCTAACGTGGAGTATGGTACTGTTTTTTAGTGAGAAGGTGTTTATAGATATGTGCTGAATTGTCAACGTCGCTCTTGTAGTTAAGTCGTGTGTTTGTCGGTGTGTTAATGATATGTAACATTTCCAGTGTGAATCGTTTGTTATAGTGTTGTTCTTGTTGCAGTATTTTAGTCTCATCAAAGTTTGGCGTGTGGCCGCTGTTGGCACAGTGGGCCATGAGTGCTGTCTTTTGGTTATTCACTTGATGGCGGAATTTATAATCTGATTTATGTTGAGAAATTCTCGTTTTAAGCTTGGACTTTGTTGTACCTATATATATATTATTGCACGGTTGATCACTATTGCCTTTACATGGTATCTCGTAAACTACGTTATTCTTTTCTATCGTTGGTATTTTCGATTTTGTTTTGTTGAATATATTTTTCAATGTGTTCGAAGGTTTATGGGCAATTTTAGTGGTTTCTTTGTCATAACAGTCAGATTTTGCTAGTCGTTCTGATAAATGCGGTACATAAGTCACGGATTTAAACATTGTTGGTTTATTGGAGGTTTTTGGTTTGTTTTGATTGTTTGTTCTTTTTAATAAAGTTTTTATGGTTTTTTTCGGAAAATCATTATTTTTAAGTAAAGTGAAAATTTCTTTTTTAACTTCTTTGTGGTATACTTCATCTGATGTCTGCAACATTCTACGTATACAGCCCATTGCTGTATTAATAATCGTCGTTTTTGGGTGTTTTGAATTAAAGTTTATAATTCGTCCTGATGCTATAGGTTTTTGATACCACTTTAGTTTTAATAGGTTTCCTCGTCTTATTATCATAGAGTCCAGGTAAGGTAATTCCTCGCCGTTCTCTAGTTCTATAGTAAATTTTATATTCTTGTCAAATGTGTTTAGTGCGTCTAGTGTTTTTTGTATTTCATTTTCTTTTACTATCGCGAATAAGTCGTCGATTTTTATTTTTATAAGAATAATTAAACACGGACCTCAAGCCAGCAAAAAAACAAATAGTTAAGGAAGAAAGGTCGCTAAAATTCACAAATTTAATAAATAAATATAAAAACCTTAAAACCTATTTTGTTGCTTGATAACAAATTGTTTTTGAATGCAATAATTAAGTTTATCTTACATTTTTAGCAATGAAATATGTGGCTTGCTTCATACCACGGAATTAGGGACAATTTCCCACGGAGTTATGTACATCATGAAATTTTTTGCCACGGAATTAGGGACATCTGAGTTAGTCATTAATTTTAATTATTATAAAAATATTATTAGTTATTTTCGAATTTTGGCAATTGGAAATTAAACAAAATTAATCAATTAAATAGGAACAATTCGATTTTTCAGGTTTAACTTTTTTGTTTCAACGTGGGAGGAGTACAAAGTCAGAAAAATCCTTAGTACCATGGAATTATAGCCTTACCTTAAAGGGAATTTTCGCGTAACCTTTTCTTCTGAAAGAAAAAAATAACAATTATTTTCGGTCCCTGGTTTCTTTTTAAGGGTCAAAAAACTCTTTTTTTTTAGGTTTTTCGGGTTAAGAAATTCATTAAAAAAACATTCTAAATCGATTTCAAAATGTTTAATGGTTTTGGATAGTTGAATGTTGACACTTCGGAAATACATATATATAGTGTTTTGTTTATTTGAAAAGGGTATGACGGTTTTTCTACGCGAGAAGATCAATTCTGTGCCCAATTTTCCATTTTTGGTACTAATTGTGCATGGGTGATAATTTTTGCATATATGTATATCATCGACGGTCATTCACTACTTAAGAATACCAATTTTTATTTTTTGAAAAGGACCACCTCAAGTTTTCACGTTATGGAGCTTAATCCAAAATCTAACTTTCCCATTTCCAGGGGCACCCCGTGTAAGTAAATAAATGTTAGAGCCAAAATTATTGGGTTATGCTGCATAACTTGAAAACTTTAAGTCTTTTTAGAAAAATAAAAATTGGTATTCTAAAGTAGTGATAGCCTGTTGTCGATAAGTGCCAAATAACGACTTGAAACTTGAAAAAAAACGGGCAAATTGATAGGGAAATGCAACTCCTCTATTTAAAAGCATGTCATAGCCTTTTAATAGGAACCAACCATTATATAGTACATGTATGTATCTGTTTTTAAATAAATTTTTTAACACGAGAAAACTAAAAAAAAAAAGATTTTAGGGGTGTTAGAAATTTTTTGAATAACATGGAGCATGTGTCCGTTTATACACGAAGCCGTCCGATACACACAGTTCTGGAAGTTTGCCCTGGTTTTCCTTCACCGTTTTCCTAAGTTTGTCATAGTCTTCATTTTTAAAGTAGTTCGACTGTAAGTCACTTTTGACACTTATTACTGCAGCGTAGCACTCCAGCTCGGCGGTACTATAGTTGCGCTGCGCTTTGTTCAGTTTGGCGGAAATGTACGCTATCGGTCGTTCGTTATTATCGTCGTCTAACTGGAAGAGTACCCCACTCGGTCTGTCGAAGCATCGCACTGGATGTAAAAGCGTCTGTCAAAGTCAGGGCATACCAGTACAGGAGCGGAAGTAAAGCTCTCTTTTAGCAGCTGGAACTCTCTGCCTTCGTCTGTCATAGTAAACTTTCTAATTTTATGTTTTGTGAAACAGTCGTGCATCGGTAGTGCAATGGTTACCTAGTCCTGGATAAAACGACGGTACCAGCCTTACATCCCTAGGAGCCGTCGAAGCTGCTTTGGTGTTTTTGGTACGGGGAAATTCCTCACAGCCGCAACCTTGCTCGCATTCGTCCGGATGCATTCATCGCCCACTACGTAACCCAGATACCTAGCTTCCTTGAAACGAAATTTATGTACGTTAATAGTAAGGTTAGCTTCACGTTAACACCTAAATAGCGAGTTTTTCCAACAAACATAAATGAAACGCACCTACAGAACAAACCAACAAATCGTCTAAATATACCAAAACACAATAACGTAAAGAAGCGGGTATGACCTTGTTCATGAGTCTACACATTCTTTGTGCTGCATTACACAGTCCAAACAGCATGACTGTGCAATGGTATAGGGGACGCCCTGGCACTGGAAAAGCGGACCTTTTTTTTTTAGTGGTATTTGACAAAAGGCATCCTTTAGGTCGATAGCAGAAATGAACCTAGTGTGTTGAAGCCAGCTGAGACTTCCGTCAATGTTCGGAAGAGGATAAGCGTCCTTTATAGTCCGCTTATTCACTTTCTGCGTATCGAGACAGACACGCTTATTTTCACCCTTTATCACCAGCGATACGGGAGAGCTCCAACTACTATTGCTCTCCGCAATCACCCCCAGACCCATAATGCGGTCTAGCTCCTCAAAAAAAAGTTTTTGAATTGCTGGTGATATTGGATAGTCTCTGTCTCTCTCGGGAGATTCTCATCCAAAACCTCAATCACATGTTCCTCCACGTTGGTTTTCCCCTAACCCTAATGCAGAAAAAGATGGGAACTGCGAATGATCCCTTCTTGAAACCTAATGATGCTACTCTCCCTGTCTTCTATCAAATTCTCGTAATTTTTTCCTAGACAATTCGCTCCAGCCACCCAATCTAACAAAGCTAGAACATCTTTGCCTCCAATCTTGAAGAAACGGTTGTCTCCCTTCCGAGTCACATAAGTGGAAACTATCTTCTATGATTCTACCTCATGACTCTCCTTTTTTCTCACATCTTTTTATTTTATTAAAATTTCGCTTCTTATTTAATCACCTTCTCATTAAATATCCTATGTCTAGATTCCTCACATCACCTTCCCTCTTTGGAATTTGGTAGCTGGGTTGGACTCCGGCTAGTCTGTTCTCTGCCGAGAGCTCCCGGAAATCTCCAACAGTTGAGAGTTTCCTTTCCCTTCAGCAGAGTTTTCAACAAAGAAATCGACAGGCATTCCACATGAGAGATACACCATGAGATGGAAAGGGGACGGACAAAATGAACTGGTGGTGGGTTCGGCTGTGTCGAATTTTCCTGCTTTGTTGGCTGCTGAAACGGTGTCTTCCGCTGGTTCGGATTCGTGATCGCGTCTACGGGTGCCTGGTTGATTCCCCCATCCCCGAGTATCGCTTCGGGATATCCTATTTCACAGATCGCTTTGGATCTGCTTTTATTTTTCCTTATCAGCCGTTCTGCCAGCCTACATGCTGCCAGCGTGCCGATTTTCGATGCGAACGTCAATTCGCTAGATAGTGTTTCAGGTTCCTCCTAATTATTCCTACCAACTCCTCCTGTATACAAGTTATGGAGCTCACCGTTGAAGTCGTCGACCCCTTCTTCTGGTTGTTGTTTGCGCTCCATGATCTATCGTATGATTTCGTAATCGGACTTTGCTGTCTTAAAGTGGAACTCAGGTTCGTCGGCGTGGTCTTCTTTCATCTGCCAGTACCACTTTAATGCAGAGCCCGTTACGAGACAATGGAAATCGGTGAAGTGCTGGAAGTAACAGATGTTGTGCTGCTGGTTCCAGCTAGGGACACGATATCGAATGCAAAGCATCGATTCTGTACTCATTTGAAGTATCGCTTCAAATATATCGGGTACCCGATAATATCGAAACAAAAAGACTCGATAGTCAAAATATCGATGCTAAATGTACATGACAAACAAGCACTTCAATAACCGAATGGTTCGCTGCAAGCAAATTCATACGTTTTGTAAATGATTACCATAGGTTCGTATAAACTTCAATAAAATAAATAATAACATAAACTAGTTTAATATGAGCAAATTTGATTTTTTTAATTTGATAGATTTTACTTCAAGAAACAAAGATCAAAAGCCCCACTCTTCCTCTGTGCAATCTGCCATGAATAGTAATTTATCCAACCTCTTCCCCTTCAACCTGTTACGTGTTTTTGTCATTGTTAAACCTGCCTTTGAAAATAGGCGCTCTTATGGGACAGAAGTTGCTGGTACTTCTAGATATCGTAAAGCAATTTTCGACAAATGAGGATATTTATGCTTATTTTCCTTCCAAAAACGCAAAAGATAGCCACTTAAAGGAAGTAGTTTGCAACGAATATATTCATTGATGTTTTCGCTTTGTCGGATTGCACTTTCACTTCCTCGACCAGATGCTAAAGTTTCTATGTGATTCCAAAATTAATTTTTGTCGGAACACAAATTCTTGGATTGCATGTGCGGCTTCTTCCCGACTGATCATATCACGTAGCCAAGACATACATAGGAAATAAGCGCAGGGATCAGATAATGCAATATTTTTGAAGCGTGTTTCTAAAACACCCCACAAATCAAAAACATTTTATAACACCTTATATCTGTGTCTATAACAACCACATGAAAATGACAGACAATTTTCTACTTTAATTGCAAAAATCGCTTGAACGAAATAAAATATCGGATTTCCCCCTTAGGATCATTGTTACAGCGGTCAAGACGCGTCGTTTGATACCTCTCCCGCTCTTTTTGGACGTGTATTAACAGTTGACGTTGGATGGATAGTATTACCTTTTTTTCAGTATAAAGGCAAAACAATATCACAATAAGTTAGTACTTCAAGTTTGTTGTAACCTTTTTGGACGTATTAGGTGCATATTGCAACAGATCAATGGCAACTCTTACTTTTCTGGCGTCTGCCTTTTCCGGCTAAATTAACTGTTATTATTTGGTTCTGATTTTCCTTCGATTCGCGTCACAAGTTAGTTCCATATTTTTTAAAAAATTCGATACGATACCGGGGTCTAGATACTCGATGCCGAAAAGTATCGTTAAAAAAGCATCGAGTACAAAATATCGGTATCGAAGGGCAAAAGTATCGATATGGTATCGTATCGTATCGAAATTCGTGTCCCTAGTTCCAGCAAATAATTAATATAATACAAAATGGTGGCTCCGAATTCCGTCGCGATATCTCTAAAATTGAGGGACTAGTTTGCGTTCAAACAGATAGACGGTCAGACGGACATGGCTAAGGGCCACTTTCATAAAAGCCGGCTCAGCCTAATCGGTGATTAATTTGACATCTAACCGTACAAAATACGTCAATTAAAGTCTGGTTAGCGGCCACCGGCTTTTATGAAAGCGGCCCTAAATCAACTCAGCTCGTCGCCCTGGTCATTTCGGTATACTTAATGGTGGGCCTATCTCGTTTTCTTGCATACTTACAAACATCGGACCAAAGTTATAATACTATTTAATGTACATGAAAGGTATAAAAACGAGGAATAAGTTCCACGAACGTCAAACGATTGTTTGAGGGTAATTCAAAAGAAAGAAATTTTATAAAACTTCAAAAACAAATTCAAAATAACATAATATAAAAATAAGTCTTTGCGATAAAGGTATCCAAGAGGAAATAAGAACATTGCCCACGAAGGATTGAATACCTCAGTACTTAAGCACTAATTCAATAATCGTTTCAATATTTCGACTAAACAACTGAAATAAACCTATTCGAAATAACAATGGAAAAATTCACTGGCCCAACTGCTTATCGGTCGCGACATATATAGTAAAAAAAATATTTTTTAAACAAATTCAAACCACAAGAGGCTAATCTAAAACTTATAAACCTACCTAAGAACTATCAAAAACATATGGCTAAAATCTTTCTAGTTTCGAGATATGTATATATACAAAATTCAAGGTATGATGTAATTCATATACCCGAGGTGAAAAATAAAAACATTAATACAAAAACCTAAAAGCAAAAGTTTTAAAATATGTAACTAAATTTATCCAAAATATTAATTACTAGTATGTAACTCCCGATAATCGGGTGGGTTTTTTTTTAGAAAAAAAATAAAAGCAAACTTTAAACGCTAATATCTTATGAACAAATTAACCAATTGAAATTTTTGTAATTTTGTGCAAACATGCTCATGATAAGCTTTCATTTGATACACATTTCATTTATGTACGTATTGTTGTTTAGTCTAGCTAAGCGCCTTGTTTTAGAATAATACTATAGAAGATACTATAGATTACAATTCAAGTCCGAATTCCAAAAACAAAAAAAAAAACAGAAAGGAAAGGGCTGTGCCGAAGGCTTTATACCTTTCATGAATACGTATAACTTTTTTAAGTGTCGGATCCTTACTTACAATTGGTACAAACTCTTCTGAACTGTTAATTTAAAGATACATAGCACAAACCATATTTATCGGAACAATCGATTGTATGGGAGCTTTATGTTATGTTGGTCCGTAATCGCTGATTTTCAGTGCACACATCACATATATAATAAGCACGAAACTTGCAAAATTTTACCTCCCTATCTTTTTAACTGCAAAATTTATAGGCCAAACCCCATTATCGAATCTATCGATATCATTTGGACTTTGGTTCAATTCGATATATTTATCGATAACAGAGTTATCGGTCAAAATGTGGTTTCGGGTAAACTTTGGAATATTCGCACAAAATTGGTATCAAACGAAAGGGGAAGACCACAACTTTCATTTGGACTTTGGTTCATTTCGATATATTTATCGATAACAGAGTTATCGGTCAAAATGTGGTTTCGGGTAAACTTAGGAATATTCGCACAAAATTGATATCAATCGAAAGGGGAAGACCACAGGATTAATTTGGACTTTGCTTCATTTATGGAAATATCTATTTTGAGAACGGCTGGACCTAATACACATAACTAAATTTGGAAGGTAAATTTTGATCCGCTCGAGATGGTTATACGCTAAAAAAATGAAGGCATTTGGAAAGGTTTTGGAGATGTCCCTAAAAATGTTGACCAGTATAACCTTATAAAGTGTTCTTTCAATTTGAGCCCGTTTTCGAGATATTGGTCAAAATGTCAACCAGGAGGCGCCCTCGATGGTATTGGTATGATATGGGTATCAAATGAAAGGTGTTGACAAATGATTTAACATGTTTTAGCTATTTTCCAATATAAAACGAAGGTTTTTAGATATTAACCAAAACGTAGACCAAAATTGGAGCTAGAAGGTTTTTGTGAAAAAATGGGCCTAAAATGAAAGATCTTGATGCGATTTTTAAAATGGAGTCATTTTAAATCCTTTTGGGATTGGGATTGAGAAAGAGATAGTATATGGATGACAATTAAAAAGCAATATGAAAAGACAAAAGCATATGAAGAGGATGGACGGAGAGAAGGATGTGGAGCTGAAATTAGGATCACATATTTTAAATGCAAACAAGTTAGTGTTTGGGCAGGACAACGTCTGCCGGGTTTGCTAGTATAAATATAAACTTTAAAATTTGAGAGAAAAAAGCAAAGAATAAGCAAACGAGTACAAACAACAACAACAAATCAAAGATGTCTAGCACAAGAAGTAATAAGCGCCAAATTGTATCCACTCCCACAACAATGTAAGTTCAGTCGGCAAATCAGAGGGAAAAGAGATCTCGGTATCATCATCTTGGGCTGAACGCATTGAGAAAAACTGTATGAGATCGCAGAGCGTATAAAATCAACAGAAGAGTGATTATTGCTACGTTTTGAAGACTTATCGGCTGAAATAAATAAACTCAAAAAGGCGACGAAGGAAATTGAGGAAAGAGTGGAGAAAGCGGAAGCGCAAGTTGAAACAAATGGGTTTTTGCAAAGTGAAATAGGTATGCTTAAGATAGAGCTTAGCGAATGTCAAAACAAAGCAGTCTCCACTGATCTTATAATTAATGGCATCACCTTAAACGACAGTGAGAATAAAGACACTGTAAAATTCGTGTTTCACTCATTGAAGCTGCCCACCCTCAATGTTCGCTGTACGCTCTTTCAAGCAGTGGGTCGCTTTTGTAAAGAAAAAAAGCGTCCACTCTTGCATCGTGATATTGGTTTGAATTCTGACGACATACTTGAGTGCCGAACCAAAAGTAATCGCGAGGTACTCCGTTTCGCAATGCAACTGAGAAAAGAAAACAAGCTTGTAAATGCTTTCTCAATTCGAGGGTGTGTGTATGATCGTGATCGTCAAAAATGCAAGGCTGTTAAGGTGACTGACAATGAAAGCATCAAAAGCGTCGTTGCTGCAGAGACCGAGACCTGATTATGAACATATATATATATTTTTTTTTTTTCATTGGGGGGAAGCATCGAAAGCCTTATGGTTCAATTATGCTGCGCTATAAAGTAAAAGACGAGGCTTCGCAGCATTGTAAAATTCTACAAGTAAGTTATCTTTATTCCTTTCTCTTTCTAACTCACAGGCTTTTGACACTGAGAAAAACGTCAAATCGGCGATTGACACTCAGAAAAATGTCAAAAAAAGCTAGTACAGCAACCCCAATCGCAGTAGGGATGCAATTTTCATTCAAAAAAGGAGCGAAATTCCAGTGTAGGGTTACTGTGTAGGTTAACTTTTGTATGGAAATATGAGCCGAAATGTGTCAAAGGACAAGTTCTAACTTTATATTGCAGAAAACTATATGACATTTATAATTTTTACTGTATGGCATTTATAATGGAATAAAATGATGCTTTAAGTACTGAAAAAGTTATGGAGAAGCTAATCCACTTAATGAAGAAAAACATATCTGACAAGACCACCTTTTCGCAATTAACGTTTGGTTTTCTTTGTTTCTAGTAGAATGTTGAAGCTAAAATAAATAGTCGCATATTTGTTGTTTTTAAAATATCGTTTGTGTTAGAGCTAGGCATTTTCCAGACTAAACTTGTTTGAAAGTTAAGTGGATCGTTCACTTCGTTCAGTTCTTCAGCCGTTCAATACTAAGTTTTCTTTTCAATATTGACAAAAACTCGGGAGGCGTTAACCGTTCTGTAGGAGTTCACCGTTTGGTAGGAGTTAACCGTTCGAACAAATATTATTATACTACTAACTTTCCCCCAATTGAACAGATTTCGTCGAGTCCAATATGTTTTCTTATACAAATTTACCAACAAAATAACTAATTTACTAAGCTATTGAGGTGTTTGAACTAAGCAGAGGCACATCATCCACTATTTTTCACCACCTTTTAAGCGTTTGTACGCCTAACGACCAGAATTGTTATATGGTAAGCGACATAGGACATTAATGCTTTACCGCTTTACTGAGGATACCGAAGTGCAAGCAGCTGTTAATATGAGTTTTACACGTAATATCTATGTGCTAAAACTAATTAAAATAGGAAAATTGGTTCCATACCGAGCTGAAGACAAATTCAACAAATATTATATAGTTACTGATTTTACTGGTATAATTGGTTAAATACATGATTGAGCTTAACACCTGCTAAAAATAGATAGCATAGAATGAGTTTTCTGCCTTTTGACATTATGCAAACATTTAAAGTGCGTTGTGATAAAGCGACGCCTAAGAAACTTGCGAGTACTATGTGCACCTTTAGTTGAACATTTTTGCGCATATATGTAAAAATATATTTGAGCGTGCGTTTTGTTTGTAAACACTTTAAAATGGTGGGGAACTTCATTTAGAGACGAAATAAATAAGAGAAGTTTCTATTTAGTTCAAGTATTTACTGAAATTTACCAAAATAGCCTGTGGTATTTTAGTGTAAACAAGGAAGAACAAGAGAATTCCCATGGCAACATCAACTACATGGTTGCTTCTGCGAGCACCACAGGAAAGTTTTACAAAATTTAAGAAGATATCATAAAATGGTCTTTAAACAGAGAAAACTTTTGTACAAACTACTCTAAATTAAATTACCTGCTACAATAAATAGTTTTCAACAACTAATTTCATATATTGACAGAGTTATCATACATTTTTCAATAGGTAGTCGTACTTTTTTTTTCAGTGCGCATGAATGAGGCCCTGCGTATTTCGCCTCTGAATTCGGAGCTCCCAGTCAGGCGAGCACAGCTGTTAGTCGAACAGCTGATTGATAACTTACTTGTAGAGCTTTACAATGCTTCGCAGTGATGGTCAGCAATTAGACTGATTTAATATAATATTTTAAGCTACATAATAGGTACAAATGACAAATTCACATAGTAGGGTTAAAAAAACGGTTATCGCTATGTATGTAAATATGTATGCATTTTAAATGCATCGCGACAAAGAATGCACAAAAACATCGCATTAATACAAGAGAGACAATTAGGCAGAAACGTTAGCTTAAGCATATTAACAAGACCTCACATATGTACAAACATGTTTACATATACATATATGGCAGATATACAAAAATGATGCTGTTATAATATAAGTCCCTTGGTAGCTGGTGCATTGACCTATTTTAAATATTCGGTGAACAGCTGTAATAGCAAATGCAGTGGTTCCCCATATGTCCCAATGATCTACAGTTGCCCAATAGTATGGTAAATGAAATGACCCCTAATCTGTGACCAAACACATGGGATCTGTCATTTTCGACATCTGTTGAATTGGTTTTACATGTATGCGATTATACAACGCATGGCAACCCAGAGCATGGCATAGAAGTCTGTTGAATTTTGATCTCTTGTAACTTAACATACCTAACTAATTATTATTCTTATAAATTTTAGTAAAAAACAAATAAAAGCGTTGTAATGGAAGAAGAAAAGCTGAAAGAATGTGTGCGAACCCATGCAATTTTGTATGTTTCGCGAACATGTGATTTTGAAGGGCTGTGCGTTGTGCGAAGTATACACCCCTGTCATGGAATCGAATAGTTGTCGGAATTGGATTTAAAACCGACAGAAAAAATGCTTTGGTGTCATGAAATCCAATGCTATCGGTTTCATGTTCGAATCGGAATTATGTCGGATTTAGGTGTGTCACAGAAACCGATAATATCGGGTTTGCTGTCGGAAATAAACCAAGCAGCTAGCAGCTATTGGATTTGCTTTTTTCAATTGCAGATAGAAAATTTAATAAAAATGTTAGTAAATGATGGTTTTAAATAAAAATAAATATTAATGAGGCTCATATTTTTATTCGTACTTGGGAAAAATATAAAAATAGCAACTTAGCTGCTAGCTGCAGTATTGGTGGAAATTGAGATCGTGCCAAGTGTTCGCCAATAGTGTCAAGTACCATTTGGAAAGCTTCTTTATGTAGCCTATAACACACTATGAAACTGCAAATATCATATTTTTATTTACAAGCGCACCTTGCAATAAATCTACTTACGCTGTGTCCGGCAGCTCAAGCGGGTTGCTGCAATCCCTCAAAATTTTCATTTTGACCTTCCCGCAACTTCCTTCTTCCATCAACATGAACGCTACAACTGCAGATGCCATTTTTTACCCATATACTTTTATTCCTATTAAATTTTTATGATTTATAGAAGAAAACAATGGAATTTCACCAATTTTTGTTAAAAAAGCGAAAATAAAATATGCGATCCACACAAAACAGCTGATTCGAACATCATTTTTGTTTACTTTCGAAAATAACAAAACCGACACGGTTTCATAACACCAAATGAAATCAATATTGATTTGCAATTCCGATAAAATGCAAAACCGACTTGGATTCCATGACAGCCCTGATAATCAAAATTTTCTTTTACGTGCTGTGTATTGCTATGCTATGCCCTGCTATGCAAGCATAACTGAACCATTACAGTCAGTGTGAGACTTTAACACAATAAACCTCCTACCGTCATGAACCGATCCCCCGGTACTACCGTTAAGTATTCCGTCGGGAGGTGGTTTGAACACAAGTCTCAACGTCAGTTGGTCAGTGTTACTGTACTATTTCAGTTCTTAGCTGGGGATTTTTGTTAGATTTTTCATTCATCTAGTCTGGAGTATTGATCATATTGATCAAAGAAAGTCGTTCTTGTCCAACTACCAAAGATATATAGATATAGCTATATAGGCATGTACCTATACTACATCTACTCGCTTATTCTGTCTCACTAGCTCTTCTGCATCTACCCGGGTGGAGTGGCCCTGTTTCCGGCCCGCATATATAATAATTCAGTACGTTTATAAGTAATCAGTTATACTCACAACATATTCAAGGTAATGCAGTGGGGAGGTTTGTGTCACGTCGACCAGGCGGTTGGAAGGCCGTGTTTCCACCCGCATCTTACGTACGCTTAAAATTTTGTTTGCAGGCTTTGCTGTTTTCGTATGGTCTTTCTGGTCAGCGACGCATCGCATGCTTCTCTGATGTCAGCCATTACATTAGTGGCTATAAAGTTCGCGCTGCCTGTATACTCGGATGCTGGCAGCATTGCCTTGAAAACTTCGGAGTCGAAGGTGTTGACTTTCCAACCCCGACTCCTCAAAGAAGTTCGGTGGGTAGGAGTCCTTCCCCTGTCTACTTTGATGTCCACTATGACGGCCGAGTGATCGCTTTTGAGTTAATCTTCCATTCGCACATCCTAAACATATTTGCACTTACGAGCGTAATGGTTATTATGGAACCGAAGCCATTTCTGCAAAATGTATGTTGCACACCTGTATTAAGAAGTGCTACATCCAAGCAAGCAAATGCTTCGAGAAGAACTCTCCCTTTCAGAGAAGTTCGCTGTGAGCCCCATTCGACAGCCCATGCGTTAAAGTCGCCAGCTACAACGAACCGCTGCCTCGTAGTCGTGTCTGTTGCTATCTTACCAACTACTTTTTCAAAAGCTTCTAGCGAGGTGCTAGGTGGTATGTAGCAGCTATATACGAATATATCTCCTATCCTGGCGCACACAAACCCGCTTTCTTTAAGGACGGGCTCTATGTATAGCGGGTTTTCTCCGGAGGATGAAATTGCTGCCTTGCCACATAAATCGGGTAGCCAATCCAAGGACTTGTCCTTTATGGCTTGCAACAATAGGCCTTGTGTAGCTTTGCAGTGGTTCAGATTGAGTTGGACCAATCTCATGACGGTCTGAGTTTCCGGATCGCCTCGCTGTATACCGGGCAGTTGTTTCTCCCGGTACGATGATCGCCGCTATTGACTCCCCTTTCAGTGCACAGAATGCACTTTGCCGAATTCGCTCGAAACCCAGCCTATTCTAACTTTGCTACTGGCTAGTAGCTTTCTGGCCGCTTCCCCAGGAATCGAGATTGTCGCCGTTAGTGTTCCGCCGTAGGCTTTCCGAATGGTTCGTATGTTGGACGGTTGCATTTAGAGAGCTGGGAACTGCGAGTTCAGTGCCTGGCGGACTTCCGTTTCCGTGGTCACCTCATCCATATCCCAGATCTCTCATAGGGTCTCTTCCGTCAGGGACTTGACTTCGGCTTTGGCAGATAAGGCTTGCCCTACTGCCGGCTGCAGCTTAGCGGTGCTGCCCTCTGCCTGCTTGGTGAGCTGGAACAGCAACTCACCTTTCGCGGTCTTACGGATCTTGCGAACCATAGAACTAATTTCTTTAAGAGCCTCTTCGGTTTTTACAGCCTTTAGAATATCGGCATATGAGCACTCTGCCGTTGTTTTGATGGGCTTCGGGGGTTTCTTCTGGACAGTTTTCCATGCCGCTCCTTGCCCTGGTGGATCCGCTGTTTTGGAGACGTTGGCTGCCGCTACGTCGGAGAACCTAGGTGGTGGTTTTTGCGCATCCTTTTGCTTCTTTGCTACTTTTTGTGGGGAAGGCGTGCTACCAGGAGCGCGTTCTCGCCCCCTTTTAGATCGTTCTTGCTGTGGCTGCTCGCTCAGTGACGGCGACGCCTCTCTCTTTTTTTCCCTGTCACAGCTTCTGCTGCTTCCAATAACCTCCTTTAGTTCACCGATGAGCTTTCCTAGTGAGTGGAAGGCATGAGCATCGTCCTCTTTGCCCGGTCATGGCTGAGGTTGGAGGAGCTAATGGCGGCGGCGACTGTGCTAATCTCATCCGCCTCTCGAAGGGTTTGAAAAACTCTAATTTGTCTAATATGGACTATATTTTTACTGAGGTGTCAGATGGTGTCAATAAAATTCTAGTAGCTTGTGTTTACAACCCCAAAAAACATTTATCAATGGAACCTTTTTTTGTTGACCTATCTGAATATGTGATCGAATATGAACGAGCTCTGATCTGTGGTGACTTTAATATCAATTTAATAGTAAATGATTCCTACAGCTGCAACTTAGTTGCCAAGCCCACAACAGCAGGTTTGTGTGTTGTAAATAGCAATACGCCAACGGGATATGATAATAGCTCTGTACCCAGTCTTCTCGATTACTTTGTTACTTGCGACCCCTCCCATGTCTTAAATTTAAGCAGACAGCATTTGTGTCTGACCATGACCTCATTTTTTGTACTCTAGATGTCGAGATCGATCCCGGCGATACGGGTTGTCAGTTCGAATTCCGTGATTTCAAATCTTTGAATGTTAATACGCTGCACTCGGACAGAATCTTTTTTGCGTGACTCGGTGAATAGTAAGTTGGATTTCCTGAAAGAAAATTTTACCAGACTATTTGATGTTCACGTACCTATTCGTACTGTCATTAATCGTGCGTGTCCTTGGTATAATTCGAGAGTTCGATCGGCTATTAAAAAGTAATAAGTTTTATGGTAAATGGCGTAAAAATCGAACTGATATTCCTGAAGTCGCTACAAAGAAGTGAGGAAAGAAACGAATCATATTTAAAGTTGGTACAGCAGCTCGAAGCTAGATCCTTCGCCCCCATCGAAGGAGCAATGGAGAAATTTGAAAAGGTTTAAAATACATGGCAAGGAAGTGAAAGAGTGCGAAATTGATGTGAATGAACTAAACGAATTTTTTGGCACTAATAACAAATCTACTAGCTCTGCCGCACTTAAAGATTACTCGTCTTGTGTCTGTCCAGATAATAAATTTCAATTTACAGCGGTTGTTGAGACTGATATTTTTAAATCTTTGTTAAGTATTAAGTCAAATGCTATGGGGAGGATGGAATTTTACTTAAATTTATTAAAATTATAATGGAGTTTATTATAAGTCCACTAACCAGGGCCGTGCGCAGGAATTAGCCTTGGGGGGTTTTAATTTAGATTTGCATTCGCATACATTTCTCACTAAGATAAACATATTTCCTGAAACAGATACCTAGACCCATGCATCATAAATTAAAATGTTCTTTAACTTTTCTGAAACTGCATACTCTGATGCCTAAAACTATACCCCAGAAAATTTTTTTGGTTGTACACATTCAGTGTTGCAGGGCCGTGCGCAGGAATTGGCCTTGGGGGGGGTTTTAATTTAGATTTGCATTCACATACATTTTTCACTAAGATAAACATATTTGCTGAAACAGATACCTAGACCCATACATCATAAATTTAAATGTTCTTTAACTTTTCTGAAACTGCATACTCTGATACCTAAAACTATACCCAAGAAAGTGTTTTTGGTTGTACACATTTTTCTGTATTTGATAGAGAATTGGTGATATGATGGCATATCCCAGCTAACTAAAAGTGCAAAAAAAACTCCTTTCGGACCATAAAACGCTCATTTCTCAGAGCTTTACTCTCCAAAATGAGCTTCTTTCGGAGCACAAATGGAGCGAAAAATCGCTCTACGCGGGAACTCCAACGGAGTCATAAAAAAGAGTCCGATTTCGATGAATTTGAAGCGTTTTTTGACTCTTTTTAAATGAACTGCGGAGCCTTTTATTGGTGCTTTTCTGAACCTTTTTCGGAGCCTTTTATTCCTCCATTCTGAGGGTTTCTGGAGCCTTCTCAGACGCCTTTCGGAGCCCTCTAATTGGTGCTTTTCTTTCATTCATCCATTCAGAGGGTTTTTGAACACTTGTCGGAGCCTTTTATTGGTGTTTTTCTGAAGCTTATTTGGGGTCGTTTTTTATTTCTTTTGGGTCATAATTTCTTTGCGCAATTATTCACTCCTAACTATTTGCCGTCACCAACTCTGACTTTCTAAATTATCCCGATGAGCTACATGGGAACAATTTAACAATTGTCCAACTATATGCGCCAGTGATGTTCTTATTTATCTGAAAACTTTGAAGGAATCTTTTAAATGCGGTTCTGATAGGATTCCTACATGCTTCTTGAAGAAGTGTGCTAACAATATTTACCAACCCCTTACCAATTTGTTCAATCTGTCACTAAAGTGTGGTGTTTTTCCAAAAGCATGGAAAGAGTCGTTTCTTCTACCGATTCATAAAAGCGGAAGCAAGGCTTCTATAGAGAACTATCGTGGCATAGCAAAGCTTTCTGCCATCCCAAAAGTGTGTGAAGCTATTTTTACCAATCAGCTTACGAATCCTATCTCTACCTTGATTTCCGACTGTCAACACGGGTTCTGCAAGGGAAAGTCCACCGTTACAAACTTACTTGAATTTACTTTGATTTCAGTAAAGCTTTCGATAAAGTGTGTCAATCTTTACTTATTCATAAACTGAATCAGTTGGGTTTCCAGCCGGGTCTCAATCGCTAGATCTCTTCTTGCCTTAGCGACAGAGCACAAAAAGTAGTGTTTAAAAATTGTGAATCCGATGTTATTTATGTCTAATCAGGAGTTCCTCAAGGAAGCCATCTTGGCCCGATTCTGTTCTTGTTGTTTATAAATGATATTTCTACAGTAATATAATTTTCGAAAATTTTAATGTATGCCGACGATGTAAAGCTTTGTCATTCGAAGAAGTTTCAATCAGATCTAAATACACTAGTTACTTGGTGCGATTTAAATTATATGCCGCTTAATCTTAAGAAATGTAAGTACATGGGTTTTTCGAGAGGAATATCACAGCCAGCTTCCTATACAATTAACAGTTATAGTCTTGAGCAAATGTATGATTTTGTTGACCTTGGGGTTACTATGGACTAAAAACTCGGTTTTAACTGCCACATTAACTTAACAGTCAATAAAGCTAGAGGCTTTCTAGCATTTGTTAAACGATGGTCCAAAGAATTTATGTAACTAAAACTCTTTACTACATTAGACGGTTCTATAATTTGGAACCCACGTTACCAGCTCCCCGTGGATCACTTAGAATCAGTTCAAAAACAATTTTTAATATTTGCTTTAAGAGAGAGCATAAAAAAGTCAATTCTTTCTATCCTAAATACATATCAACAATTTGCTTTCATATCCTTTGATTCTTATCTTTATTCTTTACAATAACTATTCGCTGTCAGCTAATTATTTATTAATTGTGTCATCTATTTTTTATCTACCTTACTTAGCTGGTGAGGTTTTCTCTGTAGCTGAGCAGTTTTAGGTCTCGACGATTAACAAACCAAAGCCAGACTATTGATAAACGTCCATGAAAAATGCGATCTTTACCTTCTGTTAGGTGAAATAAAAAAAAACCTCAGAAAATGTTTGAAAAGAAACAAAAAAGAAAACACTCGAAATCTTTCATATAACTGAGCCTTGCAGTTCATTCGCTCTGTTAATTGAAACTGCTCACTGTTTTCATCAGTAAAATTAAAAAAAAAAAATCCCCATACGCTACACAACTTTGTAATTTCGGAAAGCTCCAAGCGCAATTCAAAGTGCCGGACTTATCGTCGCTGCCGACGAAGAAAGGCGCATTCAACAAATTGTCAACGAAAAAAGGCGCATTAAAAATATTGTGGGAAATAAGGACGCATAAAAAAATATTTTGACGAAAAAAGGGGCATTAAAAAATATTTTGACGATGAAAGGCGCAGTGTATACATTTACAGTAAACTTCACTAGGGATTTGGTGCTGGATTGAAAAATATTGGGCCAGCCCAAGTACCCATTATACGTATGTGTTTTTTATTTAGTATTTCGTTTTTTGAATAACTTATATTGCAGCTAGTTATCGAAGCGCGTCTTTCTTTCCTAAAAAATATTTTAAAGCGCCTTTCTTTCTTAAAAATTATTTAAAAGCGCCTTTCCTTCTTAAAAATTATTTTAATGCGTCTTTCTTTCTCAAGATATTTATAATGCGTCTTTCTTCAAACAAAAAAAAGTTTGTGCCTTTCATCGTCGACAAACAGCTTTGCGCCCTTTTTCGTCGATAGGAACGTTATGTATTGGCCAACCTTATTCTTTGCAACTTTCACCAATTTCTTCTTCCGTAAAATTATTTTAACTTATTTTGTCAAAAATTATTAGTCAAGATTCAATATAAGATTTATAAACTGTATTTTGAAAACTTTTGCAAAATCATTGCAACTTAGATTTGGCCATGGGGGGGGTTTTAACCCCCAAAACCCCCCCCGTGCGCACGGGCCTGCAGTGTTGCCATTTTGGTGCTTTTAGAGCTAGATCTAGCTTTTTTTTTTGGCGTTTGGCTCTAAAATTCTGTTTTAGCTCCGCGATTCTGTCTTCATGATAAATAATCAGAAAAATATTCCAAGGTTTTTGATTTCTGAGTCAGAAATAAAATGACTTAATTTGGCTTTAACGCAAAAAAAAAATTATTTTTGAGTTTTATTTATTAAAAATTAAATATTTTTTTCTTACCTATTTATGAAGCTTGATAATTTTTCCAGAACACACTTATTTTTTTTTGTTGAGTTAATTATGTATACGTTTTAAACATCATAAATCTATATTATAATTAATTTCTAGAAAAGTCGTAAATTAAAAATTTCTTTGAAAAAATTACTGGGGATGACTTAGGGAATGCTGTAGAGTTCATCTGATCCATTTTTAAAATTATTGTCTGTCTGTTTGAACCTAAGGATCTCGGAAACTAAAGAATGAATTTTGATGAGAGTCACTAATGGACTGCTTCAAGCTTAGAAAGGGACCTGCACTTTGTTTTATCAAAACCGAACGACAAACAAAAAAGATATACTGATTTTTAGGAAGGTATGTACCTATGAAATTTTTTTTCTTACGCAATTTTATATGAAAAAAATTCACTTACTTTGTCAAAAAAAAAACTAAGCGTTCCTCTAAAATTTTTGTTCACTTTTTTTTCAATTTCAGCTAAATCAAAAATCAATTGCATAGGTACACTGCCGTGCTATGTGGGTATCAGCATATCTTTAATAAAACTCTAGATAAGTTGTGTCTGTATATTTGAAATTTCTTTGAAAAATGACTGGGGATAACTTGGGGAATGTTTAGGCACAGGTAAGGAGTCAAAAAGAGGGGAGATGACAAAATGTCGAAGTTAGACTATTAAAAAACGCCTTTACTTTAGTTGGTTGCCGTAGACATAAACGGAATATAATGTGGGAAAATAAATATTGTTCTGAACGTTCTCAGTCTGTAAATTGTTTTCGCAATTGAGGGTAGCAAGAAGGGAGCAAAGCTGGGTACCCTGCTAGTATGAAATAAATGTAAAAACGTGCATACAAAATACTTAAGTGCTTTTTAGCTCTTTTTTTTTACATGTTTTGGATTTTCTTGAACAAATCTAGCTCCAAAATAAATTGTATCCTGGCAACACTGTACACATTTTTCTGTATTTGATAGAGAATTGGTGATATGATGGCATATCCCATCTAACCAAAAGTGCAAAAAAAGACTGCTTTCGGAGCCATAAAACGTTCATTTCTCATAGCTTTACTCTCCAAAATGAGCTTTTTTCGGAGACCAAATGGAACGAAAAATCGCTCTACGCGGGCACTCCAACGGAGTCATAAAAAAGAGTCCGAAATGAGTTTGATTTCGATGAATTTGAAGCGTTTTATGACTCTTTCTAAACGAGCTTCGGAGCCTTTTATTGGTGCTTTTCTGAAGATTATTTGGGGTCATAAATAAGAAAAAATAAAGTATAAAGTTTTATTGACACAATTCGGAAAATATGAAATGTGCTATGTTTATTTTCTACAGATTATTGATAAACGTCCATGAAAAATGCGATCTTTATCTTCTGTTAGGTAAAATAAAAAAACCTCAGAAAATGTTTAAAAACATTCAAATAATTGAACGTTTTCGCTCATCTGCTCTCCAACGCTCATTTTCTCACAATTCTCTTCACGCCTACAACAAAAAGTGTTAGAAAACACTCGAAATCTTTCATATAATTGAGCCTTGCAGTTCACTCGCTCTACAATATTCATTTCTTCTCTCCGAAAAGGCTCCAATTACGGACTCTTTTTAGATGCTTTTTTTGGAACGCTCCGACTTTCGAAAGCTGGGATTGTTCGCACTTTTATGAATACATGGCTATAATTAAAGTCGGTTTAACATTGAAACTCTTCGAGGTACGGCAAAGAATTCCGTCAATACTCATAAAACAAGTAGAAGTCAGCTGGTCACTTGACACAACCTTAGCATCATTTGGCCATGACATCAATTGTACTGGTACAAATTAGGGACGTGCGATGAACAGATTAAATCATATTTTGATTAGTCATAATTCTGATTCATCAAAACCTAATTAATCAGGTCCTGAATAGTACTGTTTACAGTACTTGTTAATTGAAACTGCTCACAGTTTTCATCAGTAAAATTTTTTAAAACATGCCCATACGCTACACAACTTTGTAATTTCGGAAAGCTCCAAGTGCCGGACTTATGTATTGGCCAACCTTATTCTTTGCAACTTTCACCAATTTCTACTTCCGTAAAATTATTTTAACAAATTTTGTCAAAAATTATGAGTCAAGATTCAATACGTGATTTATAAACTGTATTTTGAAATTTTTTTGCAAAATCATAGCAACTTAGATTTGGCCATGGGGGGGGAGGGGGCCTGCCACTAACACATGTAATAAACTTTAGCTTTACTACCTCATGTTTTCCAGCAGTATGGAAGAGAGCAATTATACTGCCTATTGCTAAAAAAACCGATTGATGCATGTGCTGGTGACCGGGGGTCCGTCATTTAAATTAGTGGACAAACGCATTTTTTCGCCTTTTTTAGAGGTACATAGGTCAACTTTGGCGCTATCCCTATGCACTATGTTATAAAAAGCCTATACGAACCGTATATGTTATTCAACAGAAAATCTATGGAGAAAACGAAAATGATGGATAAAGCGGTGGCTAGGCGATATTGTAAGCAGGGCCATACATAATAAGGCCCTACTGCCTGTAACTTTTGTAATTATCAACAGATTTGGTCATTGAGAGGTCATTGGATATTTGTGTGTATTCTCCTAGTAAACACAATATTTCATATTTTTTGTATTTATTAACTTTTAACAGCTTTGAGAACATATTTAATAAATGTTATAATATCTATATAAAAAATAAGTTAGTGCAAGGTTTGGCCAATCAACTGGTAAATAATTAATCGAAAATCCCGAAAAAGGGATAAATCTCTCAAACTGGCAGCACAGCCTGTAGGCAGCATTTTTAAATACGTTAGCTCAAATTCATGGTTACCACATAATGGTTATTTTCGAGATCAACAGTGTTCCCAAAAAACTACCAAACTCCAAAACAAAACAATGTGGGTAGGAACTTAAGTTGATAATATCTACTAGATATCTATCTATCACATATTATGACTATATTATACGGAAAAAAAGTAATTTTATGCAAGTTAAACCAAGTAAAATACTTTTTATTACATGTGGGAAAATTGTCACTTCGTATACTCATACAATTCTTGTTGTTGAAATTCAATCTATATATAAATACGGTAAGGAAAATCACATTGTTATCCCTTTTTGAAGGGGAAAAACAACACGTATTACGGTCAAACCTATATCAAAATGTTCGTATTGAACGTCTGCTTTGCAGAATCGTATTCGTTTTTTGTTTACATCGCACAGGTGAGAAATATTAGGTAAAAACCGAGGTATTCTGTACATTGTTCGCATAGCGCTTAGGTATAACATGCTGTGTGTGCGCACACAAGTATTCGTTTTTTCTCTTTTACGTTATGCTCGCCGTATTTATATATTTGCCAATTTAGATTTTCGTCCGATTTGGGCGAACAGGGCGACCTCTAGTATTGATAAATGCAGTATGTCGGAAATGTAAGTATCTATACCCCCAAACTATATTAAAGAAAGTAGTAGCGAACTTGACAGTTCTCTCTTTTCTGTAGGAGTTTCAACGTCAAATGAAAAAAAATGTTAACCCGTTCGATTTTAAAATTTCTAAGTTTTATCAGTTTGCTATTTTTATTGAAGAAATAACAAATCGTGGTATCTGTTTACGACTGCAACCGAGTGCTGAAACACGCCCAAAAATAAAGACACGAGCTCAGTACCCATAAATAATAATCCGATTTCGAGATCAATTTTTTTGAGTAGTTTGCAAGATATTTGCAAATTGAAATTTGAAAATTGGTTTTTTAATGAATTTTTTTTAACAATAATAAAAAATTTGAGGGTATAGCGAATTTTTCAAATACCGTTTCGTGTTACACTTGACTAGGTAAATAATCTTAGCTAGGTCGCTTGATGAGTGTATTTTCTTTTTTTTTTGCGGCACTGTGTAATTTTTTGACTTTTGCAAATGCCATACAAAATTTTTAAGGCGTTTTCCATAATATTTCGAAGTGCAAAACTTCGGCTCAATCAATAGTTATCTGAGGTCAAAGTATAGGTTTTGATAAATTTGGTTTGCGCTTGCAGTAGTAAGAAAATAACTTTTATCTAATTCATTTCCATTTTCAAGTAAAACCTTTTTTTTTTAAAATAAATTTGGACCCCCCCCGAAAATATTTGGCTGGTGACTATAGGCCCATCAGCATATTGCCTACATTTTCCTAAGTATGCGAAAATTTGTGGCAGCGCAAATTTCTGCCTTTATACAACACCACAAATTTCTCCCTCCATTACAATCTGGCTTCATGGTATAAGTATTAGATGATGGTAGAACTAGTTTTGATGATGGATATTTAACACTTCTTTGTTTACTTGATTTCTCCAAAGCATTTGATTCCGTGAACCACAATCTCTTATGTATGAAACTTGTTGCGTTCACCCTGTGCCCAGAAGCAACCCAAGCGATCTGACAGCACTAATTTCAAGACACTTCCTTACACGTCACAAAACGTCATGCCACGTCAGCAAACGTCAAGTCGCAGCTAAGATGGCGGTTTTCCGGTTTCCGCCTTTTCATCATCGACAGCGGAGGGGGCAACAAGTCAAAAATTTTAATCCGGGCAAATTCCCGGCATCGTGACTGGTAGGCTACCACTTGCCACAGTTTTGTGTCCCAGGCATTCTGCGAAGTGGGTGCAACAAACCCGCAGCACCAGAGTTAGAAACGGAAAGCAATTACGGTGTCCGCAAAGGGGCAGCTCTTGTAGGAATCGGGAGAGGTGCAAAACCCCACGTTCTGGACGAAAAAGCAGCGCTACGGGTAAGTTAAATCCATCTTGCAAAGGGAAATATGCTAATAGGAGGTCGTTTCCATCTTAGGAGATGTCTCCGACAATTCGGGTGCAACGCCTACCGAGAAAGTGAGCAGGAGCGGACCACGCCACGGAGTAAGCACAGCCACCACCAACAGAGCCTACCGCGACGTCAGCCAATAAGGGCACCACCAGCAGTGCCATCGGTAGCACGGTCTGCAGCCATTATACGGGCCTCATAAGCAGCAATAGCGCGAGTAAGCGCATCGGGCTAGCTCACATCTACGCTAGCGCGACGATAGCGCAATCCTCGACAACACAAAGCTACGTGGAAGCGAGTGCCGCAATTCTCATTTGCGCGGCCGTTAGAGCGACCTAAAGACCAGCTCTACAATATTGCCCAATTTGTCGTCACCACCAAGTGCCACACATTTCAGTGTAGCAGTATTACGGTGTATAACAGCGCAGCAGCGCATCGAAGCACCGACGCGAGCAGCATCATCCGTCGAACGCTGCGTCACTGCGTCACTGCAGCTCAGCCGCACAATCATCGCCTCAGCCATCAGGCCACAGCAACAAAACCTACCAGCATCGGGCCACAGCACCAACATGCAACACTGGCAAACAATCGCGACCAACAACATCCCAGCAACTGCAACCAGGCTGCACCAGGTTTATAGGTTTAAGTGAAGTTTGTGTAGTCAGGGTGTAGGAGAAGTGGCGGGGACATAAGCGCCGACCATTTAGTTGAAAATTTTTGCATATTGTAACGCCCATGAGCGGTGAGCAGCACAAGAGTGCAACATAAAAGTGTTATATGCCAGCGCGGCTGCGAAAGATAGGGTCGAGCGCGACGAACGCGTAAGTTTTGAGAGCGGGCGTATGAAACGCGAGCGAGGGTCGACGGCGTCGTCTCATACCCCCCACATTCGGGAACATATTCCTTTAATTTTCTTTTACCTTTTTTTTGGTGACCATCTGTGCACTCACCCTAACCCCTGTCTGAAGACGTCTTGTAGGCCCGGGCGGGATTGTAATATACACCTGGTGTCCTGAAGTGGGCATTTAGACGAAGCCATCGATGTCTTGATAGCATAGACGACGGGTCTGTTGCTAATTTCCATTCATACATTAATTTTCTTATATTTTACATTTTATCTTTTAATTCATGATATAGTCGACAGAGTGTAGGTGTGTGAGTGTGTGTGCACAACAATCAACATCCCAGACTTTGGGAGTCATGCTGGGTGACCAGTCACGATCTGCCAAGGTCGAGTGAAGGTACACACACACACATGCGCGCACTCTTGAAGTAGCTAGTGTACCACTAAGGTGGACAGACACATCTATACACACACACTCATACATATATAAATTCATCTTTTGTTTGTACCATTTAATTTCAATTCTAGTTCGATTACGATTTGAATCTATACATAAGTCCACATAGAGGATATAAATTTTTGGATTCCTTTTTTTATTATTCGATGTTTTGTTTCATTAACTGCGTTCTGATTTGGGACCTTCGGTTCGGTTACCGGATTTAAGAAGATCGCAGTCAAGCGCGGCAGTTCACATGCACGTGTACACATATGTATGCCCATGAAGGGTACGAATATCAACGCATACGCGAGTCTATGAATTTCTCTTTTTTTTATGAATTTATCGCAATAAAACCATAATGTATCCTTAGTTTGCTAATCGAAATTAAGTGTTCTTCTTTTCAGATGTGGTGGGGACGGACCGACTGGACAGGGATGGACATGGGGATTTGCTGAGGGGGATTCAGGGGGTATTTATTGGGGTCGGCGAAAGTATTCTGCCACAGTCGACCAAGGTTGGGAGGGTTTTGAGTGGCCCGTCCAAACTACCATCTATGGCCGGAAGGGGGGGTTAGTCAAGGGGGGTTGCAGCGCCTGCAGGCCCGAAGTGCAAGTGATATGCGATCAGGTATGAGATTTTTTTTGTATGGTGCGGCTGACATACTTCGGGATGCCAACAATCCACCCTACAGTCCGGCGAGATAGCTCGTGCTTATACAAGCATACCTTCACCGCTTTTCCGGGGTATGCGACGCGAGGGTGAGTGAATGCCAGGGGACACAGTAGCCCCTCCCAAAGCCCAGCAGGTAACAAACTCAAATACCTTTTTGGCTTTGAGGATACCTCAGACAAACTTATTGAAAGTTATCTGAATGATAGAACACAAAAGGTCAAATCGGCTAATTCATTATGCCACAAGGATCCGTCGTGGCCCCCTCTTGCTTAGTCAATTTGTGAATGATATTTTCTCTGTGTTTAGGCCATCGGCCTAAATATATCGGTCGCCCCTCGTAATAGTTACTAGTATCTGCCCGCGCGACTTTGTTGTTATCTTTTCGCCCGATAACAGCTCTTACCCCTTCGAATCCTACGAAAGTAGGCATTCGGCGGCGGTACAGAGCTAAGTTTTATCTGAAGGCGCTTTCACTTCGATTTTGAACACGAATCAAATCAACAGCAGCCACTCCAGGTAAGATCAATTCCATTTTCAATAATTTCAATTTCCGTAAACTCACTTAATTATCCACGGTTATAAAATATTAATTGTCCACTTCCATACGTGTACGCCTTAATTGTCCAATAATTAAGGTTGTACATTATACTCAATAAAGAGATTCACTTATTGTATTGTATTTATATTTGAAATACAGTGTTTTATTATTTACTCACTCGCTGCCCTTTATTTCACTTTTTTCGTTACATATTATTACGTGCGAGCAACCCTGCAATTACCCGGGCTCGCCGTAACATTTGGTCCTTCGAGCCGGATACGAACCGGCGACTTATGCATTTCACTAGACGACTAAGCCGTCTAGGGGGGCGAGGATGTTTAAGCGACATACATACATACATAAGCTACGGTTTTTCATTCGTTTATTTTATTTGCATTGCATGCTATTGTAATTCGCAATCAGCTTATAAAATATTTCGATGATATAGTTTATGGTTTGGAAAGCCAAAGGGTGGTTTTTCATACAGGAAATGAGGAAGCCAATCGCGCCATGCCTCAGAGCCAACAGTGCTCGCCACCAATAATACATATATACTCTCTCGTTCTCCAAAGAACATTTTTGGCAAACATGGTCGTCAGAACCTGAGCCAACTGAATACATACAATTTGAGCAAAACGGTCACATAGCACCTGAGCCAAATAATAAAATAAAATAAAAAAAATAATAATAACTTAAAAAACAACTCGCCTTCTCTAAAGCTTAGACATTTCCCTATTCAGCCTGACCGCGGTAGAAAAGGAATGCGGTACAAAAATAAAACAATTACAAAGAGACATAAATAATTGCATTTCAGCACTTCAATGTCATCAAATTGACATATCCAACTGGGATGCAATAATTACATATTTATGCTCCACCAAACTTCCCGAGTGTGCTCTGGCTCTCTGGGAACAGACCATTGAGAACAAAACAGAGATACCAAAATGGGAAGATATGGACAAGTTCCTCTCCAACCGCTTCCAAACGTTGGAAACTGTTTCTGACCTCAGGGGTAGCAAATCATTGACAGAATCCAGGAGTCAAAATAATACACGGCCAACTCCGGCGAAACTTGGAGTATACCAAGCCAGCACCCCAACAGCTTCGTGTAAAATGTGCAACAGTAGGGAGCACAAAATACGAAATTGCCAAAAATTCCGTGGGCTAACCATATCAGAGAGAATAGCCTACATCAAGAGCAACAACTGTTGCTTGAACTGCCTGTCGGCTGGACACACGGTGACACGATGCACGAGTTCCTTTAACTGCAGCTCGTGTCACGCAAGGCACAACACCTTACTCCATCTGGCAACAGCTCAGCCAAAAGCAACGAACCAGAGGTGGCGGCAAAACACATCTGACGATAGACCCACAACTTCACATCAGGCTAGGGCAAGGCTTGAATCTGCAAATAGAAACGAAAACATTAATAATGTTTCTACATTACATGCGAATACAACTAAGGGGGTATTGTTAGGAACTGCACGTGTAAAAATCCACTATAAGGGAGTGGATTTCTCGGCCAGGGCACTTATTGACTCCGGTTCTGAATGCTCGTTCATAACCGAAGGGCTGAAGAAAAGAATAAACCTGCCATCTAAACGCCTGAACATTCAAGTATCGGGTATAAACAATACGCCGTCAGCGCAAGTCAAAGAGTCGTGTGTTATTACAATAGGTTCCCTTATCAATCCTCTAGTCAACATCGATGCAATGGTCCTAGTCCTACCACAACTCACCGGGAATCTTCCAACTTGCCAAGTCAGCGCGTTGACCCAGCAAGCTTTCCCGGACTTGATTTTAGCAGATAAGAGGTTCTTCGCTAATGAGCCAGTCGACCTCATCCTAGGAGGCGACATTTACGCAAAAATAATCTTAAGCGGTATAAGGAAGAACGTTATGAACACGCTTCTTGCCCAAGAAACCGTCTTCGGTTGGATATTAACCGGCAGGGCCGAGGCAGCACAGCCAACCAATAATAGGGTATCATTTTTCAACGAAATAAGCCTAGCCAAACAGTTAACCGCTTTCTGGGAGTTGGAAGATGTGCCTAAGAAAAAGGCACTGAACGAGGATAACGCCTATTGCGAGGAACTTTTCAAGGCTACAACTGAACGGGGCCCTGATGGGAAGTATACAGTTGCCCTTCCATTTAAACAAGATTTCCCTAGTAACGTCTGCTTAGGGCCTTCTCTAAAGGGTGTTTGCTCTCAATTTTACAGAAATGAGACCCGTCTCTCTAAGACACCGGACCTACATAAAGAATATAACAGAGTACTAGCGGAGTACGAAACATTAGGACATATGTCCAAGGTCCCTTCAATCGTCCCACCCCTATCTACGGATTGCTACTTCTTGCCTCATCATGCTGTCATAAAGGAAGAAAGCACAACTACTAAAGTCCGGGTGGTATTCAACGCATCGTGTCCGACCGCTAATGGCATCAGTCTTAACGACGTACTACATCCAGGTCCAGTACTTCAGGCCGATTTAACAATACTGCTCCTCAGATGGAGATTCTATAAATATGTGTTTAATAGCGACATCGAAAAGATGTATCGTCAGATATGGGTCAAACCCAATCAGACCAAATTTCAACGAATAGTTTTCCGGACCAGACCTGAGAATCCTATCACCGTCTACGAGTTACAGACGGTAACCTTTGGAGTTAACTGTGCTCCATACTTAGCCATCCAAACGCTGCATCAGCTAGCGGACGACGTGGAGACGTCATTACCCATCGCAGCAAATATCCTGCGTACAAGTATGTACGTCGATGATGTTCTCTCAGGAGGGCATACTATCGACTACGCTATCAAGGCTCGCGATGAAATTACGCGTGCATTACAGTCCGCGGGCTTATCCCTTCGAAAATGGACCTCGAATTGCAACAAAATACTACAGGGAATACCCAAACATCATCGACTAAACGAGGACTTTTTGGAGTTCGAAGACTCCAGTACGGTCAAAACACTCGGAATCCGTTGGAACGCGCACTCTGATCAGTTTTATTTTACAGCTAAACCCATCGAAAATAAGGATAGCATTACTAAACGGGCGATACTCTCAGCCATCGCTAAACTCTTCGATCCATTGGGATGGCTGGGCCCAGTCATCATAGTAGCCAAAATGATCATGCAAAACATTTGGCTAGAGGGGACTGACTGGGACGAGAGAGTATCTGATCAAACTTTAGATAGGTGGCAAAGCTTTATGCACGACTACAATAAAATCAATAACATTCGGATTCCACGATGGGTGTACTTCACGCCATCCAACGACGTGGAAATACACGGATTCTGCGATGCCTCCGAAAAAGCATATGCAGCCACAGTTTTTTTAAGGGTGCAAATGAAAGATCAGCTTTACGTTAATCTGCTAATGGCGAAAACGAGGGTAGCCCCAGTGAAGACCATTTCATTACCCCGATTGGAATTGTGTGGAGCGGTTTTGCTCGCCGAAACCTTAGAAACCGTCATCGAAAACCTTAGCTTAGGCGCATTCAACGTGCACCTATGGACGGATTCAACCATCGTCCTAGCATGGATCCGAAAATCACCGTGCTCTTGGTCCACGTTCGTGGCGCACAGAGTAACAAAAATCGTAGAAAAGGTAGGAAATAAAGCTTGGCGACACGTGGATTCCGCATCAAACCCAGCAGACCTGGCCAGCAGAGGACTATCAGCGAGGGATCTAGTCGACAACGTCTTGTGGTGGCAGGGACCTTCTTGGCTACAAGAAGACAAGACTAAATGGCCAGCCCAAGAAAAAGAGTATGGTACAAACATCGAGGAAAAGAGAGTACAAATTCACGCAACTACGCAAACAAACAATAGAGAGGACATTCTCGATAGATTTTCCGATTTTTCAAGAGCTTTGAGGGTCATATCATACGTTGTGAGATTCTCTCAAAGAACGAGTCCCAAAACGAAATCCACTTTTAAAGCGGAGTCATACCTCATTTCGCCCGACGAAATTAAGGCTACGACTCAACGTCTTATATCTATCTACCAACAGAAACATTATTCTGAGGAAGTAGGGAATTTAAAATCCGGAAAACCTATTGGGACCAAAAGCGAAGTCCTGCCTCTCAACCCCTTCATCGATAGCTGTAACATCTTGCGGGTGGGCGGCCGTCTGTCTGCATCCCTTGATCTGCCTTATAATGAACGTCACCCAATTATCCTCCCTTACGCATGTCATTTTACCCGTCTTCTGGTCCAGTTTGTCCACAAGATCTCCCTACACGGAGAAAACCAAGTAATGCTGCGGCTTATCCGCACCCAATACTGGGTTCCAAAGGTTAAAAACATGATTAGATCTACTATCCACAACTGTAAGGTCTGTACCATCTTTCGACACAGAGTACAGACCCAATTAATGGGGGACCTTCCTTCCGCACGCACTACCTTTTCCCGAGCTTTTACCAACACCGGGGTAGATTTCGCCGGACCCTTTGATATCAAATCATACAGCGGCAGAGGATGTCGCATGTCCAAGGGCTACGTGTGCCTCTTCGTATGCTTTACGACCAAGGCCATTCATTTGGAGGCCACTAGTGACCTTAGTACTGCCGCGTTCCTGGCAGCTTTTGATAGGTTTGTTGCCAGACGAGGATATCCAAAAAACATACACTCCGATAATGGAACGAACTTCGTCGGTGCATCTCGAGCTCTCCGATCAGAGTTCAAGTCTTTTCTAGCGGACGCCCGCAACCAGACCCTTTCGAAATATTGTCATCAAACCCTCACCTGGCATTTCATACCAGCAGGTGCTCCTCATATGGGTGGACTTTGGGAAGCGGGGGTCAAAAGTTTTAAAAACCACTTTAAGAAGATCGCTTCCGATCATAAATTCACCCTAGAAGAATTCAGCACCCTCCTCTGTCGAATCGAGTCTTGCCTCAACTCGCGACCCTTGACGCCATCTTCCAACGAACCGTCGAACTTGGAACCGCTTACCCCAGGACATTTCCTCGTCGGAGGGCATCTTTTAGCACCACCCGAGATCGACGTCAGCGAGCATCGTGCTTCACTCGTCAACAGATGGGAAAAACTCAAGGCATTACACCAAACGTTTTGCAAAAGATGGAAAACCGAATATCTCACCGAGCTCCAGAAACGCGTCAAATGGAAACATCCACAAGCCAATTTAAAGTAAGGGGACCTAGTTGTCCTAAAGGAGGACAACTTACCTCCCAACGAATGGAGGTTAGGCCGGATCGCAGACCTACATTATGGACCGGATAAGCGAGTTCGAGTCGTCGAACTAGACACCGCCAGGGGCCGAACGACTAGGCCAATCGCAAAATTGGTTCTACTTCCACCCGTCAGTCAGGATGGAGGGAGGGAGTGATATTCCACTTCTAAGTCTCTCTAATTCCACTTCTAATTACTATTCGGATTAGAGAACTTGAAGGCGCACTCAACGCCTTCGTCCAAAGAAATGCATCCCTCTCCTAGCTACAACAAACCGAATTAGCACCGTATTGCTCACCAAACAAGTGAGCCTATCGCCCAAAAATTCAAACACACTCGTTCACATGTAACGAGGCCACCGAACCCTACCGCAATCGGAAGGACCGATCAGCCACAAGAAAATAAACGCACTCGTTCAAACGGAACGAGGCCAACCGAAACCCTACCGCAGACGGACGAACCGATCTGGCACAGAAGTTGAGAATTTTGCGGCAACAACTCGCCGCATATCACCCAAGCATAGCATTCATGCCCATTTGCACACACCCACAAGACAACAAGAGTACCCCCCAGAGTCATAAGGGGGCCCTAGACGAAAATCCCAATTTCTCATCTACATCAACAGTTTGAGGTACTGGAGACTTACAAAATTCAACAAAATGAAGAATTTTGGCTCTTAAATAACCGTGTTATTAACTTAAGAGTCTTACAAAATTCAACAAAATGAAAAATTTTGGCTCCTGAAATACGCCTTCGCGACTTCGAAATCGAAGATTTTTAAATAAACTTTGGAAAACAATCTAGGAATCGAAGAGGAAAAAATCATGCCCTGATCCGTAAGTTTTTAGCCATTTCATCAAAAGAAATGGACCCCCACGAATACATATATTGTTCCCAATAATAATGGAACCAGTTACGTTCGTTTCTGCCATGTTTATGGGTCTATTTATGCACACCACATTTGATAAATAAACCACCTTTATGACATATCTATGGTGCTAAATTCGGCACATGGGTATCTTTTTTAATACCGTGAAGTCTTTGCAGGCAATATTGCCTAATAAACAAAGAAATAAGCTAGTTTATTAAACAATACTTTCCAAGCGTAAAAAGTAAATGGTTTCCAAATGAGGATGTAACAAAAAATTACACAAACTTTTAGATATGTTGCTCCTATGGTGTGGTAGCCTTGGAGAAATAACTTGAGGTAAACCCTCAGAGAGGTGAAAAATTTCTGTTTTCAAAAATAATGTTTTAAATCGTACATCGGTATGTACTTTGTTATATGGACATTGTGGTCTGACGGCCACACAGAAAGACCTAGGTTCGATTCCCCATACAGGCAACATAAGAAATTATTTGGAAAGGCTTTTTAAAAACGGGCGTCATGAAAGGCTTCCCAGAAAAAATGCACAAAAGTGCCAACAGCACCCCAAAAATTGGCCCTTTATCGTCTCTTGCACCAGTAACAATCTATAGTATTATTCTAAAACAAGGCGCTTAGCTAGACGAAACTACAATGCGTACATAAATCAAATGTGTATCTAATGAAAGCTTGTCATGAGCATGTTTGCCCAAAACTACAAAAATTTCAATTGGTTGATTTGTTCATAAGATATTAGCGTTTAAAGTTTACTTTAACTTTTTTTCAAAAAAAAACCCCACCCGATTATCGGGAGTTACCTACTAGTTTATTATAAACCATAATTTAAAAACAAGAACTTAAGTAGATGGTCGTGATGCGAACCAAAACCCTTCCTATCAAAATCCCACAATACACATAAACAATATAATAAAAAACCTACTCATATAACTGACCCGCAATCACGATGCTCCGTGGCATCCATACCCTTGGATTCATGACTATTTTGTCCGTGTTGAAGACCATACTGCGGTCGTGGCTTTTGCTATTATTGTTGCTGGTGGTTCGCATTACCAATTTCTGCTTTTACTGTGTTGATGGTGGAATTGTTGTGGACGGTGTAGTTCGACGTAGTTGAGGATGTTGATGGTGCTTGCTTTAACGTCCCACCATAACCATGATCCAGCAGATGCGTTGCTGTGGACGTTAAAGCAGCGCTACTAATCACTTGCGTCTTCTTGTTGCCGTTGTGGGTGTTCCACACCCTACTGCAACATCGAACTAAGAGCATTTTTAGACCCCCGGCGCATCAATACAATTTACCACCCGCCCATGCGCCATGCCACAATAGGGCATTAATGTGCGTCACATTTGTGTGCCATGCACCGTTGGGGCATAGAGAATGCTGCCCATTGATGGAGCATATGTTTGGCTGCTCATTGATGGGGCATATAGAAAGCTGCCCATTGATGGAGCATATGTTTGGCTGCTCATTGATGGGACATATAGAAAGCTGCCCATAAAACCTGAAAAATAACAAAGAATTAGAATCGAATATATGAATAATTTTCATGTGTGTATCCATCGCTGGGCGCCGGCCACCACAGCGAGTGATACACACACGTACATACATGGTTTTCAACGCTGCCGAAACGATACAGGATTTCGGCAGCGTAAACTTATACTTACCTTGAAATCCGCCATGTATCCACTGCTGCAATTCCTAATGATCCACCTGCCACCTGAAAAATAAATGAATTACAAATTAATTTAAGAAAAATTATCCACAACAAATTTTACTACTTACCTCGCTACGACTTTTTCCATTAATGACATTTCATTCAGGAATGTATGCAGTGCTGAATGAATTAGCGTGGCCACTTCGCGTAACGATCGGTACCCACACATGATCGTAACGGGTATGTACTCGTTGAAAAAAATCTACCACTTTTGCGTAGCGTGCCGTATTGTGCGGGTGGATTGATTTCACTTGGGCCAGGTGAAGTCTTGGCCATTATGAATGTGTACGTCAAGTGGGAATATGCATTTATTAACTTTAAATTATGAACTACGACGTCCGGAAAAATACTTCAATCAACCGTTTATTGAAGGTCTTACTTGTCCACTGGACAATTTAATTAGGCTGCGATTTAGAATGGTGTCCCATGAATTTTGCAATAAAAGTGGTACCTTTCCGCACCCTATGATATATATACTTGTGATCAGGAGAGGTCCCTCTACCATCCTGAAATACCCGGCATTCTCTACCAATGGGACCCCATTCTAAAATCGCCCCCTTTAATTTACCGGAAAAATTTCCCATTTTATTTGGTATGGCAGAATGGAAAATATTTTTACGTAAATATATGAGTACTTTTGGGCAAGTACTTTCGTGACTGAGCCGTGTTGTAGGCGAGCTGCGGCATAATGTTGTAAGCACATCCGCGGCAACACGAATGTGCCGTACGCCGTATCATACGGGCGAGAAACACGTCCTCTTGAGCATGATGGTTTATAGGGTTTAACCTATCAACAACGATACATACCCATATATATCCTCCATTTCCACGGCTTTTTCACTATTTCTATTTCACACTTGCGATTTCAGTTACCACAGGCACATTAAATCTGTACCGAGATTTCTATCTGTGCAACTTTTTCACTATTCCTTTGTCACGTTTTGACAAATTTTACATTTTTCTGTGTAAATGATGGGATGTGGCAGCACAGAGTTGCTGAGCACGTCTGTAAAACCGCAAATGTGGGTGAGTTACGAGCTGATTGAACACGGTGTCGATCAGCTGGTTATCCAACACTCAAGAACCAGCCGTGATGAGACTACAAACTTAGTCTTTTCAGAGCAAATGCATGCACATACCGCTTAATGATAGCCAAACTACAACAAAAGTTGCAGGACCTCGGCCCATTTCTCCCGTATTACGCCAGGTTACCGACAAATATTACATTTCGGGCTCCAACGAGTTACTACACTCACCATTATGTACTGTGTTCTGGGGTTGCAGGGAGTTGTCACTCGCGACAAAGCTGCCAGATAGGGAAAAATTGCCAACCAAAATGCCAAACAAAATGCCGAACAAAATGCCAAACTTACCCAATTGTAGGTAGACACAATTTATACGGAAAAGTAAATATTCGTGGTTAGGTATACAAGCCACCCAACTACACAGGTACACAAGCCACCCACAGGTATTAATGGGATTTCTATTGTTTTAGCATGACTCGCTACACCGCAACACGCGTAAAAACCGAGCAAAGGTCTCGCCCGTTCACCATCCCCTGTCGGTTATGCGGTAACAACCATGGCATCCGATTTTGCCAGAAATATCGTGGGATGGCGGTTGAAGAGCGGTTGAGGGTAGTGCTTATCCACAAGTACTGCTCCAACTGCCTATCGCCATTACACGGTCCTAGAACATGCCCGAGCAAGGACCGCTGCTACCGGTGTAACGAAAAAAATCATACGACGCTGCACATCGAGGACTCAGCCGCCCGCCCCTCTGAGCACGTCGGCTCGAACGTCGACGGACTGGATGATGGAGAGATCTCCGATGGCGCGTTGTCAATCGCCATCACTGAAACCACTAAATCCTGGGCAGAACAGGTAGCCGAAGCGGAAGAAGAAGAGGAGGCGGCCAGCTCACCACCGATACGCTCTCCACAGCTCGGCGGCTCGGAAACACGTTCTTTCCGACCGCTACTACGACACGAGCTGTGGAGAAGCCGCGACACCGTCCACGAGGGGAACAGAGGAGAGCGTGGCTCGGAAACACGTACTTTCCGACCACACCAAAGGCCCGGTAAGGTGAATCCTGGTGGCTCGGAAACGCGTCCTTTCCGACCATCTCGCCGTTCCACTGCAGTAAGACGGGGTGACGCGGAAACGCGTCCTTTCCGCTCATCACGCCTTACAGCGGGTCGGACGGCACCTTACTCGGCCCACACAGCCGTCAGCGACACCGCCGTAGTCCGCCATAAGAATATGCCTGCCACTTTCCGGTCGGGAAGAGCAGCTAATACGCCCACCGAAAGCATAATTTTGAGGTCGTTTGTCGCCATTTCCCCCACTGCTTCCGTGTGCGTCGAATCCGGCGGCAAACTTCATGTTGTACGTGCCCTGATCGACTCGTGTTCACCCACATCGGTCATCGACAGCGAGCTCGCTTCCAAGCTCGGCTTAGAACGGTTTGGGGGACTCGGCCGATCAGGTGCACACTCGTATTGCGCGGAGAGTATGGGGTGGCGAGAAAGGTAACCACACAAGCTACGGTCATGGCCAGGTATCATCGAATGAATCCAGCTTCAAATATAGACGCCACCGTGGCCGCGCCATTTCAACTCATGAAGCTGGCTGACCCAGACTTCTTCAGGTCGTCACCAGTGCGCCTGACATTGGGAGCCGACGTCTACGCTAGCCTTATGCTGCCGGGCACCCCACCATCCACCATCAACGGGCTACTGGCCCAGGCCACGATATTCGGCCTCACCATATCTGGGGCCTACCAACAATGAGGCCTCACTCAATCGACCCGTCCGTTGGTCGACAATTAGTCTAATAAAGGTGCAATGAACTAGGCAAAACCACGTTAATGTACTAATTACTTTTTTTTCGTCCACCACAGGTGTCCGCCGGAAGCTACGAGCAGAGGAAGGGCTCAGGAAGAAGACGCATAGTCATAGTTTAAGTTTTAATAATTAGTCTGGCATGGCTGCTGGTGATTCTGGTTGTATCCTTTATTCTTTCTTTTAATGTTGCTTGTCGCAAGGGGGGCCGGCATGTTTAGGCCATCGGCCTAAATATATCGGTCGCCCCTCGTAATAGTTACTAGTATCTGCCCGCGCGACTTTGTTGTTATCTTTTCGCCCGATAACAGCTCTTACCCCTTCGAATCCTACGAAAGTAGGCATTCGGCGGCGGTACAGAGCTAAGTTTTATCTGAAGGCGCTTTCACTTCGATTTTGAACACGAATCAAATCAACAGCAGCCACTCCAGGTAAGATCAATTCCATTTTCAATAATTTCAATTTCCGTAAACTCACTTAATTATCCACGGTTATAAAATATTAATTGTCCACTTCCATAAATAGTACGTGTACGCCTTAATTGTCCAATAATTAAGGTTGTACATTATACTCAATAAAGAGATTCACTTATTGTATTGTATTTATATTTGAAATACAGTGTTTTATTATTTACTCACTCGCTGCCCTTTATTTTACTTTTTTCGTTACATATTATTACGTGCGAGCAACCCTGCAATTACCCGGGCTCGCCGTAACACTCTGTATGCCAGTACGTTTTTTTTTCTGGCAACCCTAGACATCGCCCAACTACATTTTTATTCATATCTTTCGCGTTCGTTGTCGGATTTTAAAGTGTGACATATCAATTTTTTTGTCTCAAAGAGGAGGTTTTTCTCAAGAAAGTTCATTGAGTTTATGCGTTTCGTTGTGGTACTTACCCACCATATCTCAGTTTCTACCACCCTAATGTAACAACCTAATGCCAGTTAATTGAAGATCGTAAAAAATCATAAATCTTTTGCGAAGAAAGTATTTCGATTCAAGCAGTAGAACTCGAAATAAAACAAATTTTGTTTGATCAACAAAAATAGAAGGAGTATTCAGAATTGGCTGAAACTTCACACCTCAAAGGACTATATCACACCAATATCAGAAAAAAATCCGTTTTTCAGCCGCTGTTACGAATTAATAAAAAAAATTTTTATTTTTTTTTCAATTTTATCAAATGGTAAAATAACTCATAATCGTCGTAGACATATGGGTGTTTCCATGCAGCCGTATGCGACATTCGTACACTTTTGGAGTAATATAAATCTCACATAAAACGAGTTTTCGGGAAAATAAAAATACAGTTACGTTGCAATTAAAAAGAAGTATGTTTGGAAAAAAATTGGTCGCCCTGAAAGCTTTGGTGTCTAAAATATCCGTTCAAAATGAGGTGATAACTTACGCGACAAAAACGGAAGTGCTTATATTGTGCACATACATATATGCGAAAGTCTGCGAATCAAGCCAGTTCTTAATTTCTTTGAATATTCGTAACCTAAGCTAAATAATGCACCTTTACAATCCTCTCATATTTAAAGAGAAATCGTCTCTTTATATTATTATTTAAAAAAAAAACTAAATAACGTACGTGGCATAACGTACGCGACAATTTTTCTAGTATATTAATAATAAAATGCAGGGACGTAACTGTTATAAGAAATATGATAAAAAGGTCCCATTTAACCATTAATACTGATGTATTCAAATATTGGTTATAATTAACCATTACCGTAAGACATATTTTATATTGGTCAACATAACCATTATAAATGAGAGAAACATTTTTTGGTTAACAATAACCATTATTGTAAGTAACATAATTTTTTTGGTTATCGGTAGCAAAAAAATGCAAACAATATAAAACAACTTGAGTTGCTGGAGTGGCATGACCAATGTCTGCAAGTTCCTCGAGGAAAAATTTACCACTATTCAGCAAAAATAGTTTGCTGTCGAGTGGGTCACCGATAACCAAAAAATTTATTACTTGCGATAAGGGTTATTCGTAACCAAAAAAATAAATCTCTCATTTATATTGGTTACGATGACTAAAATAAAATAAATCTGATGATAATGTAAATTCTGAAAGAAAAAAATAACAATTATTTTCGGTTCCTGATAAAATGTTTTTTGTTTGAAATTTACACTTTAATTAGGAAACAAAATAAAAATGTATTCTTATTATAAAAACTATATGATAATGAAAATAAAATCGAATTCATAACATATGTATTTGTTGATATACATTCTTTATATATTTACATAAACTCTAATATTTTCTCGTAAGGAGTATGCCGTTCGAGCAGTATTTATATGTATGTTGACTGTCGACGAATGTATCGATATATTCACAAGCGTATTTATAAAATGAAAAAGCATCTCGTAAAATTATATTATTAGCTTTTACTATTTGCCACACCTTTCTCTTTATAACAACACCTATTCCATCCACAGCGCCTTTGCCATGCGAGGTGGCAAAGAAATTCCATCCAAAATATTTGCAGCTAAATTTATTTACAAAATAAGGGATGCTTGTTAAAATAAACTTATTTTTAAACTGCACCTATGTATTCAGGATAATGGTATTGAAAAAATTGCTTTTAACGTCGATTTTAATGTATTACAATAAAATATTCATACTTAAAATAACGTATGCGACCAACTTTAAAGGGTAATACAATTTTTATTACTTCGATTCAAAAGAAAATTTCAGCGAATATATTTAACTAGAAGATCTCTTGATTTGGAGTTGTAATCTCTATTACTTGCGACTGTCAATACACAAATGATATAGACAAATAATGTTTTTGCATAACGTACGCGACAAAGGTATACTATCAAAAGTAAATTAAAAAAATACCGTTATTCGAGCTCAAACTTCTCTTTTTCTCATTTTTGTAAGTAGTTGGCATTGTTAATTTAATTTTAAAATGTATTTGCACTACTTCAAACCTCTTAATTTAAGTAATTCGGAAGAGAAAATAGTTGATTCAATTTGCGAAAACTGAGTTGAAGAAAATCTCAGTTTTACTCTTCCGTTTATGAGTTTTAAGATACCAACAAGCTGTAAATACTTCCATTTTATAAAAATTCAATTCCTTTTCCCTTAATAATTCGTCTTAAAACCCATTTTCTGGTCATATAATTTTTTCAGTCGTGGTTGACCTTCTCATGGAAACACCCATATGTTTACAAAAACCGAAATAGTCTTCAGAACTTGTTGAAACTTTACACCTACAAGTACCTACTAAGCCATGCTGATTTCAAAAATTAAATCGATTTTTCGATATCGGGTACCCATTAAAAAAAACGGTTTTTTTTTCATATTAATATATGAAAGACAGAAAAATCATTGCTGATTGTGGGGTTTATTTGTTTTATTTGGATGGCCGTTAGCGCTCAACCCAGAAAACATAAATGTAAGAAATGGCCCATTATGAATAATATAAACAAATTTTGTTTTTAGTTGAAAGCCATACATTAGATGCCTTATTTTCTTTATACATTTTTATTTATTAGTCCATAAAATTTTGTCGGGATTCAAGCTTGCTGTATTTCTGCCGGCTCTCGAGCTTAGCAAAAATGTGGCCCATGCGTTGTTCATCGGTGACCGCCATTGCAGATTCATGGACTGTATGAACAAGTCGCTCGGTATTTTGGGAATGACAAGGATATGCTGTGAAAAAGATCAGTGAAAATGCCGATAAAAGAGAAGCAAAGAAAAATTAATAGTTTTCGTTGTGCATACCTGGTAATTCAATAAAAACTCCCAACTTTTTACTCCGATCACTATGATCGCTATGACGAAGATATAACCCGAATTTAATAATATCGAGTGTGGTTGGCAGTTGGTTTTTTAAATCACAATGAACAACACGCATTTTTAAAGTTTTAGCAGTTTTTAACACGCACCAAGTAAAATGACAATTGATTATGTATGATGTAAAGAGCAAAACAGATAAAAATAGATAAACAATAGTCCAGTTAATTTATAAAAAACGGTCTTTATAAAGAAAAATGTGTAAAAAAAATAAGGCGCTTACACGCTTATGCAGATGACATACAATTGCACTTGTCGAGCCACATTGGCCTCTTTGAGGATCTATGTTTTAAAATAAATAGTGACTTGCATGCAATATCTCTTACTTACTTACTTAGTACATTTTAATGATATCCCTGAGCTATTTATAGGTACTAATCCTCTTAAACTAGTAGAAAAAGTAAAAAGCCTCGGCTTTATTCTTAACACTAAATTTAACTGTAGTGTCGAAACCAGACGTAAACTTGTTTTGCAGATTATTATGCCACTTATAAGCTACTCCTAGACATGACAGTCTAGTTGTACCATTTCATAAATACCTAACCTCATCTAGGTTATTTTTCATTGGCGCCGTTAGATTAGGGAATTCAATCCCTGAGTCTATAAAAGCTGGATTAAGTGGATAGAACTAAAAGGCAAAAGTGCTTTGAAACATTATAATCGTAACTATGTTAAGGCAATAAGGTTAAAGGTACATTATTTTCTTCTTTCTTCTTATTCTTGCATTTTTCGTCTGTCTTTTATTTTTCTTTTCATATAACGACACTACTTTTTCTATTGATAGTTGATAGTTAAGTTTTTCTGTGTAATTTATTTTAAAATTTAACCAAGTTAGATTTAGATAATTTTTAAACATAAAATATGTTAAAGTTGAAGTACTTTTAAAAAACTTGAATAGTCTTACTTAGTACTTAGAATATAATAATATGTACCAAACCTGCAAAATTGTACGTTCCTAGCCTTTTAACTGCAAGAGTTATAGGTCAAAACCCGTTTATCGGAACAATCGATTGTATGGGAGCTACGTGTTGTATCGGTCCGATCTTACTGGTTTCGACAAATGATTAATCCTATGCAAAATTCCTAACCTTTTAATTACCTACACAAATTCTCAATTTTTGTCGGTTTAGGTTTAAAGCTTAACTGGGATAAACAAAAATACACCAAAAGTCGTATAAACAGCGGATATGTGTACTTTTCTGGTGGCGCGAACTAACGTCAGTGGAATTAACGTCAGTGACGTTAATTCGCACATAAAAAGCGAATTAATGTCAGTGACATTAAGACGCATGACCAAAAACGAATTAAAGTCAGTGTCGTTAATTCGTATAATATTTTGACTTTAGTTCGCTTTGGACATGCGAATTAATGTCATTGAGGCATTTGGGTTTGAGATTCGACGAAGTAGCGCCGCAGGCGAACATTTGACTTATGTCAGATCCCCAATTCGGGGCGTGATCCATGGTATTTATGTGCAGAACTCCTTTCCGCATTGGCGGCCTTCGGCCGCGCTTCAAAAAATAACCCTGGGCTACGCCATTCCAACTCCGGGTGTGTGCCATAGCCGTGGCTACCGCCACGGTGATGTCCTTCCGCGTGCCACGTTTCCCACTTTTTCACTTTTTTGGCTCAGCCTAATGTGCCATTACAACAACCACATGAAAATGACAGAAAATTGTGAACTTTAACTGCAAATAACTTTTGAACGGTTGAAAAAAATCTCATTTCAGATTCTAAATCTAGACGTGGGTAATCGTTTACGTGGGGTACCGAGCGCTAATATACAACCAAAAATGTTGAGATATGTATCAGGAGACGCGCTTTGGTCCCAGGAGCATGAATATAACTCCGCTGAACCAATATTTTTAGTAGTTTGCGAAATATCTGCAGTTAAAGTTCAGAATTTTCTGTCATTTTCATGTGGTTGTTGTAATCACATTACCCTGTGAGAAAAGAGTGGCACGCGGAAGGACATCACCGTGGCGGTAGCCACGGCTATGGCACACACCCGGAGTTGGAATGGCGTAGCCCAGGGTTATTTTTCGAAGCGCGGCCGAAGGCCGCCAATTCGGAAAGGAGTTCTGCACGTAAATACCATGGATCACGCCCCGAATTGGGGATCTGACCTAAGGCAATCCCAGATTCATTTTTTAAATCCCAGATTCATGATATAATGATCATAAGTCGAAGGTGATAATGAAAAATGAAAATTTGGAATATAAAAAAAAATGTACTGACTTTAGTTCGCTTTCTTAATGCGAATTAATGTCAATGACGTTAGTTCGCTAAAAATATTGACCTTAGTTCGCTTTTGGCATGCGTCTTAATGTCACTGACATTAATTCGCTTTTGGGGTGCGAATTAACGTCACTGACGTTAATTCCACTGACTTTAGTTCGCGCCACCACTTTTCTCATAACATACATGAGTGCGCTGTAGGTAGAGCATTGCGCACTGATGTGGGACGCTTCGGTTTGAGTCATAACACACGGAGAAAACTGTTGTGCATTATTTATGCACAAGCTGTTCATCACTATAAAATGTTTGGGTACATTTTTGAATATGCAACGTTGCGCATAAATTTTGCCTAATAATCATAAATTCTGCATAATCTATTAAAATTGTGCATAAGTAAGTTATACACAAACAAGTAAGGAAAGGGCTGTCTTCGGCTGTGCCGAAGTCTTTATACTTTTCATGAATATGCACAACTTTTCTAAGTGTCCGCTCCTTACTTACAATTACTTACAAACTCTCCAAAACTGTTAATTTAAAAATACATAGCCAAACCACATTTATCGGAGCAATCGGTAATATGGGAGCTATATGTTATGTTGGTCCTATCTAGGTGATTTTCACTACACACATTACTCATATAATAAGGACCAAACCTGCGAAATTTCGCTCTAATAGCTTTTTAATTGCAAGAGTTATAGGCCAAAACCCGTTTATCGGAACAATCGATTGTATGGGAGCTATGCGTTGTATTGGTCCGATCTTGCTGGTTCCCACAAATGATTAATCCTGTGCAAAATGGCGCCTGCTTGCAAAATTTCATCGAGATATCTCTAAAACTGAGGGACTAGTTTGGGTTCAAACAGACGGACGGACAGACGGACGGACATGGCTAAATCAACTCAGCTCGTCGCCCTGATCATTTCGGTATACTTAATGGTGGGTCTATCTCTTCTTCTTCTCATACTTACACACATCGGACCAAAGTTATAATACCATTTCATGTACATGAAAGGTATACAAATTTGCAGTGCTGGAATATTGTTCATAGCGTAATTATTTGAAAATCAAACACAATTGATAATAGGTGAACATTGTGCATAATATGTGACCATAAACACTTATTGTTCATAAGTTGTTCATAAAATTATGTGTTGTTGGTTTTTGCGGTCTTTCTTGTTTTTACATATTTGTAAGTTTTGCAAGGTCGAGACCAGTTAACAACAATTCATAGTGAATTTTTATTGTAAGTTTTTTGGGAAAAATTGATAATTGGAGAAAATTTACAAAGTTAAATCACAGCGATGGATAGGATTTTATGTTTCAGGGTTTCCAGGCTCATCAACAGATCCCTTTTCGGACACTGGGATATGAACCAGTGTCTGCACCAAAGCCGCTGTTAAAAAATTCTAGCACTAAGCTATGATGCCCTGCCACGTCACAATGCATTCATCTCCACTTCAATTTATTCCCTTTATTGTTTGTTGTTTTGCCAACCGTGTGCACACATTATTGTTAGATCTTCGGTCATATGTATGTAAGGTGTGTGCCAAATATAAATTTTTCCCAAAAAACTGACAATAAAAATTCACTATGAATTATTGTTAACTGGTTTCGAGCTTGCAAAACTTACAAATATGTAAAAACAAGAAAGACCGCAAAAACCAACAACAAATATTAAAAACCTAGCACGGGTTTACGTACATAAATATATACAAACAAAAAAGTCCAGCTCACACATACATTTGACCGAAGGTCTAACAATAATTTTCTTACAGCGGCTTTGATGCAGACACTGGTTCATATCCCAGTGGCCGAATAGGGATTTAACTTTGTAATTTTTCTCCAATTATCAGTTTTTCCCAAAAAACTGACAATAAAAATTCACTATGAATTTTTGTTAACTGGTCTCGAGCTTGCAAAACTTACAAATATGTTAAAATTATATTTAAATCGATATTGCTGCTAAAACAATTATAAATAATCTTTCAACAAACAAAGGTAAAAAAACAATTTAAACTTATGAAATGAAGAACTAATTTAATTATTTTTTCTGAATTTTTTCTCAGATTAAGAACTAATTGAAGTCTCGAAGGTGCTGACGGAATTTTTAAGCCTGTGGCAAGAAAAACCTTTCAGAAACAATCGTGAGGGTTAGGAAGCAGGAATGGGCAATATTAGAAAATTTGAGTGACGAGTGACGAAAAAATTAAAAATAAATTTTTATTCATTATTCAAAAAAGTTTGAGTGATGAGAGACTCTTTCTTATTCAAAAAAATCAAATTGATAAATAACATGTTATTTTTATTCAAGAAGTGAAATCCTGAGTGATGAATAACATGTTATTTTTATTATTGGAATTTTTGAATAACGATAAAACTTCATTTTTATTCAGTTATTTAAAAATAAAAAATAAGTACTCCGAGATCACGGAAAATTATACCCATATGCGCATTAGATTTGTAGTCATTATCATAATCGTAGGATTATTTCGGGATCATTTCAGGACTTTTTCGGGATCATTTCAGGACTTTTTCGGGATCAATTCGGGACTGTTCCGGGATCATTGCGGGACTGTTTCCAGATTGTTTCGGGAAAAGTCCTGAAATGATCCCGAAACAGTCCCGAAATTATCCAGGAACAGTCCCGAAATGATCCCGAAATAATCCCGAAAACAGTCCCGAAATGATCCCGAAACAGTCCCGAAATAATCCCGAAACAGTCCGAAATGATACCGAAAATGACGACAAATCTAATGCGCATATGGGTATAATTTTCCGGGATCTCGGGGTACTTATTTTTTATTTTTAAATAACTGGGCGGTGCCACGCCCACATTTTTTGTGTTTTGTTTGTACTTCAATAATGTCCAAAGTTTATGGTCGATCTCTTTTAAACTTTGAAGCTTGGTTAAGGAAATTGTTGTGTACGATTTAGGCTATATCAATTTTTGGAAAAGTAGGCGGTGCCACGCCCCCAGGCTATATAAAATTTAAATTCTTCATAGCTCTGAACATATTTGGTCTAAATTAATGATTTCTGGATATGTGTGTCCTTTGGTCAAGATTTATGTAATTTTGGAAAAGTGGGCGGTCCCACGCCCACTTTTTTTGTGTTTTGTTTGTACTTCAATAATGTCCAAAGTTTATGGTCGATCTCTTTTAAACTTTCAAGATTGGTTAAGAAAATTGTTGTGTACGATTCAGGCTACATCAATTTTTGGAAAAGTAGCCAGTGCCACGCCCCCAGGCTATATAAAATTTAAATTCTTCATAGCTCTGAACATATTGGGTCTAAGTTAATGATTTCTGGATATGTGTGTCCTTCAGTCAAGATTTATGTAATTTTGGAAAAGTGGGCGGTGCCACGCCCACATTTTTTGTATTCAAAGCTTTGTTTGTACTTCAACAATGTCCAAAGTTTATGGTCGATCTCTTTTAAACTTTCAAGATTGGTTAAGAAAATTGTTGTGTACGATTTAGGCTATATCAATTTTTGGAAAAGTAGGCGGTGCCACGCCCCCAGGCTATATAAAATTTAAATTCTTCATAGCTCTGAACATATTTGGTCTAAATTAATGATTTCTGGATATGTGTGTCCTTTGGTCAAGATTTATGTAATTTTGGAAAAGTGGGCGGTCCCACGCCCACTTTTTTTGTGTTTTGTTTGTACTTCAATAATGTCCAAAGTTTATGGTCGATCTCTTTTAAACTTTCAAGATTGGTTAAGAAAATTGTTGTGTACGATTCAGGCTACATCAATTTTTGGAAAAGTAGCCAGTGCCACGCCCCCAGGCTATATAAAATTTAAATTCTTCATAGCTCTGAACATATTGGGTCTAAGTTAATGATTTCTGGATATGTGTGTCCTTCAGTCAAGATTTATGTAATTTTGGAAAAGTGGGCGGTGCCACGCCCACATTTTTTGTATTCAAAGCTTTGTTTGTACTTCAACAATGTCCAAAGTTTATGGTCGATCTCTTTTAAACTTTCAAGATTGGTTAAGAAAATTGTTGTGTACGATTTAGGCTATATCAATTTTTGGAAAAGTAGGCGGTGCCACGCCCCCAGGCTATATAAAATTTAAATTCTTCATAGCTCTGAACATATTTGGTCTAAATTAAGGATTTCTGGATATGTGTGTCCTTTGGTCAAGATTTATGTAATTTGGCAAATGTGGGCGGTGCCACGCCCACATTTTTTGTATTCAAAGCTTTGTTTGTACTTCAACAATGTCCAAAGTTTATGGTTGATCTGTTTTAAACTTTTCTAATACGTTAAAATCTTCGTTGTGTACGACATACATAGGCTACATTTGTAAATTCTTTGGAAAAGTGGGCAGTTCCAAGACCACAAGCTAAGTAATATATCAATTCGTTATATCCCTGAATGTATTTGCTTTAGTGACATTTTAACGTTATTAAATCTTAATCAAAGCACTTAATTTTTTTTGTTTGTTATTGCCCTTCATACATATCCAGAGTATTATAGGTAGATATAGGATATAATTAAATAAGTACTAACTATACATCTGCTCAGCAGCACATAATGGTTTTTGTCATACCCATTGAGTTCAAAAGATCCGTTTTTTGAGTTGGACATCCAAAAAATTTATTTGTTTATACCAAAGACTTTAAAGCCAGAAACATTGTATATCCTAAAGCACTGCAATAAATGGAATGTTAAAAGTTAAAGAAAAATATTTGAAAAAGTATTTCTAGGGAAGTCACTGTTCAGGCAGAACAACGTCTGCCGGATCTGCTTGTCTTAAATAAAAATAACATGTTATTTATCACTTTGATTTTTTTGAATAAGAAATAACCAGTCACTCATCACTCAAAATTTAAAAAATGATGAATAATTTTTTATTTGAGTAATTTTTTATTCAAAGTGGCCCAACCCTGTTAGGAAGGTTAGTAAAATAAGCATGTTAATAGTGAAACACTCGAATATGATTTATTGTATTTTAATAAATCAAATGAATTTTGTTTCTTTAATATTAGCAGGAGGTGTGAAATTGTTCCTATGTTATTTATTTATTTATTTATTTGGAAAAGTCAAAAAACTACAAAGTTTCTTACTGACTAAAACTAAGTACACTTAACCTAACTACAATACGGAATTAATTAAGTTATAAAATGCAGATTTTGAAAGACAAAAGTCAAGCGAAATAGAATTTGAGATCTCGTTAAGCTCTCGAAGAGCCCGCAATACCGGCGCATTCTTCGCATAGTTAGTAGAAAAATGTTTGATATAAAATGGGTAACGAGATCGAAGGGTCCTAGAGGGAATTAGGAAATTAATCAAAAGAAGCAGAGCTGGGAATCGATGTCCCCACTAATCACCCCAAAGATGAAGGATAGGGAGAGCGTGGTCCGTCGGGTTTCTAACATCTTAAGATTGATAAGGAGAAGACGGGACTTATATGCAGGGACTGGGTCAGTGAAATGTAGTGATCTTAGACAGAATTTAAGGAAAATCCTTTGTACTCGCTCAATCCTATCGATTGCGAACTTGTGGTATGGTCGTCAAATGAATGCAGCATACTCAACCAACGAGGAATAAAGCAATTTGAGGGTATATGGATCCGAAAAGTTAGTACTGTTACGCCTTAGGAAGCCTAGGGCAGCATACGCACTAGATATGATATAATTAATGTGGTTGTTGAATGAGAACGAGGAGTCAAAAATGACCCCTAGGTCCTTAATCTCGTCCATCGACTTGAGAGGTGCCCCCGAGATGCTATATGCTAAAAGTTTTTACGATACACCTTCAAGTGAGACCATGCAGCATCTATTAGTTAAGTAAGAATGCAACCATCTCAGAAATACTGAGTGAAATCCCAGTGCAGCGAGTTTAAGTATTAGCATTTTGTGAGATACCTTGTCAAAAGCCTTGGAGAAATCTGTATAAATGCAATGCACCTGTTGGGCAGATGAAAACGCTTGAAAGCAGTGTCACTAAACAAGGCTAAATTTGTGACCGTAGATCGGCCAGCAACGAAACCGTGCTGGTGTCGCAATATCAGACTTTTGACGGCGAAGTACATCTTATCCTTAATAATCCCTTCGAAAAGTTTAGAAATTATAGACAGTTTGGAAATTGGTCTATAATTTGAGACGTCATTCTTTTTTCCACTTTTGAAAAATGTGAAATTTTAGATCTCCTTGATAAAGGAAAATCATTAAGATAGTTTGAAAAAGAATATGGTGTCAACACATCTACTGTTTTTGACATAAAAAAGAAACGTGATGCCATTAGAAAATTCGCGACTAAATGTGAACAGAAACCTGGTTAGTGAACATTTCATTAAATTTAGTTTACAATTAATTAACTTAGTGACACTTTTCAGAAAAAAGGCAGACTATGAAGCTTGGAGAACATGCTGGTATGGAGGAGGCCTTAATGACTTGGTTTATCCAACAGAGGCACCAGCATATTCCTATATCAACCGAAATGATTCAAACCAAAGCAAAATATTTCTACAATCAAATAACTGGCAAAAACGATTTTACAGCAAGTCTAGGTTGGATCGAAAAGTTTAAAGCACGACATGGCATAAGACAATTAAAAATTTGTGGTGAAAAATTTAGCAGTGATGTCTCTGCAGTAGAACCGTTTAGGCAGAAACTTAAAAATATTGTTGAAGAAATGGAGCTAGACATTGAGCAGATTTATAATGCGGATGAATCTGCAGCTTTTTGGAAAGTTATTCCTACAACAACAATGGTGCACTCGCACGAAAAATCCGCATCCGGTAGAAAAATTTCGAAAGATCGTATAACTTTTATGCCTTGTTGTAACGCTTCTGGCACACATAAGTTACCATTGTTGGTAATAGGCAAATCAGTTAATCCACGATCATTTAAAAATTTTGATCTGCCTGTAATTTATAATGCAAGTAAAAAAGGTTGGATGTCGACATATTTATTTACAGAATGGTTCAGAAAACATTTTATTCCAAACGTAAAAAAGTTTTTAAAAGATAATAATAGACCGTTAAAGGCTATTTTACTAGTTGACAATGCGCCATGCCACGTAGGTTCGGAAGATCTTGGAACGGATCCGAATTTCCGAATTGTGTTTCTTCCACCTAATTGCACAGCAGTCATACAGCCGTTAGATCAAGATTTAATTCAAAATATAAAAGTACTTACCGAAAAGAGCTTTTAAAGCATCTCATTACGGACAATACAGATCTTGGAATTGCATTAAAAAACTTTACGCTGCGAAATGCTGTTACATTTTTAAACAATGTTAGGTATATCATAACAAAATATTGTACACAGTCAGGGGCGGATCCGGGAAAATTTGTCGGGGGTGGGTCCAGATTTGAAATCTCCAATACAACATTCGCAAGAAAAGTTGGAAGATATCTAATAATCGGAGGTAAGAATAACAAAAACTCACTCATATATGTATACTTACCAGGCGCGTATTCAGGAGGGGTTTCGGGGGTTCAAACCCCCCCCGAAATTTCCGAAAATTAAAAAATATACGTCTGTACTAGAATAATTACTCTATTTACCTTTAAAACCCCTGTTAAGAAATTAGCATTAATAGCAATAATGAAAATACGAAAGAATAAAATTAAATAATATTTCACACTGAGAGAAGTTATTGGCAGTCGATAATCAATTGTCAGAGCAAGTCTGAGAGGTCACAACTAAATTCCTGCAACGGTTCACTCATTTGGCCCTTTAAGAAATTCGCGCCAAACTAACTGCTTTTCGAGCTATGAATACAGCGGGCAAAAATCGTAAAAATGAGTGTCCCTCGTTATTATAGTCACGGTTGCCAAAGGTTTAACCAAAAAAATGAACAAGAAGTTAAAAAAAATTTCCAAAAATTACTAAGCTGTACACAACGCAGTCGTATTGAATTATCAGAGAAAGTAACAATTAAATTGTACTTATACTTGTGAGGTGATACTAAAAGGTGACGCTAATTTGGCAAAAAAAGATTGAAAACGTTTAAAAGAAAGCCCGGTATGCTGTTGAAAAGAAAATGATTAAGAAATATTTTCAAGTATTTCTTGACTATGAAATTGTCATGAATAGCCCACAAATGTTGACGTTCCGTTTTACATGTTGAATAATTGCAATTTTCCGCTTTTTATATGAAATTCAATGTTATTTCATTTTTTGTTTTTATTTTTCCGAAGTTTCAGTTTTTCTTCAAGAAATAAAGCGACAACTATTTACTTATTGCCAAAGCCTGAAGAAATCCTACACAAAATTTGAAAACAAACAATAAAAATAAATATTGTTTTGTACACGTCTAAAATATTTAGCCTAGATTTAAAACTTTTTGGGGCTACATATTCAAAGTGTTGTTTGGAATTTTCAGTAAGATTGACTTCCTTTGACTAATTTCATTATTTTTGTATGAAAGAATGTGCAAAAAAACAAGAAAAATACTGCAACTCAAAGTTAAGAACTTTGTGGAAAATTCATGAAAATTCAAGAAAACTCGAAAAATTTTCATAAAAATTTCTAACTTTTTAGTAAAAATATTTAAATTTTTTCGAGTTTTCAGTTTTGTGGCCCGTTCAATTAAAGTGCACAAAGATAGCAATCTTAAGCCGCTAGAAGAATTACTCGATTTTTGGCAATTTTTTTCCTAGCCAAGTGCATTATCTTCCATACAAATTTATAAGCGTAATATTTTTATATTGAAGAAAATGCTCTTGGTCGGCTTTTGACAATTGAACGAGAAGCAAAACTGCATACTCGAAAAAAATCAAAAAAATTTAAGAGAAAGTTAGAAATTTCGATGAAATTTTTTCGAGATTTCTTAAATTTTCATGAATTTTCCACAAACTTTTGAACTTTGATTTGCAGAAGTTTCATTATGTATTTGCACATACTTTCATTCAAAATAATTTAATTAGTCTAAAGAAGTTAATTTTACTGGATATTCCAAAAAACCCTTTGAACGCAGACATACTGATCTAGGTGTATGACCAAATTTGGTTTAGAATTAATTAATAAAAATTATTTAAATTTTATATCGAAAATGTTGTTAACAATTTTTTATTTTTTTTTAAAAAATGTTAGGTCTCGAACCGAAGTGCCCCAAATCAGTGCGCAATGCTCAACCTACTGAGCTACGGCGCACTCATGAATTTTGTGCGAAAAGTACCGTGCTTGTTTATCCCGGTTAAGTTTTAAATCTAAACCGCAAAAAATTGAGAAAGGTTTGGAATTTATTAAAAAAAAGTTTTAAAAATTGTGTAAACCAATGAATGGTTTAAAATTTAGGCTCAAATTTTTAGCCGTGTAGAAAGAGGAAAATTTCAAATAAATAAAAGTATAAATATGTAATATGTGAAAATATAAATATATGTGTATTTATAGGTAATTCTTATTTACTGACACTTTGGCCAAAACCCCCCCCCCCGAAATTTTTTTCTGGCTACGCGCCTGATACTTACACAGTAAAATTATTATATATTTGCAATGTATTTTTAAATTTTCGAATGACGGACCCCCTGGACCCCTCATCAGAATCCGTCGCTGTACACAGTTGAAAGGAGTGGTTGGGGAGTCACAGCGAAGAATGGACCGAGAAAGATTCGATACCTCTGGCTCAACTTACAGTCAATAATCGAAAGGAATAGATGAATTCGACTACGATTTTTCTGATCAGAAATTGTACAGTATGGTAGCGGTAAATACTATAAGTAGCGGTGAAGCAAAAAATATTTTTTCCAAGGCTATACAATGGGCAGAACAAATTGACGCTTCGGCTATGGATATTTTAGTTTTAAGACGATTTAAGGAAACTGCAGATAAAATGTTGCTGGCGAACTCGCAGCAGACCAAAATTAATAATTTTTTTGAAATAGTACATACATAAATAAAAAAAATGTTGTACATATTATTACATATGAAGGGTTCAGAACCAAAAGGATCTAAGTGACATTTTTTTTGAAATTTAGTTATACCCATATTTGTATAGTGAAATATGGTGTTTATTTGTTGGCAAAGAGATCCGAGTCATTTCGGACATTGTAATGCCATCTATTTCCCATACTATAACTGCCCTAGCCAGATTTTACATTGAATTTTCCAAAGGCAGGCAATTTTAAACTTGAATATCTCAAATCAATTGCGGAGTCACTTAGATCCTTTTGGTTCTGAGCCCTTCATATGTAAGTATGATTGTACTGTGTTTAATAAAACTATTTATGTACATACATATATCTGAATTGCGTTATGTTCATTTCAAAAAAACAACGAATTTTAGTTGAAAAAAAAAAATCATCTATAATCCGGGCACCCCCATAATCCTAACATTAAGGGTGTCCGGATTATGGAGATAGTACTGTAGTACCTTTTGCTGACTCTAATGACATTGAACTTCTTTGTGTTCGGATAAAACTTTCCTCAAATTACAAGTACTTCGTGGTAAGTTATATTCCACCTCAATCTCATATCTCTGTTTATATACTCTTCTATAATGAAATCTGTATCTTCTATGCTTGGTTCTTCCGATTCTATCGTAGTGCTTGGCGACTTTAACCTATCTTGTGTGATGTGGAGCCTCATTGATGGCCTTCTGATACCTACTTCCTCTCGTGATATATTTTATGAGTTTCTTAATGATTTATCTGATAGTGGTCTTTGTCAACTAAATAGATTCCAGAACAGTCTCGGTAAGTGCCTGGACCTAATTTTTACAGACGATTCGTCTAATTGTTCAATACTCAGGTGCGACCCCCTTGTTTTACCTGAAGATGTATACCACCCTGCACTTTCGCTCAGTATTGATTTTTATTGTCCATCGAGACAAAGTTGTACTACAGGAAAAGCACCTGCCGGTAGATTCTTGTTTAGAAAAGCAAATTTGTCTGAGCTTATAATGGAAGTCTCTAAAATAACGTGGCCAAAATACTCTGGAGATATTGAAGAAAGCATTCTTCATTTTACCAATATTATGCATTCAGTATTTCTCAAATGTGTACCTTCTTCAAATGGCACTAAAGTATCCTACAATACTGCATGGGGCTCGAAAGAACTCAAATATCTAACAAGTAAGGAAGTCTAAGTTAGGGTGAACGAACATTAAATACCCAGCGTTAGTTTTCAGAAAAGGGGGGGGGGGGGGGTGGTTTTTATCCGATTTCGCCCATTTTAAAAACCAATCAAAACCGAGCCTAAACAATAGCGAATTTGGTGGACGCGCCACTTGCTTATAAAGCTTTAACCGCTTACATGACCTAAAAGTACTCAATCGATCTTTTCAATTGTTATAACATGTCCTATATATAACTTTGGAAAAGAAGGCTTTCCATGCCCATAACTTTTAACGTATTTTGTGTAATTTTTGATACACGGATATATGTGTCCATTAATCAATACACCCATACCTCGTTATACGGCCTTTCGTTATAACGGCCCTCTTCAATTCATGCTAACTTTCGATTTACGGCCTAAAATGTTTCGCTATAACGGCCAAAAAACCGTTTTTCCGATTTCGATATACATACGTATGTACATATTTACATGCTGCCAATTTTGCGAAATCGCAATTTCGAAGCACACTATTTTCTATTTACACTTGTTTACGATCGTCATTCAGTCTTCTTCAGACTAAAGCCATTTAAAAAATAGTATATGGAGTTGTTTTTGTTTGTATGTATATTCGTTTCGATTTTTGGAGTATTTTAGTATTTTATGTTCAAATGTACATATGTACTTGTTATGTATGATTTTTTAATTTAAATAACAAATAAAAATATAAAATTCATTTTTAACCATGCAGTTTTACAAATTTGGAACCCATCCAAATGAATTTGTATTAGAATAATTGACTCGTTATACGGCTTTTCGCTATACGGCCAACTTTCGTGGAACGTATTTAGGCCGTATAGCGAGGTATGGGTGTATTTACATAATTTTAAAAAAGTGGGTGGTGGCACGCCCACGGATTTTATTATGTTGTTTGTCCCTATTTGAAGATCAGTTTTCATTGCAGATATTTATGATACTTGTTATGTATGATTTTTTAATTTAAATAACAAATAAAAATATAAAATTCATTTTTAACCATGCAGTTTTACAAATTTGGAACCCATCCCATTGAATTTGTATTAGAATAATTGACTCGTTATACGGCTTTTCGCTATACGGCCAACTTTCGTGGAACGTATTTAGGCCGTATAGCGAGGTATGGGTGTATTTACATAATTATAAAAAAGTGGGTGGTGGCACGCCCACGGATTTTATTATGTTGTTTGTCCCTATTTGAAGATCAGTTTTCATTGAGAATATTTATGATACAGTGGCTTGTTAATATTGAAATGTTGATATTATGTTTATTCACTTATGGGCGGTGCCACGCCCCTTTTCAAAAAATTTGATAAAATCGGCCTTAGGACATCTAAATCAATACATATTGCAAATTTTATCATTGTAGCTGCTTCTGATATTAAATTAACCCGTTTTATACGTTTTTCGAAATTTTCGATATCGAAAAAGGGGCGTGGTTATGGTCCGATTTTACCCATTTTCAATACCAATCTATTCTGAAACCAAATAAGTACGCATGCCGAATTTGCTGAAGATATCTCATTATTTGCTCAAGTTATCGTGTTAACGGGCAGACGGACGAACGGACGGACATGGCTCAATCAAATTTTTTTTCGATCCTGATCATATTGATATATGGAAGTCTATATCTATCTCGATTCCTTTATACCTGTACAACCAACCGTTATCCCAACAAAGTTATAATACCCTTGTACTAGTACTAGTGCTGGGTTTAAAAAATAAAAGTCACGCTCATTTAAAAGACACAAAAAGTCTGGCTTAATTACGGACTATTCGGCCTATTGTATTTTGCGTCATAAGTACAACAGCTTAAATAGAAAGTGCTACAAGGATTATTTGACAAGTATTAAGACCCGACTGCTCTCAAACCCTAAGTCGTTTTACAGCTTTGTTAATTCTAAGCGAAAGGCAAAAGGGTTTCCGTCAGTAATGAAATATAATGATCTGGTTTCTCCGGATGGTAATGAAATTGCCAATATGTTTGCCGCCCTCTTTAAATCTTACTACTCAACTTCGTTGGATTCAGGTCTTTCGATCTATCCTTACAATTTACCTTCGCTTAATTTATCACCCGTTCCTGTTCTTTCTTTTGTCGTTGTACTAGTACATCTGGAAAATCTGAAAAGCTCATATTGCAGTGGACCTGACGAGATTCCCTCAATTCTGCTGAAAACTTGTGCACAGTTCCTTTGTCAACCTGTTTTTGTTTAACGCATCGCTGAAGCAAGGAATATTACCTAATAAGTGGAAGGAGTCATTTATAATGCCTTTATATAAAAATGGGGGTAGATCAAGTGTTACAAAGTACAGAGGAATTGCTAAGCCTAGTGTTATTCCTAAACTTTTCGAATCTATTGTCACAAAACAATTAGCCTTTTCAGTCTCTTCTGGCATGGACCTATCACAACATGGGTTTTGCAAGGGTAAATCTACTGTGACTAACTTGCTTGAGTTCACGACGCACGTTTTCAGGAACTTTAGGGCCAACTACGAGATTGATTCATATACAAGGGATTGATTCATGCGAAGGGAATTAATTGAAGTGGAGATAAGTGCATTGTGACGTCACAGGGCATCATAGCTTAGTGTTAGAATTTTATAACAGCGGCTTTGGTGCAGACACTGGTTCGCATCCCAGTGTCCGAAAAGGGATCTGATGATGAGCCTGGAAACTCTGAAACATGTAATCCTATCCATCGCTGTTGATTTTTCTTTGTAATTTTTCTCCAATTATCAATTTTTCCCAAAAACTGACAATATTAAGTCGCTTAGAATTATTGTTAATTGGTCTCGAGCTTGCTCATAGCTTACAAATTTGTAAACAAAATAGACCGCAAATCCAACAACAAATATTTCTCATTCTGTTTTGTTATTGAAACTTGACCAGTTGGGGTTTCCACCTTTATTTCTCATATGGATTTCATCTTACTTAAACGACATAAAACAGCAGGTTATTTTTAATAATTGCAAGTCTGATTTTATAAATGTGACTTCTGGTGTTCCGCAGGGTAGTCACCTTGGTCCTATCTTATTTCTTCTGGTCATAAACGATCTCCCTAATGTTTTTAAGTTCTGCAAGCCCTTAATGTACGCCGATGACGTTAAACTTATTATGCCCATCCATGAACGAGAGGATAGGCAACGTCTTCAGTCGGATCTAGGTCGGCTAGTTGAGTGGTGCCATGTAAACGCTTTGTCACTAAACCTACCTAAGTGCAAGTACATGTGCTTCACCATGAAATCCTACCAATCATATGATTACTATATTAACGATTATATTATTAAACAAGTCACTAGTTTTATTGACTTAGGCGTTACAATGGATCCTAAACTTTAAATTACATAGCGATTCTTTAGTGAACAGAGCCAAAGGAACTCTGGCGTTCGTGAAACGGTGGTTTAAAGAATTTAATGACCCTTATGTTATTAAAACTCTTTTCCAGGAATCTTCCTTCCTACAGTTGTCGCTTGAAACTTATACAGCTTCTTCAGCCCATTCTTGCTTGGTGAACTTTCCTTTAATGTACCCATTAGACCATCCAGACATTTCCAGCCGATCAATTTAAAAATATGCAGATCGAATTTTGAGTTGCACGAACCTCTCCGTTGTTTGTGTTATGATTTCAACAAGCACTGCAACAATATGGATGCCTGTAACTCACTGTTTAGTATTCAACAATATCTACTTTCAGCCTTAAATATGAAGCTCCCTACTGAGCTCATTCTATGGAGAAATCCTGACCCATGTGCCCCCTTCTGGGCCTATTCTATTGAGTCCTTCCTGGCTCATGGGCCCCCTTCTGGGCTCTACGCGTCAGCTCCTTACTGAGCTTATTTAACTAATTTTAATTTTGTTAATTATATATGTATATTAAAAGCATTACGTTCCTCGTTAAGGCTTGGTTGCGGCTTTAGTATTATATTAATTGTATCCATAGAATTAAGATAATATTATTGACAATATTCTTTGTAAATTGCTATGAAGTTATTTAACTTTTCTGTTTTTGTATATATGTATGTGTATATTTTTGATGTCGATCGCTCTATGTCTGTGTCGACTTTAAACAAACAAATAAAGAAATAAAGAATAATCCATGCCCTTGTTCATAAAACATGCTCATAGTTAGTGCTGAACTTAAGTTACGGACAAGTGTACATGGATTATGAACAACTGTTGAAAGGCGGCGTAAATTTAATTCTAAACCAAATTTAGTTTGGTCATATATGTATGTAGCCCAAAAAAGTTTAAAATTTAGGTATATAAAATTTATTTTATGTTCAGGCTTTTTTTATTGTTTAAATTCCTCTTTAAATTATTTAACAATGTTACTATCTGTTTGTTGGGTCTGTGTTGGTGTTGAACCTCGGCAAGGTCATAATGGATGTGAGTGGTCCGTTTGTCACTAGTCTGAGTCTGGTCAACTAAATCTCCCCACTTCTTCTGTTTATTCAGTGTGACACGACAAGCCTATAAGCCCTGGCCTCAAGCTTGGTTGCCACACTGACATCTCCTTCGCACCCTATAAACCTCACGTGTATGCAGTGCTGAACTACGCTAAGTAGGTAAAAGCGAATAGTGCAACACGAAAGCTGTGAAACAAAAAAACAAAAATTGATTATAGAAACGCAAAGATGAAGTTAAGAATGGTAAGATAATAATGATTTAAAATTTGGAAAATTGGACCATTTCGTTGGGCGCCATTGATATGTAAGTGGCTGTTGGGGTAAGGCGCAAGTGGCATGTGGCATGGTGGCTGTCCCGCTAGCTGGTCGGGTGGGGTGAGTTTTTGCTCACCTGCCTTACCTACAGTTAAACATAAACAAAAAAAGAAAGGTTCATGCCTGTGGGGGAAAGAAGAAGGTCTGTCCGTGTCAGGTGGAGGCATCCCTCCCCTTTCTACGTATAGTGTGTAGCCTTGGACTTCGGTATGACTCATGTCCGCCGGTTAACGTATCATGTTCCTACCCAGTCCTGTCCGCCATCGTCACCTCACATCCACGTCCCCTCTAACGGCACCGTACAGTACCCACATCAATCGACTGCTTCCTTAGCCCGACATAATGCTTTTATTTCAGCCCATACAAAAAACCATGAACTACAAGGTGATTCAAATTTTATCGTCATACAATTTATTTACAAAAATGCTTAAACCAACCGTAATACTAATAGAAGGGCTAAAGCATGCACTTTAGTGAATTATTAGCTTACACCCTCAATAATTCACTGAAACCAATAGGATAAAAGCCTGCTTTTAAGGTACAAAAAAATCCAAAAATAATTTAAATCTTTTACGGTAAGAGTACGCAAAAAAAAAATTATTTATATACAATTTACTCTAAATTAAAATCAATCTAATCCATTTAATTTAAGAAAAAATTGAAATGATAACTTTCGACCTCGTAGCAACTACTGCATTTTGATATGACTTATCGGACCGCCGCTGTGTGCCGATCGCACGTTAGTCTCTCTTAATTTCCTATATAGTGTAAATAGACATAAACATTAAGGTGCCTCGCCAAAAAAAGTTGCACGGTTTCCACCGGAATTTCAAAACTCACTCTTTTCTAAGGACTCCCCCCAAAATATTTTCGGAAAAATATTAAGATTTACCGGATCTAAACCGCGTTAAAAAACGCTAAAAATATAGTTTTTTATGTATAAAAGGGGTATGAAAAAATATCTTTTAATAAACAGCATCTGAGATGATAGAGTGCAAAAGGTAAGCATAAAAAAGTTTAAAAATTTTTATCAATACTATTATTGTATACCTGTGTGCTAATATTCGCAATGTGTAAAAGTGGACCAAAAAGGGTTAAACTTTGCAGAAATGGCAAAGTATCGAAAATACCTTTCAAATCATATCCTAATCGTCCAAATCCGTCAATAATTGGCTGAGTTATTAAAGTTTTCCACAAACCTACCCCTCGAAATATGACCAAAAACAGCAACATACATTTCAATATTTGGATTGCGTTGATTCAATTTTCAAACTTTTTTATGCTTACCTTTTGTACTCCAGCTAATTCATCATCACAGGTGCTTTTTATTAAAAAATATTTTTTCATACTCCTTTTATATATAAAAAAACGGTATTTTTAGCGTTTTTTTAACGCGGTTTAGCTCCGGTAAATCTTAATATTTTTTCGAAATATTTTGGCCAAGGTCTTAGAATACATTGAAGTTTATAATTCCGATAGAAACAGGGTGTCCATTTTTTTTGTATTAAGCGTGAGGCGCCTTAATATACATATATGTATGCATGTAAGTTAAATCAATTTTGTTTAGTTAAGCATATGTATACCTTATGTTCCAGCACTCACCGAACTTTTCTTGTGACTAAGGCGCCTGTGTCGCGGGAACGGGCTTGCTGGAAAGATTCACTTAACATACATACATTATATTGTTTTTGTTCTCCTGAGAGCATTCTATGTTGGAAAGTTTTACTATTCATTGGTAGGTATGCGTGGGACAAAAATGGAAATTGTAGCCATTCGAACACGCGGCTGCGGTGTGCGGGGTTATGCCTCCTAGTTCAATTCTGGACCTCCTGAAGCTTCTGAACCGTAACATTGCTTATTGTTGGAAAGAATCTACTAATCCCGGCAGATAAAACAACTACGTACACCGAATGTTGGCTGACCCCTCCTTGCCACTTGTTTATAACCAGTGTTTATATCAAAGAGTAGTCGATACAGAGTGATGTGAATATTATTAAGACCTACATATCGTCCCCTCAATATAACAATAGCGTATGTGCTCATACGCCATTATTTATTGCATATTTAGAATCTCCATCATTGATTCTATGTCTGATCAAAATTTCGTCAAATTCTACTTCCACAAAGTGGGTCAAAATGTCATTGGAAAAAATGGTGTATAATTTCTTGTTCAAACATTTCCTTCAATAAGTGTATAAGCTCATATGCGCTATTTTACTTGAAATTGCCACTGCAAAGTTGTTAAAAGAATAATAGTGTATGCGCATTATACTCCATTTTACCCTGTAGAAATAAATACAATTTATCAAAACTTTAACTCATAAAATAGCTTATAATGATATACACTATTGTTTGAGAAATAGTTTTATTCCGACCATTTCTATACCCCACATAAGCTGTTTTATTTTCAATACAAATTCGAAAATTTTATCAGAAATTTACAAGAGTAATAGTCTATGCGATTTTTACGTTGTTTGACTACATGAATGCCAAGGAAATATTGTAGTCATTTGAAATTTCAGCTTGCAAATTCATTTCGCAGAGAAAGTTTGTTCATTAAAAATATGGATTTTAAACATATGAGTGAGTATCGTCCATTATATAATGTAAGTGAAGAAAGTAAGGTAAATATCAACTGGAATTAATTACTGTTTTATAATGTTACAAATTGATATTTTAATAAAAATACCGTAAAATTATTGAATGAAACAGCGTATACCATACAAAATAAAATAGTGTATCAGATACATCATACGAATTCCCTAAAAAATAAAATGGCCTATATGGAGGACTTGCGCTTTGAATAACATAACTATGGTCTTAAAGGATGCGTAGAATAAAAAAACTTGGTAAATTTAAAGGCAAGAAACGGTATAATGTATTCATCGAAAAATCCACTATGAACAATTTTTCTTTACCGTGATATTGAGGTTTTAATAGACATCTGATTTGACAAAAACTTTAAACTCGATTTTCTCAAAACCCAAAAAAAATTATACGCTATTGTTATATTGAGGGGACGATATATGGGTCAATTTCAAAAAAAAACGTATACAACGATTTTTTTTTGCTTATTTTTAAAGTTTTTCCAATTCGCCTGTAAGAGTGGCCAATTTATGTAGAAATTGATGAAGAATCCGGTGGTACCTTTAGGCTCTCAAAAAAATCAATATTTTTGGTTCTTTTTTATGTTTTCTATGATTTCTATCTTGAGCGTCACACACCAAATATGTATAAAAAATCGCTGAAAATGGAAAAATATTTGAAATTCAAGTTTACTTTGATGTTCTTTTGTTTTTCAAGATTGACTTTAGCGAAAATAACATTTTCGATTATAAACACAAAATCACGATTCACCTTGATTTTTTTTTTTTTTTAAGTGACTAGTTATTTACAAATTTTAAGATGAAAATATGTAAATTTTTGTTAAAAAAAGACTTGAACTAAGGGGTTACTTGCAAAGTAATAGGCTTGTAACAATGTATTTAAAAAAAACTGCAAATATAAGCGTTTTAAGCAAAAAAACTGCGTGTGACGCTCAAGATATTTTGTGACGATCAAGATGAAAATATGTAAATTTTTGTTTAAAAAAGACTTGAACTAATGGGTTAATTGCAAAGTAATAGTCTTGTAACAATTTATTTAAAAAAACTGCAAATGTAAGCGTTTTAAGGAAAAAAAACTAAGTGTGACGCTCAAGACATTTTGTGACGATCAAGAGATTTTGTTGCACGTAAACAAGAAATAATGCAAAATTTAAAGTGTAACGAAAAAAAGTTAATTTTTTACAAAAAGTAAATAAAAGAAAACAAAAATTCTTCAAAAAACAAAAATTTTCATACAAAACCAAACATGTACATATTCTTTGATGTATTTAACAAAATTTTAAGAAAGGAAGTAGTTCTTGAAGAAACTTATACACATACGCGCTTTATCGAGCTTTATTTTCTCTCGATATTTCCGTGCTCTTTCAGCCGCCGTTAATTTTGTTGTTTTACTCTTGAAAATTAAAAAATAAAATCAAAATTAAGCATTTTAAGCTATGAAGCAATTTGTATGAAAAGTGATGCTTATGAAATGCTTGCCAATTTTGGTTTTTTCCGTAGGTAATTTATTTCCCAAATTCACAAATTATAAAAAAATGAGTTGAGACCATGTAAACAATGATTGTCAACTTTAATTTTTTACATTTAATATATTCACTTTATTTTTGTTTGTTATCGGCTTTTATTTTGTAAAATATTAAGAAATTCCATCAAGCTCTAGGCCAAACATATATATAAATTAAAAACAAAAATGTTTTCTTTCATATATGTTTTGTATATTTGTCAATTTTGTACTGTCGATATTTCGACTACATTCTGTAGTCATCATCAAACTAAAGTACCGTATTTGTAAACAAATTTTTGCAATAATAACAATACTTAAACTAAAAAACTATAGGTAAGTGACGCAGACATATTGACGTTGGTACAGCTTAACAGGCGACAAATCTCTTGTAGTCGAAATATCGACAGTACAAAATTGACAAATATACAAAACATATATGAAAGCAAACATTTTTGTTTTTAATTTATATATATGTTTGGCCTAGAGCTTGATGGAATTTCTTAATATATATTCACTTTTAAAAAATTAACGTGACGCTCATGAAATTTTAACGCGCCCTTACCATGGTGTTCACAAAAACTACGCGAATCCACATTGGTTTTAATAGTTTTTTTTTTGCTTTTTCACTATTGTAATAATTAAAGTTTGTACTTTTGTTACGTTATTTACTTTATTTAAATGAAAATTGAAAACTGTTAATATTTCTTGATTTAAAAAAGTGACGCTCAATGCAAATTGTAAGGACAACTGTTCTTTGTAACGCCAAATTCGCACTAATTAATTTTTGACAACTATATCAAATCAAAACAAAAGAAAGATACCCAATAATTCGAAAACTGTTATTAAATGTTGCCCAGTAACTTTTTTCTTGATTTATTTTATTTTGTTTACTAAAAATTCTAACGGGGGACACATGCTTTTGTATGAAAGGAGTCAGAGGGAGAAACAAAACACCATTCTGAATAAACAAAAAAAACAAATATACAAATTTGAGAATTATGTTTTTTTGTTACATATTCCTCGGTGATCACTCTTCCATTTTTGTTTTTTTTTTTAATTTGTTTTTTACCTAAAATAGTAGTGTAAAGTGCAGGGACACAAAAATTGCGTTTTTTTTGAAATTGATCCATATACCAATACCTTAAAAATACAGTGCATGTATGTATATACAAATGTTACACAAATTTCAGGTATCCGGATACTAAAACCAAATTTGACTGTACGAAAAGTAGAGAAAATCGATTTTTTTTTAATAAAACTAAGAACATTATACTTTTAAATTATACGGAGGTCATATCATTGAGAAATGTTTATATTTTTATAGATCATATAACTTTTCGCGGTAGCGGATATGGTGAGATATTGAATGTAAGTCAAAGTTTAGAAAACGTTAAGTATCCGGAAACTAGTGCAGTTACCCTACGAACATATGTACATTTATAAACGCGACGAGTAGTGGGAGAAATTAAACCTTCAATTTGGGGGTTGGTAATTCCAACTGGACACGTTTGCTTTTAATTCGACTGTTTTAATGCTAGTAACACTTTTATTTGTACACAATATTCACAATTAAAGGTTTTTGTGACTTAAGTGTTTAAAGTTTATTTAATTAAATCAGAGGACTTCAGCATTTTACTTGCAGGTACACACCTACCGTCTTTTTGCAAGCGGCCTTTTACATTCGCTTTTGGAAATTTGCAGGCGAAGATAAATTCCATCTTTGCAAAAAGCTTTAGATATGCTTTCCAGATACGGTTATTCTCCGGCATACGCCACAAGTTCGAACAAATCAACTTTTGCCGTATATGGTGAATATGTATTTCTAAACAAAAACTGTATATGGCTGTGTGCCAATCGGTAACATTTTACTCAGAGGTAAAATGAGGTGAAAAATTTTTGTATGGTGTACAAATATTTTCCATTTTGCTGTGCCAAATGAAATGGGAAATTTTGACAGTTGTAAGTTTTGACATCTGAAAAAAGCACATGCGAAAGCAAATATTCTGTGAATGAAATATAAATTTACGTATTTTTTCTGCCATTATGTTTGATATTTTTGCTTTAAACTATATTTTACCGTTTAGTAACGTATTGGCATGTAAATTCATTTGAAATAATATGAGTGATAATACCGAATGCATATGGGCAAATCCTGCGTTACGAACGCCACATTCGTACGCGTTTTCGGATTGAAATATAACTATTTTTGGGTCTTTCAAAAGACATACCTTCAAGTTATACACAGTGTTTAGTGGGATTTGAGTGTACTTTCGAATGTCATCAAAATATTTTTTGTAACAGGTTTAAGCTGCGAAAAATTTGATCTCAATGTATTGTTACGCACGCTACAAAAAATGGAAGTAGCTTTGAAGGTTGAGGTATATTTTCTTAATTTTTAGCAAATTTTGTATAATAAAGCACACCAAATGAAATACCTTAAAGAAAGATGAATATAAGAGAATTCTAAAATAACTTACTTGCAGCCAAAAAATTGTGTAGTTTTTTAACGATGGCCGTGAACCCAACGTTACGCACGCTAAATTTTTTCCAGTAGTATATAAATAAAAACAATTGTATTTATTTTAACAAAACAATTTATAGGTACTCTTTTTTAATAAGACTATTTAATTCATAATTTATGTTTATAAATTAATTTATTGATGTATATATATATAAGTAAGTAAATAGAAGAAGCTGTAGTTTTCCAATTTAAGAATTTTACATTAGGATGAGTCGAATTCAAAGGTAAGTTTAATTTAGGGTAAGTATGGATGCAAATTGTAAGTATAGTAGAAGGAAAGTATTTAATGGTAAAAGTAAGTATATATGATCGTATTTAACAAGGAAAGTATACAATTCAACTTTACGTATCAATTCAATAAATTTATGTACAAATTCAACAATTTTAGAATTCAATTTAACAGGTAAGTTTTAAAGGATATATATTAATCAAATTGAATGAGATCGTCTTCCATGTCTTCAACACTGTTAACAAACAATTTTCTGTGGTACCAATATGCCGATAATCTAAAGTGACACTGAAAGATAACACTGGTTTACAGCCAAAATGCACCAGAGACGCCATAGTGAAATTCCTATGTAAAATCACCTCCTAATTCCGAAAATCAAGGTTATTTTTACTTAATCGTGTATATCTCAAGAACAAACTGAGCTCTTCCAAAACGGTTTAAAAAATTTGAAAGCTTATAAAATTTACTATAATCAGTACATACAACACTTTTTGCTAGGTCCTGCAGATTCAAACATATTGAACAATCATTACGGATTTTTTAAATTTTTTTTGTAAAAAAATAAAAAAATTTGTACTTTGCGAGGAAGCATCTCGAAAACTTTTTGTTTTTTTGCAGATATTTTTCCCCCCCTCTAAGCTCTGTTTTATTACAAAAAAATAAGCTATCAGTGAACAAAATCGATGAACTAATACAAAAGTTATAAGCATTCAAGTAAATATATCCATTTAATACTTAAGTACCCTACAAATAATAGCATATGTCTTAACTCTATGATCTTATTTTATAATTGAAAAAGTTATGTGTCTTGTTTTGACGCTTATTTAGATTAGGATCGGTTTCTCTTATGAGAAACCAACAGTAGTCGCCCATCATAGCGACATCCCAGAATCCTTGATACCGACTTTCAATCACTTTCATTTGCTGGTGAAACCTTTCGCCATGCTCGTCACTTTCGTCGCCAAGATTTTGCGGGAAAAAATTTAAGTGGGAGTGTAAGAAATGAATTTTTAAAGACATATTTACTCCTGAAAGAAAATAAAAAAGTAAATTAGATAAATACATAAGTGACGCATTAGTATATAATTTTCTTAGGCTGGATTTATTTTTCAATTCAGAACAAATTTTTTGTTTATATTTTCCCGTTCTTGTTTGTTCAGAACTGGACGATGAATTCAGATTTATGGCTATATATTCTCATGTAAATTTATGTAATATATAATTTATTATAATATGTTTTTTTATTTACCCATTTCCGCATAGTTTTTGATTAAGTCGTTCACTATCATCTCGTAGTTAGGACTTTTGTGTTTGCCTAAAAAGAAGTAACGACCTTTTCAAAAGAATCCCACGCTGCTGCCTCCAATGGTGACAATAGTTCTTTGAAATGGTTATTGGTCATCATTTTCCTTATTTGCGGTCCCACAAAAATGCCTTTCTTTATTTTTGCTTCTGAAATCTCTGGGAAGATTGTCTTCAAATGATGAAAAGCTTCGCCTTCTTTGTCCAAAGCCTTCACAAAGTTTTTGATAAGGCCGAGCTTGATGTGGAGCGGAGGTAGAATTATTTTTTCCTTCTTTATAAGTGGAGAGTATTTTATGTTATCTACCCCAACTTGAAACTCGATTCGTTCTGGCCAATCCTTTATGATCTAGTGGTCTTGACGAGCTCGGCTATCCCATTTGCATAGAAAGCAACAGTATTTTGTGTATCCACTTTGTAGACCACATAGCATTCCAACGACTTTAAGATCGGCACATATTTTCCAATCATGTTCTTCGTATTTGATTAACTTGAGCAATTTTTGCATTATCTCATATGTTTCCTTCGTATTTACTGCATGCGCGATCGGGATAGATGGCTTTTGGTTGCCAATATGCAATAATACGGCCTTTAAACTTAATTTATTGCCGTCTATGAACAATCGCCACTCTTTTGAATCATATGGTTCACCAAATTGTTTAAATAGACCAGCAATGTCTTTGCAGTAACAAACACTGTCCTCCTTCGTATAGTACTTGGAAAATTCTTCGTGACGAGTTCTGTAATATGTTACCTTAACATCGGATGAAACAAATTTAAATTGTTGCATTCGAGAGGCGTGTAGTTCGGCCTTTTCCTTTGACAATTCCAAATCCCTTATCCAATCATTGAGTTGTGCTTGTGACAAAGAATTTCTTTCGTTTTCCGTTTGAAATTCAGTACAACATGATGCCGCGTAATCAGATACTACTGTTGACAATGAAACTGGAGCCGGAACTAAAGTAAAATTTGATTCTGGCAATGTCGCTTCTGTTGAAATTAGTTCTGGTAATGACACTGTAGATTCGCTCGCATAGGTATAGGTCCATGGTTTTTCATTGTTTTTAGGCTCAATTCCAAAACACTTATAGTATGTAACTTTCAAAGGATTTGAAAAGACACGTCTCATACTTTTAACAATAAATTGACCGCAGATGAAACAGAACATATCTGGATCATTTGTACACTCAAACTCTCGCGCCCTTTTATTCATTTTTTATTTTTAAGTAAATGACGGGTTATAAACTGCAATTATAAACTGAACAGTATCCGGCAAGCCTTGCAGATATTATGAAGGAACAAGGCGCATGTACTCTTATTTATACTTAGATCCAGTAAAAATTCAAGCCTACCTAAACAAAAAGGTTCCCTAGTTCTACAAAGAAAACACTACCTGCCTCAAAAATGTGCTCTTGTTTAAAATGTACCTAGGTTTGAGAAAACGACACTAACAGCTTTTTGTATCTAATAACTGATATACGAATACTAACACATAAGTACCAGTAGGGTACTTAAGCATTAAATGGATATATTTACTTGAATGCTTATAACTTTTGTATTAGTTCATCGATTTTGTTCACTGATAGCTTATTTTTTTGTAATAAAACAGAGCTTAGAGAGGGGAAAAAATATCTGCAAAAAAACAAAAAGTTTTCGAGATGCTTCCTCGCAAAGTACAATTTTTTTTATATTTTTACAAAAAAAATTTAAAAAATCCGTAATGATTGTTCAATATGTTTGAATCTGCAGGACCTAGCAAAAAGTGTTGTATGCACTGATTATAGTAAATTTTATAAGCTTTCAAATTTTTCTTGAGATATACACGATTAAGTGGAGCCATCTTTTTTGTTTTTTGAAATAACGGTAAATCGTAAATATCTCAATAACGGTACCATTCAAGTAAAAATAACCTTGATTTTCGGAATTAGGAGGTGATTTTACATAAGAATTTTACTATGGCGTCTCTGGTGCAGAAAAAAAGTTGGAATTTGTGATCCAGTGTAATTGCTAATGATTCAAACGAAACCAAAGGCGAGACAAAGTGAAATTTACCGTTTAAAAAAATAATCGCCAATCGGTACGATTATAGAGGCTAAGAATAGTAGGCGAAGAACAGATTTAAGCGAAGTGATAAGAAAACAGAATAAAAATTGCAAAGGTTTCTACTGTAATTTTTGTGAGAACTCAAATCGTTACGCACGCCACAGAAATGAATATGCTGTAATTTTTTGGTTTTTAATTGTAGAACGAAAATTGTTTTTTTTTCTTAAAAGCAGGTTATTTATTTAAATTAAAATTATAGATGATTTGTGAAAAAAAAAGTTTTTCTACTCACAATATAAAAAAAGCCGATTTTCCGTTACGTACGCTACAACGCTTTTACCTGGCATTGCATACCAAATTTTAATGTTTTCAGAAAAGTAAACGAAATTTTTTTTTACAAATTTTAAGGAGAATTGAATGAATAACAATATAGCTTTCGATTGGACCATCTATGTTAATACTAAAGCAATGATATGAACACGTAAAAAATTTCACTTTTTTTGTATAACATTAAAAGACCTGAGGTAGGGTAGGATTTGGTTATAATTTTTTTATTAATCATCATCTAAATAATTTTTGTTTTATAAATTTATAAAATTAGATATCTATGCTAATGCTCCATTAAAAAAAAAATTAGGTTGGATTAAGTTCAAATATTTTTGGTTGGTAGACAGTTTCTGGGATATGCCCATATATGTGTACCAGCCGTGTATTCAGGGGAGGGATCCGGGACCCTCCCAAATGAGCAAGTAGTACATTTTTTTTTTGCCTGTCTGCAAATTAAAAAAAAAGTAATTTTCAGCTCATGAAATGATGTTTAGTTTGTCGACCGGGTACGGGGTACAAGAGGGGGTTAAGCAAAAACCCGGTACATGTCTGTTTTAATACTTCAAATTAATTTTTATTTTGTCAAATCAATTAGGGTACAAAAGCATTTTTTCGTCTTTTTTCGAGGTTGGTCAACTTTGCCGCTTTTCCCATGCAGTATGTTATATCAAGCCTATACGAACCTTAAATGTTACTCAACAGAAAATTTAGTTACGCGTGCAATGAATGTTAATTTTCTCCAAAAAGTTGAAAACTGACAAAGTTACTAAGATTTCAATGAAAACTAAATCAAAAATAATTATTTTTCTCCATATAATTTGGAAATGTTTACTTGGCCTTTTTGGCTTAGTTTTGAATCACTCTTTATGGGCTTAAGGGCATCATTATGTACGGCGAATACGCCCTAAATGCCTGTAACTTATGTAATTATCAACAGATTTGGAAATTTTAACCGGTATTAGACAGGAAAAACTGCAATTTCTTAAATGGCGTGGACAGTTTTTAAGACGGCGTTGGGCATTTGTGTGTATTCTCCAAGTAAACACAATATTTTATATTTTTGGTATTTATTAACTTTTAACAGCTTTGAGAACATATTTAATTAATCTTTTAATATCTATATAAAAAAATAAGTTAGTACAAGATTTGGCCAAATCAAGTAAAATAAATAATCAATCGAAAATCCCGAAAAAAGGGATAAATCTCTCAAACTGGCAGCACAGCCTGTAGCTAGACGTTTGAAATAGAAAAGCACAATAATTCATTAGCTGAAATCCATGGTTACCATATAAGGGTTATTTTCGAGATCAAAAGTGTTCCCAAAAAACGGAACAAACTCCAAAAAAACAATGTGGATGGGAACTTAAGTTGATAATATCTACTAGATATCTATGTAATATGTGACTATATTCTACAGAAAAAAAAATTTAATGCAAGTTAAACCAAGTAAAATACATTTTATTACATGTGGGAAAATTGTCCCTTCGTATACTCATACAATCCTTGTTGTTGAAAAGTTGTCAATATTAATAAATGCAGTATGCGGGAAATGTATGTATCTATACACCTAAGCGCTATTTCTGTTCTTTTGTTACCATAAAGCTGAGTTCGCGACGCTGCTGTTCCTGTAAGCCAGATGATTCGCCTGGGTACGCTAGTTTCGCCCTTGCTCGGCGGATTGGGGTGGGTTGTTGGAACCATCGTAGATGCGCAGCGATAACAACAAGAAAAAAGTGTATCGTACCCTTGGATATAACTCGTCACCACCGGACCTGTCATAAGCTGAGTCACCCTACGTCTGTCCGCTGGCTTATGAACTATGCTCCCTTATCTTCCTATCTTACTCATATCCGCTTGGCGGCTGGCTTATATGTATGCGTACAATCAAACAACTCATATATACCAGATAAATTTTGTTCTTCCATAAACTTATACCCGCTTACAGGTTTGCTACATGCGTATACTTACACGCCTACCATCTCCTTACAGATATATACCCGCTTGGCGGTTTATTACATGCGTATGCTTATATGCATACAATCTAAACAGGCTTATATATACAACGAACTCTACTCTTCACCAAATTCATATCCGCTTGTCGGTTTGTTATATGCGCAATATACCTTGCGCACTATAAATACAACTACATATATACAACAGATTTCATGCTTGAACAAATCAACCATTTGTGTTCGCTTTACGTTTGCCATGCGCTTGTGACCATAGGCACCTATACGCTATGCCCAGCTGCTGGACACTACTTTTGACTATGCGTTTTGTTATACACGTATAGCTTCAGTTATGCTTACTTAGCTTAGACTTGACTTGACTTGTACTTGACATCGCCACTTATCATCGATTATAACAAACTTAGCGCATACAGGCATGTTATGCTTCAATTTAAAGTAAATTACTCACTTTTTAATTATGAAACTAAAAAGTCGTCCGGTACATATACTTTTTGCTTTGAAATAAATGTCAACATGTAAAAATAAATGCCAAAATGGAATAAGGAAGCAAAAATGGCATCACAAAAAGTAGATGTCACTTAGAACTAACGTAGAAAATCAAAATTCAACAGATTTCTAAGTCGAGTTAAGTAAACTTTGTTGTTGGGTAATCGGTTACATGTAAAACTCATTTACCAGAACGCTAAGTGACAGTTCTCAAGTCAAGTCAAGTCTAAGCTAAGTAAGCATAACTGAAGCTTATGCCCGCGCATACACAGTCTTAAATATATATATGAATCTAAATTACCGTCGTTAGCACAATTCGCGTGCACCCACAGACGCAGAAATACAATATCAATATAATTTTGTAACAATTGTTAGATCTTATCTTAGTTTTACATCGGTGAGTACCGACGTGTAATGTTTACTTTTCCAACGCAATTCTCTTGTTCTCGAAATAATGATTTTATAGACAGACGTATAGTAGAGTTGAGGAGCGTTCTTGTGTTTTCTGACTGACGCACCCTGGACTGTCGTAGCGTCGATCACGTGTGAATGTCGATGCGCGAGACTACCACTTGATATCAGGCGCGAATTCAGGGGTCGGAGGGGGTTTCGGGGGTTCAAACCCCCCCCCCCCCCCCCCCGAAATTTCCGAAAATTAAAAATTAAATGTCTGTACTAGAATAATTACTTTATTCACTTTTAAAACTTCTGTTAATAAAATAGCATTAATAGAAATAATGAAAATACGAAAGAATAAAATTAAATAATATTTAACACTGAGAGAAGTTATTGGTAGTCGCTAATCAATTATCAGAGCAAGTCTGCGAGGTCACAACTAAATTCCTGCAACGGTTCACTCATTTGGCGCTTTAAGAAACTCGCGCAAAATTATCAGACTTGCTCTGCAAAAGATCAACTTAGCATCTCATCTACATAGCATGCTAACAATAGCAAGAGTGATTCGAACTCAAGTCTGTTGAAATTCAAATTAACTGCTTTTCGAGTTATGAATACAGCGGGCGAAAATCGTAAAAATTAGTGTCTCTCGTTATTGTAGTCACGGTTGCCATAAGTTTAACCAAAAAAATTACCATGAAGTTAAAAAAAAAATACCAAAAACTACCAAGCAGTACACAACGCAGTCGTATTGAATTATCAAGGACAGTAACAATGAAATTGTACTTATACTTGTCAGGAGATAAAGGTTTAAAAGTAAAAGCCCGGTATGCTGTTAAAAAGAAAATGCTTAAGAAATATTGTCAATTATTTCTTGACCATCAAATTGTCATGAATAGCCAAGAAATTTTGACGTTCCGTTCTGCATGTTGAATGATTTCAACATTATATGAGTTTCAATGTTATTTTATTATATTCTTTGTTTTTTTCCCGAAACTTCAATTTTTCTCCAAGAAATAAAGCGACAACTATTTATTTCATGCCAAAGCCAGATTTGCGCAGGTCGCTTTTTTGTAAAAATTTTCCAGAAATTAGCAGTAGAAAAGTAGAAGCATTGTAAAGATCTACAAGTAAGATATGTCGGCATCTCTTTCTCTTCCCTCTCTTTCTAACTCATGGGAGTTTGACACTCACTCATATGTGTCAAACAAGCGTTTGACACTCACTCGTGGCTGGGTTGCTAGTCGATTAAAATGAAGGGATGCAACAGCTTAGTGGTAAATTGGACTGAATGTTGCAGATGGGTTGCTATGTTAGTTAATTTCTTTTACTGAATTTAGTATCAAAATGTATTTAGAAATTTGGGAAATGACTAATAATAAGCCTTAGCCGAATAAAAATAAACATATTTTGCACATTAACAATAATAAAATGTTGTTTTCATTGTTAATACAGTTATTTCCATCATATTATATGATTAACCAGTTAGAAAATATCTGGATTATTTGCAATAAATTGTCTTATCCGAATATTTTCGATTCGATTCTTTTCGAAATACTTTGGATTGCGTTATTTTTTTTCGCGCGGCCGCCAACGCGGAAAGGAGCTCTGCTCATAAATACCACGGAACAGGCCCCCGATTTTGGAGTGATGTAGGATAAATTTTTTTGTTTTTTGCCGATAACTTTTCACAGAAATAAAAATTTTAATTTCCGCATTCGGATTATAGATGCTGGGGTCAATACGCGTCTTTTGACATCCCACTGGGCAAAATCCGATAAATATTAGGCATTTAACAGTACCATATTTTTTTAAATAGTGATTCTGGTGGATTCCTAGCGTGTCTAACAGATGTCTGACAAGAATGAGGTGACTTCCTAACATGAAAACCCATCCTTTACTATTAATCCTTTTAGTTTTTCTAAAATATCAATAAAAAGATAGTTTTGTTTAACATTTTTTAAAAAGTAAGGCTACATAGAAGTACAGCGCCCAAGCAGCGCGGATGTTCACGTAAACGCACCCTTATTTGTACGCTTGGTACGCACCATGTAAACACAACACGAAAAACAAGAAATAAGCATGCGTATTTTAGACAACCCACTTTAATTTGCAGGGAAGTTCATTTAGATACACCCTAAAAACGAAAAACACTGTTATCGGTGAAATATTTAGAGAAAATTATAAAATTGGCACGTGCATTTCTTTGTAATCAAAGAAGAACAAGAAAATTGTCATGACAACATGAACTACATGGTTGCTTTTATAGGTAGCAAAGATATTTTTTATTAAGATTTCAAAGATATCAAAAAGTGGTAATTAAATAAGTAGAACTATTGCAAAAATAATTCTAATTGAGTTGATCCGCTCTAAACAATAATTTGCGGCATCTAATTTCTCTTATTTATTTATTTATGATGTATATTCCAATAGCATCAGTACTTTTTTTTCTGCTTCCAATGAGTACGACTCTGCGTTGAGCAGCTTCTGAATAGCAAGCTTTTTACATGGGCAAGCACAGCTGTGGACGAACAGCTGATACATAACTTACTTGTAAAGTTATACAATGAGTAGAAGAGATTCTGACACAAAAAATTTTTCTTAAGCGTTTCATAAGTGTCATTTTATATACACCCCTATCATGGATTTCAATTACGTTCCCGTTCTACGCTCCGCCGAAATCGAAAATTGGTATCATGCGTTTAAATGGGATTGAAAGAAGAAGAGGAAGAGCTATACATCTTTCGAAATCAGCTGTTTGCCTTGAAATGTGTGGAATTGGAACATAACAAAGCAAAAATACCCAAATTAGTGCTTCTGAATTAAAAGTACAATTGTATTATTTATTAACTTAATTCCATAAATTAACTAATTACATATGTATTGAGCATTATGTAATAAATTTAGTGAAATTTTATACATAGATAAATTGATTGATTACAGCAGACGTCGGAGGACCAACAAAAAGCAAGAGGACACTGTTGGTGGATGTTACCATGTCGTCAGTAGGAGGTAGCTGGCATTTGCAATAGAGTTGGTGCTAGAAGAGTCTGCTTCTTCAACCAGGCACGCAGATACACACATACGCCGAGCAAACATTAGACATGTCAGGATTAAGTCTGACCGCAGATGGTACTTTTCGTTGGATGAAGACATTCGCGGCCCCGGAGCTGACAAAGGAGTATGTGTTGGTGGTGTGGAGTGGCTGCCGGTGCACGTTTGGTTAGTTTTAATGGTGTTACTAAAATTGTTAGATTGGTGTTTTGAATGTTAGTCCAATTTTGGGTAATTGTTTACAACCGGTGCCGAGTGCTAATGCGTCTTTTGATACCCCTTCCCACAATTTGGACAAATATTAGCACTCTGCACCGGTCTCAAACAATTACCCTGCAAACATATCAAAAAACCTCATTAGAGCACAAAAACAAAATATAGCGAGCGTTTTACAACTTTTATATACGAGTTTTACTTATATTTTAAGAGTTTTAACAAAAAATCGCGGAAATTAATCTAATATTGTTTGCAAAATAAAAAACAAGCAGCTCTCCGTCAACAAAATTGCAACTGAGAAAAACGGAGCTACGCTCGAAGTCCATGATAGGCAGAATTGTAAGTTTCGAAGTTGAACTGAACGGAAACGGAACGCATGATACCAAAGTTGCCAAGCGGAGAAAATTTCGATCCAAGTCGAAATGCATGATAGGGGTGATAGAGTTTTTGGATTTATTTTGAACAGCGTAAAGCCCTAAAAAAGAAAAATATTTTCCAATCCCAAAGGAGGAACGACCAAGCACGTTCATTGATGCATTAAATAATTGTTCCGTGGCTTTTTTCCCTATGGCACATCGATATATAAAAATTGCTGCAAATCTTCCAGGTTCCGTTGCTCCTTCAGTACAGTCTTTCTCTTCCCTTCGAAGGTTAAAAACTTATCTAAGAAGTACAATGGGGCAGGAGAGGCTGGCTCTACTCAACATCCACTATACTTTTGAAGTAACTCCTGAACAAATTCTAAACAAAATTTCAAAACAAACAAGAAAAATAAATATTGTTTTGTACACGGCTAAAAGTTTTAGCCTAGATTTAAAACTTTTTGGGGCTACATATACATTTCTTGAATTTTCAACAAAGTTCTTAACTTTGAGTTGCAGTATTTTTATTGTGAAAAATAAATATTGTTTTGTACACGGCTAAAAGTTTTAGCCTAGATTTAAAACTTTTTGGGGCTACATATACATTTCTTGAATTTTCAACAAAGTTCTTAACTTTGAGTTGCAGTATTTTTATTGTGAATTTACACATACTTTCATTCAAAAATAATGAAATTAGTCTAAAGAAGTTAATTTTACTGGAAATTCCAAAAACACCCTTTGAACGCAGATATACTGGTCTAGGTATATGACCAAACCAAATTTGGTTTAGAATTAAATTTACGCCGTTGTCATAGAAATGCGCGTAATTAAAATTATTTAAATTTTAAACCGAAAATGTTAACAGTTTTTTATTTTTTTTTTTAATTGTTTGGACTCGAACCGACGTGCCCCAAATCAGTGCGCAATGCTCTACCTATCGAGCTACGGCGCACTCATGAATTTTGCGCGAAAAGTACACATATTCGCTGTGTATACGACTTTTGTTGTATTTTTGTTTATACCAATTATGTTTTAAATCTAAACCGCAAAAAATTGAGAATTTTTGTGGGTAATTGAAAGGTTTGGAATTTATTACCAAAAAGTTTTAAAAATTGTGTAAACCAATGAATGCTTTAAAATTTAGGCTCAAATTTTTAGCCGTGTAGAAAGAAAAATTTCAAATAAATAAAAGTATAAATATGTAATATTGTAGAAAATATCACGGCTTGTCAAGTTTCGTGTGTTTTATTTCGCTTGTTGCATGCTGCTGCTGCCCTGATCGTTGGGTTGAACTCCTTTGAATGTAATTTACTTTTAAATATTGCTTAAATCGACGCTATTCGCCTTAGCGCTTCTACCTAATTTATTAATACAATTATGTAGTTTATATTGCCTGATGCCTATATTTCTGCTCTACTTACCGTGCTTCCTTAAAATTTATGGCTTAAGTTTCTAAAATTCTCTTCCAGTTCGTGTGCTCACCTCGGCGTTGAAATCGTAAAGGCGGAAACATCAAAGCTTGCTGCGGAAGTTTCCTGTATGTCATTTTGACAGTGACGTGGGCGTGTTTCATGACCCTTCTGCTTGACAATGCAGCTATATTTCGTACATCTACGCAATGATTCTAATGCGCACCTCGCACTATTAAAATCGCCTCGCAACAGGGCGAGTAGATCGATGAGCCTGTTGTTGTTGTTGTTGTTTTAACAACAACATCACTCCCCGAAGGTTTTTGGGGAGTGTTGTCGAAATAAAAGTCCTTGGCCGGATATGAATCCGGTACTCCCTTGCGGTACTGCCCCACTGTCGTGGGAGCGATTTGGTATGACATATTATCTAATTTGCAACAGTACCCTTATCGTGGGGCGCGAACCCATGTCCCTGCCTTATGCCTTCATATCCTTTGCATGAAATATGCCCACGGGCCTACCTGACATGTCCGCTAGTTCATACAGACAATTTCCTACTTTCCTGATAACAACTGCTCTGATGTATTTTGCTGATAACTTAGCGTTGAACGCTCGTGAAGCGTCGCTCTGTCGGAAACTCCTACGATATATCATCTGTCCAACCGAGTACTCAGTGGGTTTTGCTCACGTGTTGTATGCCCTTTTGCCTCTTTTCATAGGCTCGATCCAAGCTCTGCTTTATCTTGTCTCTCAACAATCTGAGTCGCAAATCTTTGCGTAGCACTTCGATCTCGGAGTCTTCCATCTCTCCCAGCTTACGTAACAACGTGTATGTCTCGCCATGTTGTACCATCGACTGACCAAACACTGCTCGATATGGTTCCGTTTGAGTCGCATCGTGGATGGCGCTTAGGAGCGCAAAAGCTGCCCTCGACACATGTCCGTCCCATGACCTCTGGTCACTTTCCTCTATATATGCCCTGATTATAGCCAGAAGCGACCTGTTGGCTCGCTCCGAGGCATTGGCTTGGGGAGAGTATACGGCGGTTCCCAGATACTTGACTCCATACTCAGTGAGAAATCGTGTGAAGGTCTCTGAGACAAACTGTCTCCCATTGTCGGAGACTATCACTTCCGGAACTCCGAAGATGTGGAACAAATCCGTCTCCATGTAACGCACTACCTCCTTTGCGGTGGCATTCCTCATCGCCCTAAGAAACAGAAACTTGGTAAAGTGGTCCAAAACTACGAAAACGAAGCAATTCCCTTGCCGTGAGCGGGGATATGGCCCACAGAAATCCACATACAAGCGTTGGAATTCTCGGGTCTGCGCGCGATTCCCCATGGGTGGTCTACTAATATTATTAGTGGCCTTGGAACACTTGCACACGTCGCATCCGCCCACGACATTCTTGACTCACCATCACCCTTCCAGGCCAATAATATCGGTCTCTTAACCGTTCGGTGGTCTTAAGCACGCCGCCGTGACCCGCCTGCTTGCCGTTATGCATCCGTTCCAGCAGTACTCGTCGCAGTCCCTCTGGTACCCACACCTTGCAAATGAAATCCTCTGATTCCGCACCTCTTCGGAAACCAGTTCGCTTGTAAATGACACCATCCACGATCTTCACGTCCGGTAGTCGCTCCAAGTTGTCCTCTATGGGCTTCTTCAGCCGTAGATAGTCATCCTGCAGAGAAACGTCCACCTCTAGGCTGGCAACCTCTATCTCGTCCATGTTCACTCTACTGAGCGCGTCCGATGCTCAATCGCAAAATCGAAGCCCTGCAGTTTGATGCTCCATCGCGCTAAACATCCCGATAGATCCTTGGTGTTGTTGAGCCACTTCAGGCTCATGTGGTCTGTTATTATGGTAAATCTCACTCCATCAATATAAGGTCGGAACTTCTCCACGCTGACCACTGCGGCCAAACATTCCATCTCTGTAATAGTGTAGTTCCTTTGCGCTGAGTTCAGCTTCTGGGTCATGTATGATATCGGTCTCTCATTTCCCTCTTCGTCCAGCTGAAAGAGCACTCCACCAATACCCGTCGTGGATGCATCGCACTGTACATAAAAATGTTTGGAGAAGTCTGGATTGTAGAAAACTTTCGGGGAAGCTAGGTGCCTCTTTAACTCTTCAAAAGCCTCGGTGGCTTCCGGGCTCCTCTCAAACTCCTTCCTCTTCTTGAGGCAATCAGTTACCGGTCCTGCGATTGCGACGAAATTGGGAATGAACCTCCGGTACCCTCCAGTTAAACCGAGGAATCGGCGAAGTTGTCTGACGGTCTTTGGCATCGGGAGATCCACCATCGCCTGTACTTCCATCGGATCTGTGCGTAATTCGCCTTGCCCGATTAAGAACCCCAAGTATCGTACTTCTTTCTGACAGAATTTTGACTTCTGCAGGTTTATTGTAAGTCCCGCCCTTTATAAGCACTCCGCGACTTCTGATAGATGTTGTATGTGGGTATCGAAATCTGGGGAGCAGATCAACAGGTCATCAATATAGAAAAATATGTTGTCTCTCAACCTAGATGGGTTAACTTTGTCCATTAGTCGGCATAACCTCTGGCTCGCATTGCACAGTCCAAAGGCAATGGCCGAACCGGTACTGTGAATTCCGTCTTCTCCCTTGATTTCTCCTCCAGCGGAATTTGCTAAAAGGCGTCCTTCAGATCAATCGCACTTATAAAATATGTATCCCGAAGTCGACTCAAATTTCCCTCCACGTGTTGCGTTGGGTACGCATCCTCTTAGTCCGTTCATTTAATTTGCGCATATCTAAGCATAGCCTATTTTTGCCAGGCTTCTGCACTAACACAATTGGCGAGCTCCATGCGCTCTCGCTCTCTTCAATGTCTCCTAACGATCAATTTCATCATATGCGAATCGCTGCTTTACCGGTGACATCGGGAAATACCGCTGCTTCACCGGTATTGTCTCGTCTTGCACTTCTATTACATGCTCCGTTAGCTGAGTCTTTCCGAGACCTACTTTTTCCGACGAAGGAAGCAAGCATTTGACCCGCTCTAACCTCGACCATTGTTCTTTACTGAAATCAATCGCACCCGGGATGTCCAAGGTCACTTCTGATATTGTCATAACCGCTCCATCGACCAAGACCTCGGCATGTGGCCTGCGATCAGTCTCGCTTCAAATTACCTTCGCCGTTATGGCGCGCCTGACCCTTCTCCGTTCCCTTCTCTTCTCTCGTAACTTCGCTATCTTTTTCTTATTCCGGGATTTGAGGATCGTTCCTTGTGTATCGGAAGTACGCTCCTTCTTATTTGTCATGATTATTGGTGCAATTTCCTTTCCGGGATTGTGGTTTCCTGGCGAGCTATCCCGGTGTTGCTGTCATGGCCCTGGTTTTCCTACCTGGACTTTCCGCAAATCACGAACTTATTGCTAGCTTGGTTGCACTTCAAGCACACCATCTCGTGAAATGGCGAGTCGCAATTGTCTGCTCCGATCTTTTCCGACGGCTTCCTGTCCGCTGCACCTTTTGCTGCTTGGACGGCGCCTCTCTACGAAAACCTATGCGTTCCCCCCAGTCGACCGCCTCCACGGCCTATTCCTGATCTACGGAACCGAACCTCGGTCACCAGCCACGTCAACCTCGTCGACGATCTTCTTCCGTGACGGAATAACCTCTTGTTCGCCCAAGTGCTTTTCCGCTCGCCTACACTCCAGTTTCAGTTGCGTTAGTGTATCCACTTTACATCCGAATATCAAGTTCTTAATCTTCGACTTCAAGTTCCGTCTTATAAGATTGGCTAAGTCCCGTCCAGGCATTCTGACCTTCATCGTGAAAGCCATGCCTCTAATAGCCGCATAGAAATCATCGAAAGATTCCCGACAATCCTGCTTTCGTGAATTCATGGCTTGGCGAATCTCCTCATCACAGGAGGAGAGCTTCGCGCAGCTTTGAAAATCCGTCTACCTCGTCCTCCGCTTGCTCCTCCATATAGAGCCAGAACCACTTTTGTGCGGCCCCGGTCAGTTGAAGATGGAAGCTTGCGTATAAATCCTGTGCTGTAATGCCATGTCGCTTTTGAAGGGTCTCTACCCTAAACAAAAACCTTTCAATGGGAATGGATTTAGTACTGCCTTCAAACTTCAGCCCCCAATCCCTCATGGTTTTGAATTTTGTCTTGTCCGTTTTCAAGTGTCTGCTGTGACTATGAGGGGTAAACAACTGTCGGCGTCCCTTCATCTTCCTCAGATTTGCTTTCACCCCCCGCATCCATGGATTCAACGGCTTTATCGCCTTCCTGACTCGTCATTGCCTTGCAGTTCTCCATGCTCGAGACCCGTTGACTTAGTGTACGCATGTCACCACGCACGGTGTGCATCGCCTCGCGTATCGCCTCCGAAGTGGTGCGACTAACATCCATTTGATATTGAAAAAACATCATTCCAAATTTCTGTAGCAGCTCCCCACTAACCTTGTCAACCAATTTGACCCTCATCTGATTAGGATGGAGAAGCCCAACCGTTCTCGGGGATACCGACCTGGAGCTACCTCATATGCCGCTAGGGACATGGCATCTACAGCACAGTAGCCACTCCAGCATGATAGCCTCTCCCAGAATTCCTCGTAAGAACACCTCATGAACCGCATTATAATCCTGCATAGAACCAGTGGCCGTTCTTCTTCCTCCGTCAATGAGTCTTCGCGCACATTCAAACTAGCACGTGCAACTGCAATCAGTCGAGCTGCGCGAAGCCATACCCCGTTCTCCATTAACCTACTCTGTGACTCAACCCATGTTTCACAACTTAAGCAAAAAAAAAAATGTGAATATTCAGAGACCTCATGGTATGGTTAACCACACTCATGAAGCTCCACGTTGGGCGCCATTTTCTATTGTTCCTTTTATGATCGCGAATTGATTATAATACAGTATTTATTTAAAACAAATTAAAGAAATTTAAGAATACAAAGTACAATATGCAAATTAAGAACGTAGTTTAGCAGACACCTGTGTTTTTAGCTGACGTTTCTCGAACGCCCGACTTGCAAGTCATTTTGTTACACGTCATCTGAATTCAGGGTTGCCATTTTAAATGTAATTAATTGCTACTTATATGCGGGATGCCAACACCTCCCCTCTTTAAGTTAGATCTTCGTAGCTTAACCGGGAACAAATCTATCCACTGGTCGGCGTACCCGCTGAGCACGCCTTGTTGGTATGGCTGTGCTATCTTCATTTCTAGTTGAAGTTCTGTCACTAGATTGTGACGTTTGTTCATGTTCGGCGCACGTTGACGGTGCGCTAGTTGGTGGTGCACTTAGAGGAGATTCACTCTCGCAAAATGAAGGTGCGTTGTTCTCCTTTTCGTTCAACCCGAATGCGTCGATTAACATTTTTGAGGAACTAGCATCCGTGCTCGTACTTTGCTCATTGTCAGAAAATCGTTTACGCAATTGATAAGCATGCGCTCTTATGAGCTTTTGGTTGTCGAGTAGTACATTGTACATTACCTTGCCAACACGTTCAACTACTTTTCCAGGCACCCATTGGAAGCTGTTATTTTTGTGAAAGCACGCATAGACGGTCTCTTTGCTCGCAAACGACCTTTTTTTAGAACCATGTTTTCTATCGAACTCAACCCACCGAACTGTTGTCTCATACCTTCTTATTGTTGTTGTGCCAACTCAGACTGAGTATTATCACCCGGTTTAAGCTTAAGGAGAGCCAAGTTGGTGCGAATATTCCTGCCGAATATGATTTCGGCTGGTGATTTGATGTTGATGTTGTTTTTGTTTGGCGAAGCTCGATAACATTGTAAGAAAACTTGTAAGTTGTTAGTCGTTGTTCCCTCTCCTTTCATCTTTTTTAGTGCGCGTTTAAATGTATCAACAAATCTCTCTGCTTGTCCGTTAGACATGGGATAATATGGACTTGAACGAATATGTTGGATGCCATTCTCACGTAGAAACTGTTGAAAATGTGCGCTGGTAAATTGCGTTCCGTTATCGGTAACTATAGTTGATGGAAGTCCAAAACGCGAAAAAATTTCGTTTGGGATAGCAACTGTTTGTTGAGTCGATATAGACTTGGTTGGAATTATTTCCGGCCACTTTGAGTGCGGATCACTTACAACAAAAAAATAGCAGTCGCTGATTGGCCCTGCATAATCAATGTGCAAACGTTGCCACGATGCTGTTGGCTTTGGCCATGGCTGCAGTGTTGTTTTTGTAGGCATTTTTGCTGCCAAGGCGCAATTGTTACAATTTTGTACTAACGTTTTGATGTCGGTATCGATGTTTTACCAGTATACAAAACTTTTAGCGATTGCCTTTGTTCGCTCAACTCCTGGATGTCCACGGTGTAGTTGCCTAAGAACTCGTTTGCGCAACACCTCTGGTATCACTACACTCTGACTCATCATGATGTAGCCTTCGATTACGCTTACGTCGTCCTTTCGATTTTGGAATATTTTTAATTCTGTGTTATCGTGGTTTGTTACTGGCCAATTCGTTTTAACGTAACTAAATATTTGTTTCAATGTCGCATCTTTGCTTGATTCATACTTTATCATATTGTGTGTAACTGGCAATTTTTCTAACGCTTCTGACAAAACTTGTTTGATTTCGCTTTCAAACTGCACTGACGCAATGACATAGTCTTCAGTTGTTTTGCTGTTTTTGTTGATGAGACGTGAAAGCACGTCGGCGTAACCAAAGCTGTTTGTAGATATGAAACTGATTTCAAAGTCGTATGCCAACAACTGTACTGCCCACCTCTGTAGCCGGTTTGCCTGGTGTGCCGAAATTCCAGTTTTCTTGCCAAAAATTGCAAGCAGTGGCTTGTGATCAGTATGGAGCTTAAATGATCTGCCGAAAATCATTTTATGAAATTTTGTCACCGCAAACACTGGCGCTAGTCCTTCTTTTTCTATTTGGCTATATGCCTTTTCAGCGAGAGTGAGCGACCGCGATGCGTGGCTGACAGCTCTGACTGAGCCATCGGGGAACTCATGTAGAATGCAGGCCCACAGTCCGTAATTTGAGGCATCTGCTGCAACGATAATTTTTTTCTGTGGGTCGTAATGCGTTAAAAGTAAATTTGAAGACAGTACTTCCTTAAGGCCGTTGAAGCATTTTTGATGGGTTTGACCCCAATGCCATTTTGTGTTAGCTTTCAAAAGCTCGTCAAGCGGACCTCTTAGCTGACGCATTTTGTTAGTGAACCTTCCGTAGAAGTTTATTGCGCCCAGAAATGAGCGTAACTCAGAGATATTAGTTGGCTCTGGCATGTCAGTTATTTTGGAGATACGCTCTGGGTCTGGTTGGAGGCCGTTTTGATCGATTGTGTAGCCGAGATACCTCACTTTTGTCACCGAAAACCTACATTTGGCGAACTTGAGTTTAAAACCATAGTTCCGAACTCGGCGCAGAACTTCGTGTAAATTCTTGTCATGTTCGCTTTGATCTCTACCTGATACGAAGATATCATCGATGTACGCTGCTGCATAATCCAAACCAATTAGCATTTTGTCCATGACTTGCTGAAAGATAGCCAAAGATCATGCGGTTATAACGAAATAACCCCAAATGAGTTGTGAAGACCGCAAGCAGCACGGAGCAACGCCAGCAGAAGTACGCCGACGCCAACCGCACGGAGCGTCGCTAACCGAGGTACAACTGGATACGGTGAGCCGTTACCAAGCCAAGAGGCCCGTTACCACGCCGGACAACTAGGCACCGAACCAACAATACGAGTAGAAATCATTGAGTTACTAAAGATTATTGAATTATAAGTATAATTAAGTTGAACAGAATTGAATAAAGTTAAGAATACGACTTGCAAAAGGGCCCCAAAGTATAAATTTATTGTACGAGGACCCTGGACACGGCGAGTATACTCCAGCACCAGATAAGAAGCATAGGGGCAGGGAAAAGCTTCGTTACAATTGGCGCCCGGGCAGGGACCCTGCAAGTCGTATATCCAACTTATCAGACGGGATAGCCTCTCCAAAGAGCAACTGGTATCCATCGCGCAAGAGCTAGGTATCGAGCATACAGGTACCACCCGTGAAATCCGCAAGCGCATAGCGGCATGGGCCTCCAAGGCGCCCATCGACGCAGAGATACACACCAAATTCCTGTTAATGGAGAGCACTTACAAAACCACAGTGAACACGTTAAATCATGAAGACGGGCCAAAGACACCGATCCCGCCGAACTTCGGTGACGGAGCCGGTAACGTGCCTCAAGGACAACCAGAGAGAAATTTTTCGACGATCCCAACGCAGAACCTGCAAGCCCCACATCAGTACCCACCATTAGCAAATGCCGTGCCCAGCAATTACACGATAGCCCAAGGCGATCAAGTATCGGGCCTGGTAATCGCACCTGTCATCGATCAGGTACGGAAGTGGTCGGTAAAGTACGATGGTGGGCGGGATCCCCTAGCATTCATAGAACGGCTGGAAGAATTGGCCGAAGTATACATGGTGAACAGAGACCTGCTCCCAAAAACTATGCCCGAATTATTGTGCCACACCGCCCTAAAGTGGTATCGCAACAACAACGAGCACTGGAACAACTGGGCGGCTTTCAAGCGAGACTTCCTGCGATTTTTCTTACCGGCCAGATATTTCGAGCGTCTAGAAGACGACATACGACAGCGGAGACAACACGCACGAGAGAAATACAAGGACTACGTGTTGGCGATACAAAATTTAATGCGACACGCCGGGTACAGTAGCGAACAACGACTGGAACGGATATTTCGCAACAGCCATCCGGACTATTTACTGTATATCCGAAGACGAGATTTTAGTAGCTTAACGGAACTCCTTACCCTCGCTGGAGACTATGAGGGAATCCACGAGGGACACCGACGCACGTCGGAAGTACCACGGCGCGACACGTAGTGGGCTAGAAGGCCACGGACCCAACAACGAGTCGGTCGCCCCACCAGCAGCCTCCACGAGAAACAACTCCGGACGCCCAGCGCCACCTCCCGTCTAACACACTTAACAACCGGTGCAGGAGGTGCGGCCTGGAAGGTCACTACGCTGATAGGTGTCGAAATCCGAGCAAGTTATTCTGTTGGGAGTGTGGCCGGCCTGATATACGAACAATAGAGTGCTGCCGTCGACGTTCGGGAAACGAAATGGGGAGTCACCAAGGACAAGGCGCGGTGAACCCACAGAACCCAGCGCCGAAGTACCAGTAATCATGCGTCAGGATCATGGCCGCCTCTACGCCCTCGTCGAACTTGGTGGGCAGCCCGCAGAGGCCATCATCGACACCGGAGCCTCAAGAAGCTTTGTGTCAACCGTTGTAGCAGAACGCATGGTAAGCTCTGGAGGCGGGGAAAGAATAGCCGTAGCCCTTCAAATATCAATGGCTGACGGTACCAGCAGTCAAATTTTCGACGCAATAAGGACCGAAGTACGCCTCGGGAAGTCATCACACCGCACCATTCTACACGTAATGCCCCGTGCCATTGATGACATCATCATCGGCCTAGACACACTAGGCGGTATGGGAGCTACATTGTCCTGCGGAGGAAGTGGCATCGTCCTGGCCTACCCATTTGAGCAAAATGCAGCCACACCACGGGCGACCGTACCATCAGCGGCGGAAGCTAGAAGAGGACCTGCTACGACGAACGGTAGTCCACCCAAGAAGACCAGAAAGAAACGCTCACAAAGAACAAGAACGGAAACCAAAACTAGAGGAGAGAAAACTGACGGGGCAGCTACGGGCAGCCTCATCACGCAAACCACGGAGAACGGGGCCGGCTCAAGCCCCCTAACCAACAACAACCTGGGCCGGTTGATAAAGTCAACACCCTCAGTTTCCAGCGATGAAAATAACTGCGTCACCTTCGAGTGTACTGAGACATGGCAAATGTTGCCCGAAAACCCAAGCATCACGACACCACCCAACCAACGGAGTATCTCTAACCAAATACGGGATGTTCACCAAAACCACTGCGCGACGGCTTTCATCACGCCCCCCAGGCAAGGTCATAATGCCGGGGGCATACACCACGGCAAACATCAAGGTGAAGCAGACCGCATACGTGAGTTCATGAAGGAAGAACTCGAAAAGTTCGAGACAATGACCGGGGTGACTAACGTGGCCGAGCATAGGATCAACATGACGGACGACCGCCCCATAAAGCAGCGGTACTTCCCACGCAATCCAGCAATGCAAAGCATCATAAACACCGAGATCGACGAACTCCTGGCGAAGGGATGCATCGAACCATCTCGCAGCCCACACAGCGCACCGATCGTATTAGCCCGGAAGAAGAATGGTACTTGGCGGTTATGCGTAGACTATCGGCAGCTCAACGCCCGATCTGTACCCGACGCATACCCCTTACCAAGGATACAGCATATTCTAGACAAGTTACGAAGGGCGAAGTACATAAGTAGTCTAGATCTCAAGAACGGCTACTGGCAGATACCCCTGGAACCCAACAGTCGGCCATACACCGCTTTCACGCTACCTGGGCGCGGCCTATTCCAATGGCGGGTTATGCCATTTGGGTTACACTCCGCACCGGCAACATTCCAAAGAACGCTCGACCAAGTCATAGGCCCAGAGATGGACCCACATGCCTTCGCTTATCTAGACGACATAATCGTTATAGGCTCCACGTTGGAGGAGCACATGCAGAACCTACGAGAAGTATTGCTACGGCTACAGCGCGCCAACCTGCGAATAAACCCAGAAAAATGCGATTTTTTTAAAAAGGAACTTCGGTACTTGGGCCACGTAGTCAGTGACAAGGGAATCCACACGGACCCCGAGAAAGTTGCCGCCATCCAGGAACTAAAGCCACCGACCAACATCAAGGAGGTACGGCAATACTTGGGAATAGCATCCTGGTACCGTCGTTTCGTACCTGACTTCGCCACGCTAAGCCAACCGCTCACTACGCTACTTAAGAAGGGAAAACATTGGAGATGGGGAGCTGAACAACAAGAAGCCTTCGAAACCCTCAAGCGTAAACTCACTGAGGCCCCTATCCTCGCATGCCCAGACTTTGCAAAGAAATTTACCCTACAGACGGATGCAAGCAACTTCGGCCTCGGAGCAGTACTAACGCAAGATTTGGAGGGCGGTGAACGCGTGATTGCCTACGCTAGTAGAAAACTAAACAAAGCAGAGGCCAATTACTCGGCCACTGAGAAGGAGTGCCTGGCGATCGTCTGGGGAATCCGAAAGATGAGGCCTTACTTGGAAGGCTATCGTTTCAACGTAATAACCGACCACATGTCATTGAAGTGGCTAAACTCCATCGAGAGCCCTTCGGCCGAATTGCACGATGGGCCTTGGAGCTGCAACAACACGCCTTCGATATCGAGTATAGGAAAGGGAAACTGAATATGGTGGCAGACGCACTATCCCGACAACCATTGGAGACCCTGCTACAGGCCACTACAACGGGTCCACAGTGCAAATGGTGGCAGCGACGTGTCAGCGAAGTACGAACCAACCCTGAAAAGTACGGCGGATATACGATACAAGACGGGCAACTTTACCGGCACATCCCCTGCAGATCTCACGACGAAGATACGGTACCATGGAAGTTATGCGTACCAACTCCGCTCCGACAACGGGTGCTACAGGAGAACCACGACACACAAAGTGCCGCGCACATGGGCATACGCCGCACGGTAGCACGGATCGCCAACAGGTACTATTGTCCAGGCATGTTCCGTGACATCACCCGCTACGTACGCCAATGCGAGTCGTGCCAAAAATATAAGGAGGGACAGCAGAAACCAGCCGGAAAGATGCTCTCGCAGGTAGCACACGGTCTGCGCCGATTTCATTGGACCACTACCACGCTCAACGCACGGTAACACCATGCTATTGGTATTCTTCGACCGCTTCAGCAAGTGGGTAGAGTTGATCCCCATGAGAAGGGCTACGGCCGAGGGCCTCCGCCGCGCTTTCAGAGAACGAATCGTCGCAATATTCGGCGTACCCAAAATACTAATCTCCGATAACGGCGTGCAATTCACTAGCACCATGTGGAAGCGTTACCTCCAAGAGGTCGGGGTCCGCCAGCAATTCACGGCGCCTTATACACCCCAAGAGAACCCTACAGAACGCGCCAACCGGACCGTCAAAAGGATCATAGCGCAACTCACCAAATCGAGACACCAGCGATGGGACGACCTCCTGCCCGAGATCGAACTTGGCATAAACACCAGCGTTACAGCCTCAACCGGGTATAGTCCGGCCTTTCTGGTACAAGGACGCGAGCCACGACTACCGGGGACGCTCTACGACGAGTTAATCGTCGGAACTGGTACGAGCCCACATACGGCAGAGGAGAAGTCCACCCGGCTGCAGGAGGCATTCAAGATAGTGAGGCAGAACATGGAACGGGCAGCTACGGACCAAGCGCGAAATTACAACCTTCGGCGGAGGAAATGGACCCCCGAGGTCAGCGAACTAGTCCTTGCTAAAGAGCACCACCTATCAAAGGCCGTAGAGGGCTTCGCGGCAAAATACCAAATCTTAAGATACGCGTCACCAGTCATCGTCCAGATAAGAAAAATCAACGGAGGGAAGGAGAAGACGGCGAACCTCGCCGAATTAAAAATATACCACGCGGCCGAGGCCACGTAACCATAGCGGATCAGCACGAAAAAAAAAAAATTTATTAATTTGGCACCAAAAAAAAAAAGGGGGCGCAATTTTGTCTTGCTCAAAGGAGCCAGCCGACAGCATCACAAATCATTCTGTTACCGACCATCAGAGTATCAACATCAACCGCGACAACCAAAAAAAAAAAAAGAATTACCAGCAATGGAAAACAAATGTAATAATAGCGTAAAACGTTTACGTGAGCGCATGGAAGAGGAGGAGGCGAAACGGCCTAGGGCCTTGATGCTAGGTCTGGTTGGCGAAGCCACCCGCAACGCCAACTCAGCTCGCGAAGACGCCGCACACGCAGCTAGACGCCACATTGCATTGACCAATGAACAATGCCTTACGGAGGAACGCGCATCAGCACCAAGGGCGAACACAGGGGGCGCCGGCGCGCACATCAAGCGCACAACCACAACACGGGCTATTTCCGACGACGACGACGACACGCGCGCAGCCACGTCTATTTCCACGCACGACGCCGACGACGACGCCACGCTCACAGCCACGTCAGCAGCACGCGCGGCCTCTACGCACATCCCGACGCCAACTAGGGCAGCCAACGCAACCGCGACCACCGCATGCGCACCCACCACGTCAACGCGCGCGCTCGTCACGATGGCCAACGCCCGATGCACAGCTACGGCTCATACGCCACGCACAACAACTTGGGCCGAGCCTACAAATATCATTAAGTCTCCGAAGTCGATACCGACCTTCACCGTGGGAAGGGATCTCCCGAAACCATTACCGACCTGCACCGTGGGAAGAATAATGGTGGAGGGAGCCGACGTCAATCGGAGCAACCAAGAGAAACCCCAACAAGGCAACCCCATCAACAAGAGCCCACCAAGCGACACCGATAGCGACGCAACCTCAAGCGACTCATCCGAATCAAGTGACGACACCTCGACCAACCGTAGCACACCCGAGCCAACACAGTCGATGCAGGTCATTGATCTCTCCTCGGATGACGAAACAGTGGGAGCAAACGGAACACGACCCGAGTTAGTGTATCCACCGAGGCCAGGAGGCATCGCCCTGTACCACACGGACCTCCACTCGCTCGGGGAGGGGCACTGGCTCACAGACACGGTCATCAACGCATGGGCAAAGGGACTGGAGCTGAAGTACGGGGAACAAGGGGTCGTACTAAGCCCATTTATTGTATGGCAACTAAGCCAACACAACCATAGGGAGGAGTACTACCAACGGATCCACCGGTCGTTGCGAAAGATCGACCTATTTGGTAAGCGCGCAACAACGTAGCCAATCACTGGTACCTTCTCGGACTAGCATGCCAAGAAGTCACCCACCACGTCGCACCGGGTAACAATATACCGGTCGCGTGCACTTATATGCGGAAGGGGCAGGGGGGCCATAGAACTCCAAAGTAGGGGAGTGTGAAGACCAAATATGGCCACAAATTTGGCCCACACAAATATCAACGGCATAACACCAAAATGACTAAACGGAACAAAGCAACCAACATACAACAGCAACATCAGACAAACCAACTCCAACACGAATCGGCACAACAAGTCGCTAGAACATGACAACAGCGAACCACAACAAGTTATAGCAACACGGTCACAACATGCAATCATGCGCACAAGCAACAATACGAAGAGGTGTATATAACAAGCAACACGAGGAGACAGGAGTCAGTCAGCACGGAACTGCGGTAGTGACAAGATCTACGCGGAAGGGTGATAACTAGTACATGGGAGCTTACCAATGCTAGTGTTCATCGTTTAACGTAGACGCGGACTAAGCTGTACTTGAGGTGTGCTGGATTTACCCCGCCCATTATACGCTTAAGGCTGCGATTACCTGATCTGCCGCGGTCAGCCGTGGATACGCACATTACAAGTCGAGTACAGTCACACAACGGTACGCTCTCACGCCAGCGATGCAGTAACAGAGATAGCGGAACGCACATAAACCGCAAGCCGGCCAGCGCCATACCATCTGCATAGCGTGGACCAGTACGGAGTCTTGGTCAAGATCGGATCTACGCTGGGTAGTGGTAGTTAGTAAATGGGGTTTACCAATACTTAACATTACGATCCAGAGTAGACGTGGACTAAGCTGTACTTGAGGTGTGCTGGATTTACCCCGCCCATTATACACTTAAGGCCGCGCTCCGCCGATCAGCCAGCACTCGCCGTAGGGACGCGCAGTAGAGGCAGCCAGACGACGTCGCTGCCAAGTCACTTAGCCACCAACACACGCCGACAGAGGGACGCCACTGCAAGCCGCACAGAGCAACGCTAGCAGACGTACGCCGACGCCAACAGCACAGAGCGTCGCTAACCGAGGTATAACGGGATACGACGAACCGTTACCGAGCCAAGAGGCGCATTATCGCGCCAGACAACGTCGCTGCCAAGTCATACAGCCGCTAACACGCGCGACCACACGCCGACAGAGGGACGCCACCGCAAGCAGCACGGAGCAACGCCAGCAGGCGTACGCCGACGCCAACCGCACGGAGCGTCGCTAACCGAGGTACAACGGGATACGGTGAGCCGTTACCAAGCCAAGAGGCCCGTTAGCACGCCGGACAACTAGGCACCGAACCAACAATACGAGTAGAAATCATTGAGTTACTAAAGATTATTGAATTATAAGTATAATTAAGTTGAACAGAATTGAATAAAGTTAAGAATACGACTTGCAAAAGGGCCCCAAAGTATAAATTTATGGCATATGCAACCGGTCGCTTTGGTCGAAAAACTGGTTTATAGCCCTGTTTGACTAACAAGTTGGCTTTAGTTTTAGTGCACAAACCAAGTTTTTCATCGAACAAATCTGGAAAATATTGTTTTAATGTGGATATATTAGGTATGTCATTGGTGATACTTTCCCGATTTTCCATTGCCAACTGATTGAAAATTACGTTGATATACATGTTGTCAAGTTTTAAAGCGGTAATCCAGTCGAGACCTAATACGTTCAAATTTTGTATTGGTGTTACGAAGCATGTTAGTTTTGCTTTCTGCTGCTTGAATTCGACATCGCTTTCAAATTGAAGTGAAAGAGGCAATGCAGAGCCTGTGGCGCTGCGAGCTGACTGCTCGACTGCGAACGTGTTTGACACGTTAAATTTATGGAAGTTATTTTCCGATATAATGGTTATGTCTGACGCAGTGTCGAACTGCAAATTGATTGGTTTACCATTAATAAGAACACTGACGTATTTGCGTTGAGCTGCTTCAATTTTGTCCTCGCTTTGTCCTTGTGTTGTGGTTGCTTCTGCTTAGAGTGCTTCAACCATAGTGCTTCACCTTTTTCTTCGAAGAGCAGTAGCCCTCTTTGTGACCAACTATATTGCATTGCTCACATTTATGCTTGCTGTACGAGCATTCGCGAGAAAAGTGCATGGCGCCACAAAACCAGCGGTTTTAGGCACTGACTTTTGCTTTGAACTACTAGTGTGCAAGCGCTTTACCTGCACCTCGCTCTTTTGGTTTTCAACCAAATTTGTATCGGCTTTGAGGTTGATGAGGCGTTGACACTCTTTTGACAGATTATCTAAAGTGAGTGTATCGGCTTGTCCAGTTTACTCAACATTTTTGTTCTGATGTCAAAATCCGACTTCAGGCCCATTATAAAAATTAAACACTTGAATTGGTCAAGCTTCAAACTATTTAGCTTAAAGTTTTCGCAATGCCGGTTGACCATACCTGCGTATGTGATGAAGTCGGACGTTGGTTTTTTTGTGAGTTGCAGGCAATTGTACCTGTGTTTGGAGCCCGAAAAGTTGCTCAAGCTTTTCTACTGTTTCGATGAACGTAAAGTCACGAGGGTGCTTTGGCAAAATGTAATTTATGTACTTGCTGTGGACGACCGTATTGAGCTTACGCAGTAAAAGTCTGACTTTGGCCAAATCGTCTAACTTTGCAGCGTCAACTTAAACGAGGTCTTCATATCGCGCGAACCACATATCAAAAGTGAGGTTATTTTCTGGGTCATGGCAAAACTCACTTATGCTAGATGCAAGGGCTTCAATGATGAATTCCGGACCTTTTTCTACTATTTTGGAGGGTGCGCTAGTCTGAATTTGACTCGTAAGAAGTTTTTTTACCAGGTTCTGCATAGCTACATTGTCGCGTTCATGTTGTTTCTGCATTTGGGCAAATAGATTGCGAACAACGTCGGCATCCATTGCAATTTGTATGGTTGAAAATCCTCGTCGCCACTTGTTATGATCGCGAATTGATTATAATACAATATTTATTTAAAACCAATTAAAGAAATTTAAGAACGTAGTTTAGCAGACACCTGTCTTTTTAGCTGACGTTTCTCGAATGCCCGACTTTCAAGTCATTTTGTTACACGTCATCTGAATTCAGTGTTGCCATTTTAAATGTAATTAATTGCTACTTATATGCGGGATGCCAACAGTTACCATAAGGCTGAGTTCGCGACGCTGCTGTTAGTTCAGCTCATGAAATGATATTTAGTTTGTCGACCGGGTACGGGGTACAAGAGGGGGTTAAGCAAAAACCAGGTACATGTCTGTTTTAATATCTACTTCAAATTAATTTTTATTTTGTCAACTGTTGGTCAACTTTGGCGCTTTTCCTATGCAGTATGTTACATATATCAAGCCTATACGAACCTTAAATGTTACTCAACAAAAAATTTAGTTTAGCAATGAATGTTAATTTTCTCCAAAAAGTTGAAAACTGACGAAGTTATTAAGATTTCAATGAAAACTAAATCAAAAAAATAATTATTTTTCTCCATATAATTTGGAAATGTTTACTTGGCCTTTTTGGCTTAGTTTTAAATCACTCTTTATGGGCTTAAGGGCATCATTATGTACGCTGAACGATAGCTCAGACGAATACGCCCTAAATGCCTGTAACATATGTAATTATCAATAGATTTGGAAATTTTAACCGGTCTTAGACAGAAAAAACTGCAATTTCTTAAATGGCGTGGGGGGTCAAGCCAGGTGCGGGGTGTGGGGACGCGGAATATAGAGCCCGGACTTCCAGGCTCCTAGCCTCTCCCACACCTAGAGCGTAGTGCGCGGCTAAGCCCTCTTGCTGTGGCTGCGGATGTTGACGGCTGCAGCCCCGAGGCATGCGAGCATGCTCGTATGCAACGGGTTTCCTTCAGTCAATACCTGCGGCCATGGGGGTGGAACACTGGCCGTAACCTTCACGAGGTGATCCTGTTTGTACAGAACACTACGGATCTAGACCCTGAGGGTGTCGATCTTACCCTCCCCCTAACCCAAGGTGTCATGAGCTTCCGTGCCTACTGGGTGGTTTGCAGTCAGGAGCTTCCGACTGTATTCTAGCGGAGCCTCCCGGATACCGGTCCACCTCCGGGAGTAATCAGACTTGCTGCGCTATGGGGCGCTGCCGTAGTCGACCATTCCCTTCCCCTTTCATAGTTTTATGGCTACCGAAAGGCTTCGGCTAAGTAGGTGACTAACGAACCAGATGTAATGGAAAAAAACAACTCCGCCTCGGATCCCTGCACGGGAAAAAATGCCGCCTCTGAACAAGGCGTTAAAAATGCTCTACATAAAGCCAGCCCAGCCAGGGCTACTCGCCCGAGTACCGCTTCGACGGGTTCGGGTAGGCCTCCACGGCCAGCAGCCACCCCCTTTCGGTCGTCTGCACAAAGTGGTGCGGCTAAACCCCTTGAGGGAAAGTCGTCACCACGCGTAACCGTACCCTTGAGGGTACGGCGAACGCGGGGAGCAGTGGCCCAGACGGTCAATCGCCAGATGCCCGTTCGGGGCAACCTTCAAACACAGCCCACAGGTGCTGGCCCTAATCCCTCCACGGGAGGGCGTACAGCCCAGACGGCAGCCAGCACTGCTGCTCGGTCAGCACCGAAAAACGGGCGGAAAATCTCCCCCTCCGTTAGGGAGCGGCGTGACCGCAGATCAGCGGCCAAAATAGTGTCGCGATTGGGAAGCGTGCCGCCCAGCGCACTAACGGAGGACCAAAAAATCCTCCCTAACCTGGGCCACAAACCTCCTCGCCGCGAGGCAGGAGCGCGAAGCCGGGAATCCGCCGAGGGCACCAGCCTCTAAGAGACAGCGTTCTCTGGAAAGCACAGCGAGTGAATCCAAGAGGCACATACCCTCGGCATCTCACCCTCGCAGTTCTGGACAAAGGGCACCCAGACGGAAACATTACACCCGACAACTGGAAGTCGGTGTTAATTGGTCTGTGCGGGGTCTACGGAAAAGTCCTCGAGAAATTTCCGGGCCCTGCACCAATCATCCGTGGTGCCGGCTGGCATCAGCGGAGAATCAAGTTGGTCTCCTGTGCCGATGAGCGCTCGGTATTGCTGTACAAGGAGGTAATCTTCGCGTTAGGCGAGCTGTGGTCCGGGGCAGACCTGGTAGCGGTGCATAGGAACAAGATTCCTAGCAGGCTACGGGCCTGGTCCTGGATTCCGGCAGCCGAGCCGTCGACGCCAGAGGCCATCCTGAGGATCAACCAGGACGGGAACGCAGGGCTACCCACCACCGAATGGAGGGTAGTTTGGGTAAGTGAGGTCAGGGAGAAGCAGCGCTATGTGACCCTAGTAATTTCCCTGCTCTGGAAGCCTGTGGTGGAGTCAGAAGAAGGGTGAAACCGCAACAGATGAACCAGGAAACACCGCGAGTTGACCTGGTCCGTCCAATAAAGCTAGCGATGGGGGCCCTTCAGCCGATAACGCCTTGAGCGGAACGGATGATACCCCCATCGCCTCTCAGACCGCCCCAGGCGGTGAAGGTCCCACGGGCAGCACCCTGAGTGAACCCGCTGGGAGGGCGCACTCGCTGGTCGGGTACGATACCGCGAACGACTCTGGGAGCGATACTGCCTCGGTGTCGGGCTTTGTCGGGTCTACCTTCGGCCGGTGGGTGCACCAGTCCGAGAGCCAGCTACTGGACTCTGATGCGAAGGACGCGGCACTTGACATCACAGTCATAGCCGCTCCCGAACGCGTAGAGACGGTGGCAATGGACGAGGGCTCGGACACAGATTTGTAAATCTCTGATGATGCGGGTTCTACAAATCAACCTGCATCACTCCAAGGCAGCTTCGGCTGCCCTTCTCTTGCACCTCGGCGAAACAGCTGAGGAGCTCGTACTAATCCAAGAACCTTGGATCGTCGGTAACAAGGTGTGCGGATTAACCTCGGATGCCTACCAGGTGGTAAAGACCGCAGCTATAGGTAGGACCAGAGCCTGTATCCTTGTTAAGAAGACCCCCTCTTACTTTCTGTTATCCAATTTCAGTGACGCAGACACGGTGAGCATCAGCCTCGAAGTTGAAGGCAGGCAAATCTGGCTAACTGCAGCCTATATGGCGCATGAAGCCCCTCAATTACCATCAAGCTGCCTTACTAACGCAGTAAAGGAGGCAAATCTACGGAAGCTGCCGATTATTATAGGAGCTGACGCCAATGCACACAACGTAGTATGGGGTTCTACGGATACCAATCCTAGAGGTGAGTGCCTTTTTGATTTTATTTAATTACACAACCTGTACATAAGCAATTCTGGAAGCGAACCTACGTTCTTAACCGCAAATAGAAAGGAAGTCCTTGACATTACGCTAATCTCTGGCCCGGCACTGGGTGACATTGCGAACTGGCATGTCTCAAAGGACAACTCCTTCTTTGATCATAAATACATTTGTTTCTGTCTCCTTGTGAGACCACCCACCCTTGCAGCTGACAGAAATAGGAAAATAACGGATTGGAACGTTTTCAAGACTGAGGAACAAGACGAGACCACCTTGGTGGAGCTCCGAAATTTCTCGACTCAGGAAGAATAGCAGGAGAATGTTCAACAAAGCACGAATATAAGCAGGCCTTAAAAACTTTCAAAAAAGCATTCAACAAAGCCCAGAAGAATTCATGGAGGGAAACCAACTCAGAGGCGAATAGACTGCGTAAAGTTCTATCGAAAAGCCCCACTGTTCCGACCTTCATCCAGAAACCAGATGGAGACTGGACATCGTCCAGCTGTGAAATGGTCGAACTCCTAATGGAAACGCACTTCCCAGGCTGTTCCACGGAGCCACCCACAGCCGACAACAGCGGGCCTATTTACGACTCTATAGAGGGGCTAATCACCCCCCAGAAAGTCGAATGGGCAATCGAAACCTTGGACCCTTTTAAATCTCCGGGACCTGATAACATCTTTCCCGCTGAACTTCAAATAGCCAGAGGCATTCTCTGTCCTATGCTGTCCGATACCTACACAGCATGTCTTAGGCTACGCCACGTTCCGCACAAATGGACCGAGGCGAAGATAGTCTTCATACCGTAAGGAGGGCGAGTTTCGCACTCAAAACCAAAGGACTTTCGCCCTATAAGCCTTACATGCTTCCTTCTTAAGGTATTAGAAAGAATACTAGATGCGCACATTAGGAAGAATCTGGGCCCTCTTGACCTCTCGAAGGCTCAACACGCATACTCTAAGGGCAAGTCTGTGGAAACAGCACTCCATGCTATTACCACTAAGATAGAAAAAGGACTTGCCTTTAAGGAATACACGCAGGGTATCCTTCTCGACATTGAAGGAGCCTTCAATAACGTACTCCCGCAAGCCGTCATCGAGTCCCTTCGGGGAACGGGACTGGAACCCCCGCTTGTGGAATTCGTAAGTCAGCTCCTGCCAAAGAGAACTATCCAGTCTAATCTGGGTGAGGCCTCAATAGTGCACTCCTCAATCTATCCCCTTTACTGTGGAACCTAACCGTTAACACACTACTTCTGGAACTGGAAAACACCGGTTGCCAAATCATTGCCTATGCCGACGACATCGCTATTACGGCCACTGGCAGGCATCTTCAGACACTAAGTGAACTGCTCCAATCGGCTCTGAACCTCGTGGAGGACTGGGCTATGGTAATCGGCCCTCTAAGACGGAAATGGTCCTTTTCACTACAAAATACAAAGTACAAGTGTTTACACCACCCCGCCTGAACAGGGTCAGGCTCACGCTCTCTCAAGAGGCCAGGTACCTCGGCGTTATCTTGGATAGCAAACTCAACTGGAACAAGCATGTTTAGGATAGATCCCGAAATGCTATCACTGCCCTATATGCATCCAAAGCAGCCGTAGGGAAGAAATGGGGCTTGAACCCCCGGGTGATGCACTGACTGTACACCGCTGTGGTTAGACCCATCCTCTTTTAAGGTGTTGTTGTATGGTGGCCTGCACTAGAACGTAACAGCATCATAGGAAGGATGGGTAGAGTACATCGTTCTGCGGCAGCCCAGTCCTCCACGAGGTTCAGAGCCGATTGGAGCAGTTCACTTAGTGTCTGAAGATGCCTGCCAGTGGCCGCAATAGCGATGTCGTCGGCATAGGCAATGATTTGGCAACCGGTGTTTTCCAGTTCCAGAAGTAGTGTGTTAACGGTTAGGTTCCACAGTAAAGGGGATAGATTGAGGAGTGCACTATTGAGGCCTCACCCAGATTAGACTGGATAGTTCTCTTTGGCAGGAGCTGACTTACGAATTCCACAAGCGGGGGTTCCAGTCCCGTTCCCCGAAGGGACTCGATGACGGCTTGCGGGAGTACGTTATTGAAGGCTCCTTCAATGTCGAGAAGGATACCCTGCGTGTATTCCTTAAAGGCAAGTCCTTTTTCTATCTTAGTGGTAATAGCATGGAGTGCTGTTTCCACAGACTTGCCCTTAGAGTATGCGGAAGGAGTATTACGGGGCCACTTCCATCCACACCTACCAAAGCTGTGGAGGTCATGCTCAATCTACTCCCGGTTGGCTTGTACGGTAAACTCCAAGCAAGCTATAGCGCAGTAAGACTGAGCGGTGTTCAACGATGGAATGAATACGGATTGGGCACGTAAAGATCTTGGAGACTAGATTTATAATGGAACGATTTTCCGTCATCCCTTGTCAATTTTTGTTTGTTTACAAACCGGTTTCGGCGATCCGCCATCTTCAGTGTAAGTTTTCGTTCTGATCTGTGTCTATCCGTTGTCCAGTATTTATAGTTTGAATGATGTAGGTAGTATGCGTGTATATAGTTCGTGCGTTAGGTTCGTGTTTCACGAATGTTCCCGAGCGGCAAGCTGCAATAGGGTTGTTTTGACACTCGTCTATTAGTTTGTTTGTCAGGCACTGCTGAACGCTATGTAATGTCAGGTAATGCTGAATGTTCTCGAGCGGCAACTCGTTAACTAGTTTGTGGGTCAGGCAATGTTAATCTTGTGCTTGAATAGAAGTCGGTAATTTTTGTCTTTTGGTTTGTTTTGTGTGTTCGCTCGTTTATCGTTACTTGCCTGGTTATTGTACCTGCTGCGTTGTTTTGTTTTTCAGCGAACATGGCGTATACAAACTTACTTGCGAATGCCAGCACAGCTACATAGCCAAACAAAAATTGACAAGGGATGACGGAAAATCGTTCCAATATAAATCTAGCATTCACCCTGTCAGAAAAACAGAAAATAAAAATAACTTATCTTGGAGACCATACCCCAAAATCTGAAAACCGTGGACTACACCACACCTATATGCAACGGCCCAAATACCAAGTTCTCTACCAAAATCCCTAATAGGGCGGAATGGGAAGACAGGCACATTCTAAACCTGCATTCAGACTCCATATTTACAGACGGCTCAAAGCTTAAAGGCAAAGTGGGCAGCGGCGTCTACTCAGAGGATCTTTCACTATGCTTAAGCATTAGACTACCCAGCCACTGTAGCGTATTCCAGGCGGAACTTACGGCCATAGAGGAGGCTGCACGCTGGCTTCTATCGAAAAACCGCACATCTGTGTCCATATACAGCGACAGCCAGGCAGCGATCAAGGCTCTTCAAGGCAGTAACTCTACCTCGAAAGTAGCTCAAGACTGTAGGCGATCGCCCATTGAATTGTCTCTGAAATGCTCCACAACTGTGGTATGGGTTCCAGGCCACAGCGACATTCCTTGAAACTGTGCTGCTGACGAGCTGACAAGGAAGGCCACGGAGCGTACAGAGGAGAACCACACTGGGAGCATCTCCCCGCCTCTTGCCACGACTAAGCTCTGGCTCCTACGTTAATTTAACAAAAAGGCAAACTCGAGATGGGCTACGGAAACGACATGGGAGGTGTCCAGGCAAACTTGGCCCCGCATCTGCAACAAACGAACCGAGTCCATACTCAAACTTGACCGACCCTCCCTTGGACTGTTGATCGGGGTTCTCACGGGACACTGTCTCATAGGTGTACATGCCAATCGCATGGGGGTCCTTCAAATGATTTCTGTCGCAGCTGCAGGGACGAGGAGGAAATTGAGAGTGTCGAGCACTTCCTCTGCAGCTGCCCCGCACTAGCCAGAACCCGGCTGGAGTGCCTACTCCGCTAGGCTCTGCCGAAATTGGAGACATCCTGCGCTTCATTAAGCGCACAGGGTGGTTCTTTCATTGAACACTTACTCTTAAAGGTAGAAGGGATTTAAACCCGCTCAGTGGTATCACAATGGGCCAGTCGGCCTAAGTGCGCCTCTCGGCACCGCCGGGAGGCGGCCACCTCAACCTAACCTAACCTAACCTAAATGGCGTGGACAGTTTTTAAGACGTCGTTAGGCATTTGTGCGTATTCTCCAAGTAAACACAATATTTTATATTTTTGGAATTTATTAACTTTTAACAGCTTTGAGAACATGTTTAATTAATCTTTTAATATCTATATAAAAAAATAAGTTAGTACAAGATTTGGCCAAATCAAGTAAAATAAATAATCAATCGAAAATCCCGAAAAAAGGGATAAATCTCGTAAACTGGTAGCACAGCCTGTAGCTAGACGTTTGAAATAGAAAAGCACAATAATTCATTAGCTGAAATCCATGGTTACCATATAAGGGTTATTTTCGAGATCAAAAGTGTTCCCAAAAAACGGACCAAACTCCAAAAAAAACAATGTGGATGGGAACTTAAGTTGATAATATCTACTAGATATCTATGTAATATGTGACTATATTCTACAGAAAAAAAAATTTAATGCAAGTTAAACCAAGTAAAATACATTTTATTACATGTGGTAAAATTGTGCCTTCGTATTCTCATACAATCCTTGTTGTTGAAAAGTTGTCAATACATATTAATAAATGCAGTATGCGGGAAATGTATGTATCTATACACCTAAGCGCCTTGGTGGCTGGCTACACGTGTGTGCTTATATGTATGCGTACAATCAAACAACTCATATATACCAGATAAATTCTGTTCTTCCATAAACTTATACCCGCTTACAGGTTTGCTACATGCGTATACTTACACGCCTACCATCTCCTTACAGATATATACCCGCTTGGCGGTTTATTACATGCGTTTGCTTATATGCATACAATCTAAACAGGCTTATACATATATACAACGAACTCTTCACCAAATTCATATCCGCTTGTCAGTTTGTTACATGCGCAATATACCTTGCGCACTATAAATACAACTACATATATATATACAACAGATTTCATGCTTGAACAAATCAACCATTTGTGTTCGCTTTACTTATGCCCGCTCGCGGTTTGCCGTGCGCTTGTGACCATAGGTACCTATACGCTATGCCCATGGATGAAAGAGATAAGAGAGTATAATTGATTCATGCGCTATGCCCAGCTGCTGGACACTACTTTTGACTATGCGTTTTACTTAGCTTAGACTTGACTTGACTTGTACTTGACATCGCCACTTATCATCGATTATAATATACTTAGCGCATACAGGCATGTTATGCTTCAATTTAAAGTAAATTACTCACTTTTTGCTTTGAAATAAATGTCAACATGTAAAAATAAATGCCAAAATGGAATAAGGAAGCAAAAATGGCATCACAAAAAGTAGATGTCACTTAGAACTAACGTAGAAAATCAAAATTCAACAGATTTCTAAGTCGAGTTAAGTAAACTTTGTTGTTGGGTAATCGGTTACATGCAAAACTCATTTACCAGAACGCTAAGTGACAGTTCTCAAGTCAAGTCTAAGCTAAGTAAGCATAACTGAAGCTTATGACCGCGCATACACACAATTCGCGTGCACCCACAGACGCAAAAATACAATATCAATATAATTTTGTAACAATTGTTCGATCTTATCTTAGTTTTACATCGGTGCGTACCGACGTGTAATGTTTACTTTTCCAACGCAATTCTCTTGTGCTCGAAATAATGATTTTATAGACAGACGTATAGTAGAGTTGAGGAGCGTTCTTGTGTTTTCTGACTGACGCACCCTGGACTGTCGTAGCGTCGATCACGTGTGAATGTCGATGCGCGAGACTACCACTTGATATACATATATATAATATAAATATATATATAAATATAAGAGTACTTACTCCGTTTCAATTTTTTATTTTCTTTTGCTTTTCAATTAATGTAATTGCATGTCGGTATGCTTTTGTGTTTTCACTGGCATTGCAATTGGCTACTCGTTGATTGTAGAAAATATCACCGGCTTGTCAAGTTTCGTGTGTTTTATTTCGCTTGTTGCATGCTGCTGCTGCCCTGATCGTTGGGTTGAACTCCTTTGAATGTAATTTACTTTTAAATATTGCTTGAATCGACGCTATTCGCCTTAGCGCTTCTACCTAATTTATTAATACAATTATGTAGTTTATATTGCCTGATGCCTATATTTCCTTAAAATTTATGGCTTAAGTTTCTGAAATTTTCTGCCAGTTCGTGTGCTCACCTCGGCATTGAAATCGTAAAGGCGGATACATCAAAGCTTGCTGCGGAAGTTTCCTGTATGTCATTTTGACAGTGACGTGGCCGTGTTTCATGACCCTTCTGCTTGACAATGCAGCTATGTTTCGTACATTTACGCAATGATTCTAACGCGCACCTCGCACTATTAAAATCGTCTCGCAACAGGGCGAGAAGATCGATGAGCCTGTCTATTCGATCAACTCGAAAAGCGACATATTATCTTATTTGCAACAGTACCCTTATCGTGGGGCGCGAACCCATGTCCCTGCCTTATACCTTCATATCCTTTACATGAAATATGCCCACGGGCCTACCTGACATGTCCGCTAGTTCATACAGACAATTTCCTACTTTCCTGATAACAACTGCTCTGATGTATTTTGCTGATAACTTAGCGTTGAACGCTCGTGAAGCATCGCTCTGTCGGAAACTCCTACGATATATCATCTGTGCAACCGAGTACTCAGTGGGTTTTGCTCACGTGTTGTATGCCCTTTTGCCTATTTTCATAGGCTCGATCCAAGCTCTGCTTTATCTTGTCTCTCAACAATCTGAGTCGCAAATCATTGCGTAGCACTTCGATCTCGGAGTCTTCCATCTCCCCCAGCTTACGTAACAACGTGAATGTCTCGCCATGTTGTACCATCGACTGACCAAACACGGCTCGATATGGTTCCGTTTGAGTCGCATCGTGGATGGCGCTTCGGAGCGCAAAAGCTGCCCTCGACACATGTACGTCCCATGACCTCTGGTCACTTTCCTCTATATATGCCCTGATTATAGCCAGAAGCGACCTGTTGACTCGCTCCGAGGAATTGGCTTGGGGAGAGTATACTTCGGTTCGCAGATACTTGACTCCATACTCAGTGAGAAATCGTGTGAAGGTCTCTAAGACATGAAGATGTGGAACAATCCGTCTCCATGTAACGCACTCCTCCTTTGCGGTGGCATTCCTCATCGGCCTAAGAAACAGAAACTTGGTAAAGTGGTCCAAAACTACGAAAACGAAGCAATTCACTTGCCGTGAGCGGGGATATGACCCACAGAAATCCACATACAAGCGTTGGAATGCTCGCGTCGTCTGCGCGCGATTACCAAACACGGCTCGATATGGTTCCGTTTGAGTCGCATCGTGGATGGCGCTTCGGAGCGCAAAAGCTGCCCTCGACACATGTACGTCCCATGACCTCTGGTCACTTTCCTCTATATATGCCCTGATTATAGCCAGAAGCGACCTGTTGACTCGCTCCGAGGAATTGGCTTGGGGAGAGTATACTTCGGTTCGCAGATACTTGACTCCATACTCAGTGAGAAATCGTGTGAAGGTCTCTAAGACATGAAGATGTGGAACAATCCGTCTCCATGTAACGCACTCCTCCTTTGCGGTGGCATTCCTCATCGGCCTAAGAAACAGAAACTTGGTAAAGTGGTCCAAAACTACGAAAACGAAGCAATTCACTTGCCGTGAGCGGGGATATGACCCACAGAAATCCACATACAAGCGTTGGAATGCTCGCGTCGTCTGCGCGCGATTACCCATGGGTGGTCTACTAATATTAGTAGTGGCCTTGGAACACTTGCACACGTCGCATCCGCCCACGAAATTCTTGACTAACCATCACCATTCCAGGCCAATAATATCGGTCTCTTAACCGTTCGGTGGTCTTTAGCACGCCGCCGTGACCCGCCTGCATGCCGTTATGCATCCGTTCCAGCAGCACTCGTCGCAGTCCCTCTGGTACCCACACCTTCCAAATGAAATCCTCTAATTCCGCACCTCTTCGGAAACCAGTTCGCTTGTAAATGACACCATCCACGATCTTCACGTCCGGTAGTCGCTCCAAGTTGTCCTCTATGGGCTTCTTCAGCCGTAGATAGTCATACTGCAGAGAGACGTCTACCTCTAGGCTGGCAACCTCTATCTCGTCCATGTTCACTCTACTGAGCGCGTCCGGAACAATGTTTATCGCCCCGTTCCGATGCTCAATCGCAAAATCGAAGCCCTGCAGTTTGATGCTCCATCGCGCTAAACGTCCCGATAGATCCTTGGTGTTCATGAGCCACTTCAGGCTCATGTGGTCTGTTATTATGGTAAACCTCACTCCATCAATATAAGGTCGGAACTTCTCCACGCTGGCCACTGCGGCCAAACATTCCAGCTCTGTAATGGTGTAGTTCCTTCTCGCTGAGTTTACCTTCTGCGTCATGTATGATATCGGCCTCTCATTTCCCTCTTCGTCCAGCTGAAAGAGCACTCCACCAATACCCGTCGTGGATGCATCGCACTGTACATAAAAATGTTTGGAGAAGTCCTGATTGACGAAAATTTTAGGGGAGGCTAGGTGCCTCTTTAACTTCTCAAAAGCCTCGGTGGCTTCCGGACTCATCTCAAACTCCTTCCTCTTCTTGAGGCAATCAGTTACCGCTCCTGCGATTGCCGGGAAATTGGGGATGAACCTCCGGTACCATCCAGTTAAACCGAGGAATCGGCGAAGTTGTCTGACGGTCTTTGGCATCGGGAGATCCACCATCGCCTGTACTTCCACCGGATCTGTGCGCAATTCGCCTTGCCCGATTAAGAACCCTAAGTATCGTACCTCCTTCTGACAGAATTTTGACTTCTGCAGGTTTATTGTAAGTCGCGCCCTTGATAAGCACTCCGCGACTTCTGATAGATGTTGTATGTGGGTATCGAAATCTGGGGAGCAGATCAACAGATCATCAATATAGAAAAATATGTTGTCTCTCAACCTAGATGGGATAACTTTGTCCATTAGTCGGCATAACCTCTGGCTCGCATTGCACAGTCCAAAGGGCATGGCCTTGAACTGGTACAATGGCCGACCCGGTTCTGTATATTCCGTCTTCGCCCTTGATTTCTCCTCCAGCAGAATTTGCTAAAAGGCGTCCTTCAGATCAATCGCACTTATAAAATATGTATCCCGAAGTCGACTCAAAATTCTCTCCACGTGTTGCGTTGGGTACGCATCCCTCTTGGTCCGTTCATTTAATTTGCGCGTGTCTACGCATAGCCTATTTTTGCAGGCTTCTGCACTAACACAATTGGCGAGCTCCATGCGCTCTCGCTCTCTTCAATGACTCCTAACGACAGCATACGATCAATTTCATCATATGCGAATCGCTGCTTCACCGGTATTGTCTCGTCCTGCACTTCTATTACATGCTCCGTTAGCTGAGTCTTTCCGAGACCTACTTTTTCCGACGACGGAAGCAAGCATTTGACCCGCTCTAACCTCGACCATTGTTCTTTGCTGAAATCAATCGCACCCGGGATGTCCAAGGTCACTTCTGATATTGTGGCTGGCAGGAGGTTAAACGCCTCCCAAAAATCTATGCCAAGATAAAGCTCCTGTTTTAGACTTGGGACCAAATATAAGTCCAACTGAGCTGTCCGTCCTCGCCACCTTACCTCTGCGCTAATTTTACCTACAACTGCTTGACCCTTTCCATCGGCCGTCCTTAGCTCTTCGTCGATCAACAGAACCGCGGCTTTATCGCACCGACCCACAGCTGACCCTCCTAAGCAACTCGCCGACGCCCCCCTAACCAGCAACCCCGTCATAACCGCTCCATCCACCAAGAACTCGGCATGTGGCCTGCGATCAGTCTCGCTTCAAATTACCTTCGCCGTTATGGCGCGCCTGACCCTTCTCTGTTCCCTTGTCTTCTCTCGTAACTTCGCTATCTTTTTCTTATTCCGTCCTCGTGATTTACTTTTCCGACTGCTTTCAATACTACCTACTCCAAATATGCGCTTTCTCGCTTCCGCATACTTGCTCTCTCTCTCCGCCAGGGATTTGAGGATCGTTCCTTGTGTATCGGAAGTATGCTCCTTCTTATTTGCTTTATCGCCTTCCTGACTCGTCATTGCCTTGCGGTTCTCCATGCTCGAGACCCGTTGACTTAGTGTACGCACGGTGTGCATCGCCTCGCGTATCGCCTCCGAAGTGGTGCGACTAACATCCATTTGATATTGAAAAAACATCATTCCAAATTTCTGTAGCAGCTCCCCCTAGCCTTGGCAACCAATTTGACCCTCATCTGATTGGGATGGAAAAGCCCAACCGTTCTCGGGGATACCGACCTGGAGCTACCTCATATGCCGCTAGAGCCACGGCATTTACAGCACAGTAGCCTCTCCCAGAATTCCTCGTAAGAACACCTCATGGACCGTAAGAACACCTCATAATCCTGCATAGAACCAGTGGCCGTTCTTCTTCCTCCGTCAATGAGTCTTCGCGCACAGCCATACTCCGTTCTCCATTAACCTACCCTGTGACTCAACCCATGTTTCACAACTTAAAAAAAAAAAAAATTTGAATATTCAAACAGTCGATCTGCGCGAAGCCATACTCCGTTCTCCATTAACCTACTCTGCGACTCAACCCATGTTTCACAACTTAAGCAAAAAAAAAAAATGTCAATACTCAGAGACCTCATGGTATGGTTAACCACACTCATGAAGCTCCACGTTGGGCGCCATTTTCTATTATTACCATTAGGCTGAGTTAGCGACGCTGCTGTTCCTGTAAGCCTGATGATTCTCCTAGTTACGCTAGTTTCGGCCTTGCTCGCAGGATTAGGGTGGGTTGTTGGAACCATCGTAGATGTTTATACTTACATGCGCCGCGATAACAACTGTAACAATTGTTCGATCTTATCTTAGTTTTACATCGGAGCGTACAGAAGTGTAATTTTTACTTTTCCAACGCAATTCTCTTGTACTCGAAATAATGATTTTGTAGACAGACGTATAGTGGAGTTGAGGAGCGTGCTGGTGTCGTTCTTAGCCCAAGAGGCAGCGGCTTTTTTATACCTAGTAGTGCTTCGCACACAAGGTATATTAACTTCATTCGCCTAACGGTAGTATGTAACGGCATAAACGAATCGAGATAAATATTGACTTATATATATCAAAATGTTCAGGAGGAAAGGAGAAATTGATTGAGCCATGTCCGTCCGTCCGTCTGTAAACACGATAACTTGAGTAAATCTTGAGATATCTCAATGAAATTTGGTATGTAGGTTCCTTTTCACTTATCTCCGAGCGCTATTGAAAATAGGCAAAATCGGTTAAAAGCCGAGGGCGTTCTATATATGTATATAATATTTTGGAGAATACAAAAAGAGTGATTATTCAGTACATAATACACCTATAAGGATAATATTTGGTGTGCACTTTAGCGTTAAGGCAACAAATACATTTTTGAAGAAATTTTTAAAAAGGGGCGTGGCACCGCCCACTTTTGATATAGTCAAATTTGGAAATATTATTAATCATAAATCAAAAACCGCTCAAGATAGCAAAGTAAAATTCAGCACACATATATATATTAATACAGGCAATATTTCGAAAAAAAATTAGCGAAATCGGGTTAGGTCCACGCCCAATTTTATACGAAAGATTTTGAAAAGGATCATAGATATATTGAATATGCTATAACTTTGCTTAAACTAGCTGTATATAATTTCTATTTCACCTCTGAAGTGTTCGTGGGCAAAGAAAGACGAAAGCACAAAATTTTTAGAAAATGGGCGTGGCCCCGCCCCTTTATGGGGGATTATTCCACAAAACTTTCCATGCCATAACTCCGGTAAAAATTGACTTATTGAAACGATATTTAGAGAAAGTGTTCAGCATATAAAGCTTACTCTTTGCTGTAAAAATAAACAAAATCGGAGAACGGACACGCCCACTTTTTGAACACAGTTCTAAAAAATTTCTTCGTAAACTTAAAATCGCGATATTTCAATAATTGTATAAGTTATATAAATAAGATTTTACACACATAATAAGCCTTTTAAGCAAAACTGAACTGTACAAAAATTTTGTGGATTTTGGTGAAGTAGGCGTGGCGCCGCCCACTTTTTAGCATAAAAGCTCTGCTATTTTCAAAAGCGATTGCTTGGAATTTCAAGAATGTATTTCAATGAAATTTTGTGAGAGGGTTCCCAATAATATGTAGTATACTCCTGCCAAAAATTACGCAAATCGAAGGACAAACAAGCAAGATTTACGGGCAAGTAGTTAACACCCTACTGCCTTTTTTTATTAATTTTTTTTATTTTCATACCTTTCATGAACATAAGGAAAGGTATTTATATTTTGTTATTTAGTAATAATTTAATTTACCACTCACAACAGAAGTGTTTTTATCGAAAACAGTCAGTTGCCTTTATAACAAATTTTCAGGTATGTATTAAAATAGACCTGAGTAAATTAGGATACCAAAACAGATCACTACTAGGTATTTAATGTTCGGTTACACCCGAACTTAGACTTCCTTACTAGTTTTCAACCAATTTTATAAAGGCTGAGTTTAAAACTATGTGTTGTAGTCACGTTCCCAATAACGAAACCGACCGTCAGTCACAATACCATCGGTGGGTGCGGGGGTGGGAGGCTGCGGAAGTCGTGAAAAAAAGCACTTTCTGAACCAATTTTATAAAGGCTGAGCTTTTGTATATATAAAATATATGTTATTAAGAAACTAAAACCAACCGTCAGTCATTCCGCGGGCGGTGGATTATGCGTCAGTCAGGCACCTGAACTTGACAAAAAAGTGCAAATTTCAACCAATTTTATAAAGGCTGAGCTTTTGTATATATAAAATATATGTTATTAAGAAACTAAAACCAACCGTCAGTCATTCCGCGGGCGGTGGATTATGCGTCAGTCAGGCACCTGAACTTGACAAAAACGTATGAGCGCACTCATGTAATTGAAGACTTTTCTCCAATAGAACTCAGTTGATGGTTGTTATCATATCTGTATTAGTTCAAACTATATTACAGGTTTCAAATGAGCTTCTTATGTTTAAGCAAAATTAGGTACATATGTACATACATATATGTATAAAATGTTGTATGCGATTTGCTTGAAATTTGGTACATTGGTAGCCCTTTGCTTTTGTTAATATTTAGTATTCTCGTTTTATGAACAGTGGACCTTTTCGAGCAAAATGTTTTTAATGGTTCGATTTGCTCTAAATTGTCACATATGCATTAGCACGTCTTTTATTTTGCAATGCTTTAGTGCACATCAAAACATGGGCGTAACGGCATGGTTATTATCTTTATGCCCAAGGTCACATAGATCGCGTCTCTTTAATCGCTGGAAAATCCCAATGATTCTTTTCATGGGGAAAAGGAAGTACCTACTGCCCACTTCAAAATTTGCGGTTTTATACCATCGCGATTTTTGCGAAAGCGTGTCCTTGTTTAGCGAGTGCCTGTGTGTCAATGTGTAGGTATGTGTTGGCGGTCATACAGTAACCTCCATGGAAACTACAAAGAATGCACGCCCTTTAAGTAGTTAAGTAGTATTTATCACTTTATGCAAGCGCCACACATTGTTTGCACACATGTAACCGCAAGCATTTAGGTAGATTGATAAGCGTGAATAGTGAAATATTGAATATATTGAAAAACACAAAATTGACCTGTCGCAAAATTTACAGAAGAACGGGGATATATAAAAGAGTTTTCTCGTTTACCATACTCAGTTAAAAAGCGATATCGTAACATAGTGAACGTAAGCAATATTTTAAAAATATCATGGCGCCAGTGAAAACAATTTGTGTTTTTTGCAAAGTAAAAAAGCTAAATTTGAACATGTTTACTGCTGATACATTGCAGAAATGTAAAAATACTTTAAAAATTCGGCAAGACTACAATCTTACAATGAGAGATATAAAAATGCCGCCTGAACCGAATAACATTGAACAGTATAATACCAAATGTTATCGCGTATTTACTGCCCTATCAAAGAGGTATCGGAAACTTATGGAATCTACATCCCTTCCGAAGATAGCTGAGTAAGTATAACTTTATAACCTTTCTAGCTTGTATAATTATGTATATATTTTTATTTATTCATGTTATCACATTTATTTATTTTGTGATATTATTATTACTTATTTCAGTATAACTGAAGAGGCTGGACTAAGCGGATGTACGGAAGCACTTCCACAAGCAACAGGCGGACCTGCAAGTGAAATAAATGAGGCGGGACCAAGCGGATGTAGGCAAGCAACAGGCGAACACGAAAGTGATATAAATGCTACAACAAGTACACCTGAAGAACAAACAGAGGTGTGTGAGCCATCACAGGAGAACGACTCGGATTCTGCTGAAAAATCGAGTAGTTATATCTGCATTTTATGTCAAAAAAGACGTAAGAAATGCAATGGCGAAGAGCAGCCGTTGCATACCACAGCTAGCATACAAAGTTTTATTTCAATTGCTAATGAAGCAGGTGATGAGCAACTGATCAATAGAATCGCGGAATTGAGCGGAAGAAACGAAGAGATAATATATCATCGAATATGTAAAGTGAATTTAAGCAATGCAAACACTATACAAAAATCATCAAAATCTGAGAAGACCGATGAAGTGTGATAACAATCATCAACTGATTGTCTGTTGAATAGAAAATCCAACGCATCGTATAATTACATGAGTGCGCTCATAAGTTTTTGTCAAGTTCAGGTGCCTGACTGACGCATAATCCACCGCCCGCGGAATGACTGACGGTTGGTTTTAGTTTCTTAATAACATATATTTTATATATACAAAAGCTCAGCCTTTATAAAATTGGTTGAAATTTGCACTTTTTTGTCAAGTTCAGGTGCCTGACTGACGCATAATCCACCGCCCGCGGAATGACTGACGGTTGGTTTTAGTTTCTTAATAACATATATTTTATATATACAAAAGCTCAGCCTTTATAAAATTGGTTCAGAAAGTGCTTTTTTTCACGACTTCCGCAGCCTCCCACCCCCGCACCCACCGATGGTATTGTGACTGACGGTCGGTTTCGTTATTGGGAACGTGACTACAACACATAGTTTTAAACTCAGCCTTTATAAAATTGGTTGAAAAAAAAGCCGCTGCCTCTTGGGCTATCTGACTGACGCACCCTGGACTGTCGTAGCGTCGATCACGTGTGAATGCCGATGCGCGAGAATACCAATTGCGTCTTGCTCGAATATATATGTATAGCTAAATAGCTGTTGACGTGACCAGACGTGTTTTTTAAGCTCCGCTGTTTTACATTAATTTATGTTTATAACTATTCGGTTTTGTGTTAATAAATAGTACATAATACATAAATGCATATGTTTATTGTGAGATAGTGACTCTAAGACTCTATTGTATGTTTACATACATATATCTATTTTGGGTGCATTTCTAAATAATCTTTAATATGCCCTGTGTTTGTGGCCAAAAAGTTGATCGCAATCAAGATAAAATTCTCTGCGCCAAATGTAACGTTTTGTTAGATTTATTATGTGTTGGTGTTTTGCCTGCTGATTTGGAGTTTTTAATCGGCTCTGAGAATAAGTTCTTTTGCAAAGAATGTTCTGCCATGCGCCGTAGATCTTTTCGCTCTCCGCCTCCCTCCGTTAATCGGGATTGTGGAGATAATTTGTTATCTGTTGATAATAATGCTAATCTTCATAAAGTTTCAAAACCTGCACTTGTTGATAAGAGTACCGCTTTTTCCGTTGATAAGAGTACCGCTGTTAATGCTTCTTCTTCTTCCTATGCCAACGCTGTTCGCCGAAACTTTGTATCCGATGCTGGTGATGATAACATCTATAGTAAAAATGTATCTCCGTCTGCATATGCTTCTGTTGCTGCTGCTACTGCTAAAACTTCTGATAAAGATGCTGCTACTGTTATTAAATGTAATAATAAACGCTATAATTCGGTTAATATTCTTGGATCTAATGAAAACAAAGAATGGGATGTAGTTGCCCGTATGAGTTGGCTCCATCTATCGTCTTTCCAGCCATCAGTTTCTGAAAATGATATTATTGAATATGTTGCTAAGCATTCCAAGATGGACAAAGCTAATTTTGCGTGTCATAAATTAATTAAGAAAGATACCCCGCCCAATTTGGTAAAAAAAGTGAATTTTAAGTTGGGTGTTGCTACTGGTGTCTACGATAAGATTCTTTCGCCGCATTTATGGCCTACTAACGTTAATGTTCGTCCCTTTCGTTTTTTCCCAAATGAGGGAAATCAACAGCAACTTCAGTAGTTGGAAATGAGCTGAATAAACATGTCAAAATTTACTTTCAAAATGCTTCCGGCATTAGATCAAAATCTCATGCTGTAAAATTGTTAAGCTCTCAATTGGAGTACGATATTTTCGTTATTGTTGGAACATGGTTAACTTCAGATTTTTTTGATGCTGAATTCTTCGACCCTAATCAATTTGTTGTCTTTCGCAAGGACAGAGATGCAATTAAAACTGGATGTTCTAGAGGTGGCGGTGTCTTAATTGCCGTGCAACGCAAGTATAATTCATCGTTAATTGCTCTTGAGAATGGTGATTCTTTACTAGACCAGGTTTGTGTTAGTGTACGAGCGTCATCAGGGTCAATATTTCTAATTGTGTCATATATACCTAGGCTGACCATCCGTTCTGTTTTTTGAGGGACCGTTCTGTTTTTTAGACGTCTGTCCCTCGTATTTTTGTTTTTTTGGAAAACATCAAAATGTTCTGTTTTTTTCCTAGTGTCCCTCATTTGTCCCTCATCTATTTATTTTGGAGCATATTCATAGTCTTGATAAAAGCTGATTTTAGTTAAAATCAATAATTACTTCAGATAAATGAGTAGAAAAACTGAAAAAACGGTCGTAGATAAATGGGTGGAAATCTTTGAGAATTTTAAAAATACTTCCATACTTTTCAAAAGTATTTTAGTAATTGTTGAATTCGCGTTGTGCTTGCCAGGATCAAATGCCCCAACTGAAAGAGTTTTTTCTGTACGTGTGGACTGATGAAAAATCCCAGATGAAAGTGGAGACTATTAAAGGGATATTGATAACAAAATGTAACTATTTAGACTATTTACAAAGCCAAAAAGAATTGGTAAAGAAAATTAATAATTCTGTAAAATATCAATAACATTAATAAACATCTACTTACAATAATGGCTAAAAACATAGTTTCATAGCCAATAAATTTCATTTAAAATAAAATATGATCCAAAGCTAAATTTAAGGTAGAACTAGAAGTCTAAGGTCGGGTGTAACCGAACATTAAATACCTAGTAGTGATCTGTTTTGGTATCCCAATTTACTCAGGTCTATTTTAATACCGGAAAAGTTGTTATAAAGGCAACTGATTGTTTTCGATTAAAAACACTTCTTTTGTGAGTGGTAAATTAAATTATCACTAAATAACAAAATATAAATAGCTTTCCCCATGTCCATGAAAGGTATGAAAATAAAAAAAATTTATTAAAAAAAAGGCAGTAGGGTGTTAATTACTGGCCCGTAAATCTTGCTTGTTTGTTATTCGATTTGCGTAACTTTTGCAGGAGTATACTACATACTATTGGGAAGCATCTCACTAACTTTCATGGAAATACCTTTTTGAAATTTCAAGCTGTCGCTTTTGAAAAAAGCAGACCTTTTTTTGCTGAAAAGTGGCCCACTTCAACAAAATCCACATAATTTTTTTTTAGTTTAGTTTTTCTTAAAAAGCTTATTACGTGTGTAAAATCTTATTTATATAACTTATACAATTATGGAAATATCGCTATTTAAATTTTACAAAGAAATTTTTCAGAACTGTTTTCAAAAAGTGGGCGTGTCCGTTAACCAATTTTGTTTATTTTTATAGCACAGAGTTAGCTTTATATGTTGAACACTTTCTCCAAATATCGTTCCAATAAATAAATTTTTACCGGAGCTATGGCATAGAAAGTTTTCCAAAAATTTTGTGCATTCGACTTTCTTGGCCCCCGAAAACTTTGAGGTGAAATAGAAATGATATACAGGTATTTTAAGGAAAAATTGGGAGTGGCCTTACCCGATTTCACTAATTTTTTTCGAAATATTGCCGGTATTAATATAAATATGTGTGCTCAATTTCATTTTGCTATCTTGAGCGGCTTTTGATTTTTGATTAATAATATTTCCAAGTTTGACTTAATCAAAAGTGGGCGGTAGCACGCCCCTTTTTAAAAATTTCTCCAAAAATTTATTTTTTGCCTTAACGCTAACGTACACACCGAATTTTATACTTATAGGTGTATTATGTACTAAATAATCACTCTTTTTGTATTTTCGAAAATATTATATATATAGAAAGTGGGCGTGGCTTTTAACCGATTTTCCCCAATTTGTTTATTTTTGTTAAAACAAAAAGTCTGAAGAGAATGTGAATTACATATGTTTGTAAGCCTGTTATTTGATTAATAAATATTTTTTACGATTTCAAGTTTCGTAAATATACATATCGCACCCTAAATCAAAAACATTACAACTCAAAATTTGTTTAGGTCGCTTTCTTGGCATAGATTGCCTAATAAAAAGTAGTGCAGCCAGTACATACAATATTTTTCTTTTTGACTATTATCGTTACTCTTTAAAGAGCACAGTGATGTCAAGTTTTTAAAAATCAAATCACTTTTTTGCGATCCAGAACCAATTAACTGAAAGTTACTCAGATTTTGAGTTGTGACTCTTTTTGATTTAGTGTGCGATATGTTCGTACTTTTATCATTTCAAATTTTGTCCCTCATTTTCGATTCATATTTATGGTCAGCCTATATATACCGCCTAATAGCTCTGAAAATTTGTATAAAGCTCATGTCGATAACATTGTGTCCGTGGCTCAGAATAAATTAGGTTATAATCATTTATGTATTTTTGGTGATTTTAATCTTTCCAATATCATATGGTCTCCTAGTTACTGTGAGTCAGGTCTCTTGGCAAATAATGTGTCTAAGTCATTTGAATCGTATTTCATTGACAATATGTTAAGTTTGAATTTGCTACAAATTAATAATTTTGAAAACAGGCTCGATAAAATTCTGGATCTCATTTTTCTTAGTGATGATATTAATTTTGAACTTTCGAAGTGTCATGACCCGATCACTCCGCCGGGCATGCACCATACCGCTCTTGTTCTTAAACTTTTTTTTTTTTTTATTGAATACATATATTTGCAATCTATTCAGAGAACAATAAGCAAATTATTTAACAATGGGAGTTTGACTTGTATTATTGACCTCCAGTGAGGTCAATAATATCTAATATATAATGACAAATGTACAATATACATATACATATGATAATATATACATATTTACATGTAGAAAAAGAAAGAATCAATTAATTAATAGTTGGATTATTATTATGTATAACTTCTTTTTTTTTTTTTTTTGTTTTTAGTTAGTTTCTAAACGGTAGGTCTAGAACATGATGTCTTTTAAGCCTTATGATTTCGTTGGTTTCATCTAATAACGTAATAGCCAGCAGGTTGTCATGATAACTTATTCTTCGTAGGTATGCTGCACTGAATCTATTAATTTAATTTTTTATTAAAGGAATGTTTAGATCTGAATTGATGGCTTTAATCTTAAAGTTTTAGACTGATATCTTTGTAAAATTTCTATATTTGAATTTGATGCTGTGCCCCAAAGCTGTATGCCATAGGTCCATACTGGTTTTAATATAGCTTTATACAATAAGAGTTTTGTCTCGAGATATAGAGATGACTTAGGTCCAAGTAACCAATATAGTTTTTTAGTTTTAGTATTTAGCTGTGTTCTTTTGGCTTGAATATGACATTTCCATGTTAGTCGCTTGTCTAAATGCAAGCCTAAATATTTCACGCTGTCACGTTTTGGAATGGTATTACCATAAATACGACAAGGGGGGCAGTCGTTTCGCCTTAATGTGAATAACACATGTGCAGATTTATTTGGGTTGACCTTCATTTTCCAACGATCTAACCAGGACTGGATCTCATTTAGTTCCTTCTGGACTAGGTTGGAAGCTTCGATTGGAGATACATTTGACGCTAGTACAGCCGTGTCGTCGGCATATGTGGCAATAAATACATTTTCAGTTTCTGGCATGTCGGATGTAAAAATTGTGTAAAGGACTGGTCCAAGAACACTTCCCTGAGGTACGCCAGCATTGATGTACGTTATGGTAGAGGTTTCATCATTAACTTTTACATAATAGGATCTATTGGCAAGATACGACTTAAGAATCAGATAAATTGGTGAGGGGAATAATTTTTTAATCTTATATAGCAAGCCATGGTGCCAAACTTTATCAAATGCTTGTTGTATATCCAGTTCTTAAACTTGAATTCTATAAGTTTGAAGCCGCAACTTTAAATAACAAAGTTGCCTTTAATTTTTCCTGTTGTGATTTTCACTTACTTGACCAAAATTTTTCTGAAATAAACTGGCCGGATCTGCTTTCTAATCTGGATGTGGCAAACTGCTTTGAAATTTTTAAATCAAAGATTTATGAAATATACGTACAGTTTGTACCTGTAGTGAAAAATAAGCCTTATAAATTACCTTGGTATACAAGGAGTCTAAAAAAGTTAAAGAATCTACGGAATAAGTTTTACAAGAGGTTTGTGAAGACTAACAATCAATTCTTCTATGAGAAATATGAGCGTTATATGAAGGAATTCAATTGCTTGGATAAGTTTCTTTATAAAAATTATATCACCAATTTTGAGACTAATATAAAATCTAATCCTAAAGCGTTTTGGAATTTTGGTAAGTCGAAGAAATCGGGAGCATCGGTTACAACATCTTTATTTTATAACAATGAGTATGCTAGTACTCCTAGTGAAACCGCAAATCTCTTTGCGATCTTTTTCAAATCAAACTTTGTTTGTGATGATGAGGTTCTATGCAGTGACTTTTCATCAGATATTCAATCTATGGTTGATTTTGGGTCAGTCTCTATATCTGCCGATGACATTGCTATTGGTATTGCAAAACTAAAGTACTCTTCCAGAGCAGACATACATACATGGTATCTCAACACTTTAGCTAAAAGAGTGCCCAGCATTAATTAAGCCTCTCGATATTTTGTTTAATATGTCGCTTCGTTGTGGTGAATTTATTGATGCTTGGAAAGTTGCTTCAATTGTTCCTATTTTCAAATCTGGAAATAAGAGTGATGTCTGCAATTATAGGCCTATATCGAAACTGCCTAATATTTCTAAGTTATTTGAATGCATTATCAAAGAAAAGATCTATTTCTCAGTCAAAAGTTTAATTAATTCTAGACAACATGGCTTTGTTGCGGGCCGTTCTACTGTTACGAACCTTTCCGTGTTTAGTGAAGACTGTATTTCCGCTTTTTCTTCTGGTGGTCAAGTCGACTGCATCTATACTGACTTTTCCAAAGCCTTTGATAAAGTTTCACATAAAGTTTTAGTTCATAAGTTAGCTTGCCTTGGCTTTCATTCGGTTTTCTTGAAATGTAATAGGTTGTGTTCTGTCCCCCTGGATGAGGTGCACTCTGAGTCCTTCCGCGCAACTTCTGGTGTGCCACAGGGTAGTATTCTGGGTCCACTACTCTTTGTTCTATTCATCAACGATATTGGTTCATGTTTCTCGTTCGCTAAATTTTTGTTGTATGCTGACGATTTGAAATTATACTTAGTTGTAAATTCAACTAATGATATGTTGAATCTACAATCTGATATCGATAATCTTCATACGTGGTGTGCTAGATCAAAACTTTGTCTAAATATTAAAAAATGCTTCCATGTTACATACTCGAAATCTCGACTTACTGTTAACAGCTTTTATAATATTGCTAAATTTAATTTGCAGACTGTTGTGGAGATTAGAGATCTTGGGGTTATTTTTGATGCTAAATTCAATTTTAACAATCATATTAACTTTATTATTTCAAAATCTTATTCAATGCTTGGTTTTATTCGGCGTAATAGTGCGGAGTTTTCTGACCCGTACACACTTAAAACGCTTTATACATATTTTGTACGTTCTCACTTGGAGTATGCCAAGATTATTTGGCGGCCTTTTAAAAAATTTGCTATTGATAGGATTGAGCGAGTCCAAAAGGTGTTTTTGAGATATGCTTTGCGCTTCTTTTAAATCTCCAGCCTTTAGATAGTAGAAGGCTAATTCTTTCTTTAACTTTCGTATATGGCATTATCAGTGGGGACTTTGATTGTGCAACCCTTCTCAGAAAAATCAATTTTAATATTCCGAGAAGAGACCTCAGAAATTCCAAGCCTTTGTATGGCTTATTTAATAGAACAAATTATGCGCGAAATGCTCCAATTGCCCAAGCTCTTGGTGAATTTAACAATTTCTCATCTTTTGTCGAGCTTGATTTTTCATTATCGAAAGATGCCTTTGTTAATATCTTGAAATCATCAATTTAATATCTTTCATTTTGTTATTAGTATGTAAGTGCTATCCTACTTAAATTTTATTCAATTTTGTTAGTAGTCTGTAAGAATGAATTGTTCATAGACTAAATAAATAAATAAATAAATATATATGTATAAATGCAAGAGTACTTACTCCGTTTAAATTTTTTCTTTTCTTTTTCTTTTCAATTTATGTACTTGCATGTAGGTATGCTATTGTGTTTTCACTGGCATTGCAATTGGCTACTCGTTGATTGTAGAAAATATCACCGGCTTGTCAAGTTTCGTGTGTTTTATTTCGCTTGTTGCATTCTGCTGCTGCCCTGATCGTTGGGTTGAACTCCTTCGAATGTAATTTACTTTTAAATATTTGCTTAAAGCGACGCTATTCGCCTTAGCGCTTCTACCTAATTTATTAATACAATTATGTAGTTTATATTGCCTGATGCCTATATTTCTGCTCTACTTACCGTGCTTCCATAAAATTTATGGCTTAAGTTTCTGAAATTCTCTTCCAGTTCGTGTGCTCACCTCGGCGTTGAAATCGTAAAGGCGGAAACATCAAAACTTGCTGCGGAAGTTTCCTGTATGCCATTTTGACAGTGACGTGGGCGTGTTTCATGACCCCTCTGCTTGACAATGCAGCTATGTTTCGTACCTCTACGCAATGATTCTAAGGCGCACCTCGCACTATTAAAATCTTCTCGCAACACTTTATTTCGGTTTTTTTGAGTTCCTCTTCGAAGCTTTATTTACCTACCTATAAAAATTCCCTGAGGCGTAATCATCTCCCAGACACAATTTTTAAGGCGATTTCCATAATATTTCGATGTGCAAAACTTCAGCTCAATCAATAGTTTTTCAAAACCATTAAAATTCATGGTGATAAAAAGCCTGGGTTTACAGCTGAACTTTTAAAACTGATAAATAGTCGAGAGAAAGCGTACAGGGAATGGAAGCGAGCTAGCAACGAAAACAACTGGGAAGTTTACCGCCTTCTGCGGAATGAAGCCACTTTGCGTATCCGGAATGCCAAGATAGAATACTTGAAAACTAAATTTAATACAAATTTGCCTTCTAAAACCCTTTGGGAAAATCTTCGCTCCTTTGGAGTATCTAAAAACGATAAAGTTCAGTGTCATTTTGACCCCAATGCAATGAACTTGCATTTCTTAAGCAATCCTTCTAATGATAAAGGTAGTAAGTACGATAATAGCAATGATATGATAACTAGTGTAAGCAGTAGGCCTAATATCGGTGTTTTCGATTTCTCAGTAGTTACCGAAGGTAATGTGCTGGATGCTATTTTTGCTATTAAGTCGAATGCCGTAGGAGTTGATGGAATTAGCATCCGATTTATTAAACTTATCCTTCCTTTCGCCGTTTGCCTTCTTACTCATATTTTCAATTTTTCGATCACAAGTAGTGGTTTCCCTAGTCTCTGGAAAGTGGCTAATGTCATCTCAGTTCCTAAAACCAAGTCTCCGAGCTCTCACAAAGAGTTTAGACCAATAAGTCTGCTGCCTGCTTTATCTAAGGTATATGAAAAGTTATTAGCAAAGCAGATAACTGAACATATAAATAATTATAATTTACTTACTGAGGTCCAGTCGGGATTTAGACAAGGGCACAGCTGTGCTCCTTCTATGCTAAAGATCATGGAAGATATACGTCCAGCATATGACAATAATGAACTCACTGTACTTGTAATTCTGGATTTCTCGAGAGCTTTTGATATGGTAGACTTCAAATTGCTACTTCATAAACTCGAAATAGGCTATAATTTCGGTCCTTATGCTATAAAATGAATGCGAAGTTATCTGTCCGAGCGTTCTCAGCGAGTTCAATGTGATGACCATATATCTAATTTGGAATCAATAGCATCTGGTGTTCCACAGGGATCTATCCTAGGCCCACTGTTGTTTTCACTTTTCATTAATGACATAGTAAGTTGTTGCCACAATGCCTCCATACATCTATATGCAGACGATACACAAATATACATGTCTCGCCCCATCGGGCTCACTGAAGATCTATTTGCCAGGCTAAACGAAGATTTAGCACGTATAGAAAACTGGGCCAACATAAATAAACTGTTTCTTAATGCAACTAAATAAAAAGCGATAGCGATTTCAAACATGTCAAATGATCTATAGCCTTCCTGATGTTACGCTTAATGGAGATAAAATATCTTTCCATGATGTGGTAACCAACTTAGGTTATAAAATCAATTGTAAGCTGACCTGTGTTGACCATATTAGTCTTGTGCTCAGCAAGATATACTATACACTGAGGAATTTGTATAGAACTGTCTATTTGGTAACCAACTTAGGTTATAAAATCAATTGCAAGCTGACCTGTGTTGACCATATTAGTCTTGTGCTCAGCAAGATATACTATACACTGAGGAATTTGTATAGAACTGTCTATTTGCTACGACGGGACACAAAGATGAAACTGATCAAAGCCCTTATAATACCTCAAATTTCTTATAGTGAACTCATCTACGGTAACCTAGATTCAATTTCTCTAAGTAAGTTGCAACTTGCTTTAAACAACGTTGCCCAGTTTATTTTTTCTAAAAGGAAATTTGATCATATTTCTTCTTATGCATCGCAAGTTCTTGGATGTGATATTTATAATTTCCTTAAAATGAGAAATCTATGTTTCTTGCATAAATTAATTTATTATCAAGATCCGCCCTACCTATTTAGGAATCTAGTTTTCTGCCAGTCTACCCGTACATTTAATCTATTGGTGCCGAGTTTTAGGCTCACAGTCTCCTCCAGAATGTTCTTTGTCAGTACAATCCGTCTGTGGAACTCACTTCCTCACAGGATTAAAGCTATTCGCAAAGCAGGGTGCTTCAAGCAAGCAGTATTATCTTTTCTCATCCCTTAACTATCACTCTAAATTATGGTCCTATCTTTGTTCTATTGACCTACCTGCATAAGTTTCTGAAAATGTTTCAATTTTATAGTTTTAAGTTATTTTCTTTGTTAACCATTATTACTATTTTATGGTTTGTTACTAAAGATGTGTTTCGATCTTAAGTTAGTTAGTAAAAGAAAATTTTAGGGAACCAGTGCAACCCTGAGCGGTTGACAATTAGAATGACTTTCCGAACGCTGCCTAAAGCAAGTGGCTGCTGCGACTAACTTAGCTTCTCTCCCACTTCCGGCCTTTCCAAGACCAACTGTCAAGCCGAATACATCGGCGCCAGGTAGCAAGGAGGTGATTATTAGAAAATACCCTTTCTTTTGTTAGTGTACCATTGCAATGGTTGAAATAACCAATTACACACACATCTATTAGACGCAAATATTTTTCAGTTGCAAGAGTTTACAGGAAATTGAAACAAATAAATATATTTTTTAAATTAACGCGCCGAGGCGATATAAGAAACACTTGAGCTTGCATTCGATTAAATTTAACAATGACAAAAAGAGGTAGAAGGAATAAGGCCGGGACAAGGGGCAGAGAGGATGCTTCGAAAACGGCGGAAGATCTTGGCTTGGACGACGATGTGCTGTTGTCCTCGAACGAGGTTATTCCAGGGGCCTCGGGCTCGCGGTCGAGGCAAATGGTGATCTCGCTTGGGGATATTACTTCTCCGGAAGCGACCACGCTAGACAAGGTGGGCGGCGAACTTTTACAGAAGTTCGAGTCCATGCTGTTCCAGTATCAGGTAGATGTGAATCGCACCACGGCGGAGGCTGTTCGCGACGCCATGAATGAGGTGCGTAAGGAAGTCAAATCTATGGGGGAGCGAGTCTCCAGCATTGAGAAATCTCGCGAAGGTCTACGGACGACCGTACGTGATGTTCCCAGGGATCCGATCACTCATACCGCCTCAGCAGAAGGCGAAGACACCAGACGAGAAGGAGAGAGAGAGGAGGTAGACCAGGTTGAGTCCACTGGCCGGCGTCTCTTTACTCCGTCTCCACCTAATAGACATACTTACTCGGAAGGAACAAAGAATACATTTAAGACCATTAAAGACTGGGGGCTAAAATATGATGTTAGTACCAAATCAATCCCCATCGAGCGGTTTCTGTTTAGAGTGGAAACTCTAAAGAGACGACACGGAGTCTCGTCAGAAGACCTGTGCGCAAACTTCCATTTGTTGCTAAGCGGAGCTGCCCAGGAGTGGTTCTGGCTTTACATGGAGGAGCATACCGATCAGGAAGGAGATGCATTCGCTCACCTCAAAGAAGCGCTTGTCGAGCATTTCCGAAAATCAGACTGCGACGAGGAAATCCGCAAAGCGATGAACGAAAGGAAACAAGATCATCGCGAATCGTTTGATGACTTTTACGCCTGCGTAAGGGGATTGGCGTTAACCATGAAAGCCCAGATGCCCGAACGGAGCTTGGTAAACCTCATGCGCAAGAACCTGAAGGCAAAGGTGAAAAATCTTATATTTGTTTGTCAAATAACGACGCTTGCGGAATTGAAATCTGAGTGCAGGCGCGGAGAAGCAATTCGCGGAATATGAGCGGAAGTTTGAGAAGAGGAGAGACGTCGACGAGATTGATCTGTTGCAGGGAGAGGGCCTCAAAGGTGTTGAGGGATTACCAGTCGTAGAGGCGTTCGACAGACGTGGGCGCGGTGTTGGCTCAAGGGAAAGCTCGGCTAAGCCGTCAGAGACGACGAGACGGAAATACGTCGAGCACAGTTGTGACTCGCAGTTCCACGATTTGCGGTGCTATAAATGTGATAAGGCGGGTGCCAGGCTGGTAATGTGCGAGAAGTGCGGGGAGGAAAATCGTCTTCCTGGCGGAAGCACCGGGTCTTCTTGCCAGGAGAAGAAGCTCCCGGAGACCCATCACTAATCAAATCCATATTAATTCTATAATAAAAATGAGATTCGAAGGTATTCATGGTCAATGTTTTCGGTTGGCAACATATCGCTCAAGTGTCTGGAGGAGAGGGAGAAACGCTACCGAGAGGCAAGATGAAGAATATTTGGGATCAAGGAACACGGCGAGAGCACGGGGAATACCGGAACTATCGGAAGGAATGCGGAGAAAATCAGAAGACTCCGAAAGAAAGGCGAAGAAAGCAGAAAGATGAGACGAGCTATAACAGCGACCGTAAAAAGAGACGCGGGAGACCGAAGGCCGTATGCAGAAGTTCTCGTAGGAGACATATTGATGCGCGGGCTACTGGACAGCGGGGCTTCAGTTAGCTGTCTGAGCTTGGTAAACCTCATGCGCAAGAACCTGAAGGCAAAGGTGAAAAATCTTATATTTGTTTGTCAAATAACGACGCTTGCGGAATTGAAATCTGAGTGCAGGCGCGGAGAAGCAATTCGCGGAATATGAGCGGAAGTTTGAGAAGAGGAGAGACGTCGACGAGATTGATCTGTTGCAGGGAGAGGGCCTCAAAGGTGTTGAGGGATTACCAGTCGTAGAGGCGTTCGACAGACGTGGGCGCGGTGTTGGCTCAAGGGAAAGCTCGGCTAAGCCGTCAGAGACGACGAGACGGAAATACGTCGAGCACAGTTGTGACTCGCAGTTCCACGATTTGCGGTGCTATAAATGTGATAAGGCGGGTGCCAGGCTGGTAATGTGCGAGAAGTGCGGGGAAGAAAATCGTCTTCCTGGCGGAAGCACCGGGTCTTCTTGCCAGGAGAAGAAGCTCCCGGAGACCCATCACTAATCAAATCCATATTAATTCTATAATAAAAATGAGATTCGAAGGTATTCATGGTCAATGTTTTCGGTTGGCAACATATCGCTCAAGTGTCTGGAGGAGAGGGAGAAACGCTACCGAGAGGCAAGATGAAGAATATTTGGGATCGGAAGGAATGCGGAGAAAATCAGAAGACTCCGAAAGAAAGGCGAAGAAAGCAGAAAGATGAGACGAGCTATAACAGCGACCGTAAAAAGAGACGCGGGAGACCGAAGGCCGTATGCAGAAGTTCTCGTAGGAGACATATTGATGCGCGGGCTACTGGACAGCGGGGCTTCAGTTAGCTGTCTGGGAGGACCAGCTCTAGGAAAATTGGATCTGGGGGACGTTGAAGCCATGGACGAACAGCTCAAAACCGCGGACAGGCAGTAATAGGGAAAGTTAGGTTGAAGATAAGCTGGCGCGACAAAATAAAGGTTCTGGATGTCTACTTAGTTCCAAGTCTAAAGCAGGAATTGTACTTGGGGATTGATTTTTGGGAGGCATTCGGATTGTGGTCGCCAACCACAGCAGAAAGAGGCATTGACAGTTCAGGCATGGTGGAATTATTATTATTATTATTATTTTATTTAAAGTCGACAATCAATTACGGTCGACAAACACAAAATACAAAGTTAAGTGACTTAGAAATATACAAAAAATAAGATTAACAAAAAAATAAAAATAACAGTTAAATCCAACATGCATTAGATAACAAACTTAAATTAATTTAAAATGTCAGGTCAGACTTAAAAGTATTGCTTTCTGTAAGGCAACAATCGAACATTCGATACTAATACATTTGTACAAGTCATTATAGTACGAGCACCAAACACGCAAAGGATCACTTTTGAGAAAATTTAGACGACAAAGGGGTAAATGGAAAGGCACGTAGTGTCTGGACACCCTAGCCGGAACTGCAAATTTAAGTCGGCTTAGCAGCTCACAGGAGTCAACATCGCCGATAATCAACTTGTGTAGGAACATTACCCCAAGCAATATTCTGCGATTTTCCAGAGTTGGTAAATCAATAAGAAGAAGCCTACATCTATATGATGGAAGACGAAGATTTGAATCCCAATTCAAGGTTCGTAGAGCAAATAACAAAAATTGTTTTTGCACCGACTCAATACGCTTAATATGAGTAATATATCCAGGACACCACACGCACGAGCAATACTCGAGTATTGGACGGACCAAAGAAGTGTAAAGTACCTTGGTGAGATAGGGATCATTAAACTCCTTAGCCCAGCGTTTAACGAACCCGAGAGTACCCATTGCTTTATTTATAATAGCGGTTATATGTAAATTGAAGCTAAGTTTCGAATCAAACAGAACCCCTAAGTCGTTAACCGTAGATATACGTTCCATAAGAGTGCCATAAAGTACATAAGATGATAGGTTATGTTTCACACGGTGAAATGTCATAAACTTACATTTGGAGCAGTTTAAAACTAGTGCATTTATTGTGCACCAACGTTGAAATGAATCCAAATCAACCTGAAGTAGATTTAAACGAAGTAAGTCCGAAGGCAAGTATGAATAACAAATTTTTACATCATCCGCATACATTAGAGCACGAGAATGAATCAATATCTGTGGCAAGTCATTAATAAAAAGAGTAAAAAGCAGTGGGCCTACCTTGTGGCACACCAGAGGTAACATTAATTGATTTAGAAAAAATGTTTTTATACAGAACCTTTTGGGTTCTATTGGATAGATAGCTTGAGAGCCATGATACCAAATTAGGCGGGAAGCCCAGTAAGTCTAGCTTCTGAATCAGAATTTCATGATTCACTGAATCAAAAGCTTTACTAAAATCAGTATAAATCACGTCTGTTTGCTTATTATTCAAAAAACCATCCCGAACTAAAGAAGTAAACTCAAGTAGGTTAGTAGTGGTTGACCTACTTCTCACAAAACCATGCTGATAGGGTGATAATATGGAGGTACACGTGTGTTGAAGTTGACTGGTAATTATTTGCTCAAAGGTTTTGGGAATAGCTGAAAGCTTAGCAATTCCTCTATAGTTCTCAATGTTAGATCTACTACCTTTTTTGTGTAGCGGTATAATAAAAGACTGTTTTCAGATTGACGGGAATAACGCCGATTGCAAAGATAAATTAAATAATTTTAGGATCGGTTCTGTCAAATTCACGGCACAGAACTTAAGAACACAACCAGGAATACCATCAGGCCCTGGGGAAAAAATCGGTTTCAGAGCTAGAAGATTCTGAAGTACAGTGTCACTGTCAATGACAGGATTAATAATACAATTAGAACTTATTACTTTATACGGATAACTGCCAACTTGAGCACCGGTCGAATAGGTCGATTTAAAAAAGTCCGCAAATAAATCAGCAATATCAAGATCATTGCTAGCATTTTTACCTCCCAAAGACAAAGAAGATGGAAATCCCGAAGATTTTCGTTTAGAATTAACAAAACCATACAATTTTTTTGGGTTATTAAAAAATTCAATTTTGCATCTAGTTAAATAAGCCTTGTAGCAATTTTGACTAAGACACTGGAAATTGGAACGAGCAACTAAATATTTGGAAAAATCTACAGAAGACCCAGATCTTTTAAAACGCTTATAGAGCTTAGATTTAATGTTATTAAGGTTAGCAAGATGTCTTGTAAACCAAGGTGGCTTACTACACTTAGCCTTAATAAAACGAACAGGAACGCAAAGATTAATGAAGCCATCAAGGTAACTGTAAAAAATAGATGTGGCAGACTCAACATCATTACATGCGTAGAGATCAGACCAATCGTGAGTAGCTATCAGTTGGTTCAGCATGTCAAAATTTGCCTTTTTAAAACATCTCGAACGAGAACGAGAGCACGCTTCCATGAAACTAATCGTAGGCAGCAAATTATCCAATGTAATCTCAAGTGTGGGATGCAAGGGATCTTTAGGAAGGGATAACGCAGAGATTCGACTAAGACCAATACCTATTGAATTTTCAACAAAAGCTAAATCCAACAGTTTATTTTTAGAGTTTGCCACATTATTGATTTGAACTAAAGGCAGATCTATAAGAGAGCAAACAAAGAGCTGAGTGACGGGAGTCAAAAAGTTTGAATCATCGTTATTTATCCAGCTAACGAATGGCATATTAAAGTCGCCAAGAACCACCAAGCGATCATTATCACGCAAACGTGAGTGCAGATTGTGAATAGCAAGAGTGTGACAATCATAAACTTGCATAGCCGACCTAGGAGGTATGTACGAACAAGATATATATAAATAAAAGCTGGGGTACGAGAGCTTTACGGCAATAAATTCAATGTCCAGTGTGCTATCATAGTTCAGAAGCTCAGCAGAAATACTGGACGACACAGCGATCAGGACACCGCCTGCTCTGGACTGACGATCACACCGAAAAACGACGTAGTCATTAGAAAATATTTCCGAATTTAAATTATCTGCTTTAAGCCAAGTCTCCGTAAACGCAATCACTTGCGCTGTAAAACCAAAACTGTTCAGATAAAAGGTGTTCAGCTTAGAACGTAAACCGCGAACATTCTGGTATTGAATGGTTATTTTCGAATCGTAATGGCAGGGTTGGTAAGCAAGTTTTTTGAACCTATACGTGCGGTGGGCTCATCGCTCGACTTAGTAGTGAACAAACGTACCACCGAATGTTTAGGCCATAAAGATTTGTCAAGAACCAGAGCAACATACTCATCTGGAACTGATATTTTAAAAGAAGAAAAATTCCTCTCATAATTAAAAACAAATTTATGTACGCTTATATTCGTAAAACCAGTAAGACTAAGCTTAACTAAAATATATTTAATAATATCAGGCCCCGTTAAAGTTGGATCCAACCGAGAAACAAATATTGCGCGGCTAGGCGGCACGGCAGTCAACATCCTAGGATCGACGGGATTTAACTCAACAGTACCCGAATTTTCAGCAACATCAACATTGTTTAGCAGATCAGCACCGGTGTTATTACCATTTACATTATTATCATCACTAGCAATATTTCTGTTATTAATTTGACGGTTAACAACAGAAGCTACGGTGTGCGAACCAGTGTTCATGGAAATATCTATGTTGGAGTCAGCATCCACAGTGATTATATCTCGCTGTACACCAGCAGAGCAGCACTATTATGATTTAGGTCATTTACAGCAGAGACAGGGACAGAGCACTTATCAACGACAACGTCAGCAGAATCACAAGCAGGGACTTTATCAGCATTGCTATCAGTTTTATTTTTATTTTCAGATTTGTTAGTTTTTTTAGCTCTGCTTTTACTAGCGTTTTTTTTTATTGCTAACACTACGACGCAGCTCAGTAATCTCAATTAACCCCAAAGCAGAAGGTGGAATTGGAACAGGTAAAGCTGTTGTTTCCGTCATCTGCAGAACTAGGTCTGGGCAAAACGCACATGATGGAACACTCCATCGAAGTCTATGACGAGTCCATCCCTGTCAAGCAACGCTATTACCCGATGTCTCCAGTGAAGCAAAAATTAGCCTATCAGGAAATAGGACGAATGCTGGAGCTCGGAGTAATAGAGGAGAGTGACAGTGCGTGGAGCTCACCCATCGTACTGGTTCAGAAGCCCGGAAAGAACAGACTTTGTGTGGATATGCGGAAGTTAAACGAGTGCACGAAGAAGGACGCCTACCCGACTCAACATGTCGAGGGCATCCTCAGTCGGCTACGGGATACGTACTTCATAACGGGGATCGATCTGAAAGATGCCTTGTGGCAGATCCCGTTAGCAAAGGAAGCGCGCGAAAAGACGGCATTCACAGTCCCGGGGCGTCCATTGTATCACTTCAAGGTGATGCCGTTCGGGCTGTGTAATGCCAGTCAGCGACTCTGCCGACTCTGAGAATGTCTTTCCAGGGCAGGGCTAACCATCAATGTACTGAAGTCAAATTTTTGCCAGAAAGAAATAAAGTATTTGGGTTTCATAGTAGGACAGGGAGAATTTAAACGGATCCGGCGAAAGTACAGGCCATGTTAGACTTTCCGGTTCCCAGCACCTTGAAGCAGCTGCGAAGATTTTTGGGCTTGACGGGGTGGTATAGAAGGTTCATACCAAATTTTGCCACGAAGACGGCACCGCTCACTGATTGTTTGAAGAAGAAGAAGGAGTTCGTGCTGACAACCGAGGCCGTAGACGCTTTCGAGCAGCTCAAGCTAGAGTTGACGTCGCCAAAGGTGCTTGCCAATCCGGACTTCGGGTAACGGTTCTTCGTACAGTGTGACGCCTCTACTACAGGCGTAGGAGCAGTGCTGTTTCAGCTCGACGAACATGGCAACGAACGTCCAATATCAATCAATGTCTGGCGGCAGTTAACAGCGTAATGAAGTTTCGTCCTTATATTGACGGAACTCCATTTACTATTATCACGGACCACATGAGCCTGAAATGGCTCATGCCGCAAAAGGATCTCTCTGGTCGTCTGGCACGCTGGAGTCTCAAATTACAGGCCTATGACTTCGATATCGTGCATCGGAAAGGCGCCAAAAATGTGGTCCCAGACGTGTTGAGCAGAATGCTCATGGAGGAGATTGGCAGCGGAAGTCTTTCAACGGACATCTCATTGTACGACGTGGAATTCCAGTCAGAGGGCTATCGAGACCTGGTGAGATCCACAGAGGTCAATGCAGAGAAACTACCGGATGTGAAGGTGATGCGGGGTGTGATCTATAAGAGTGACGGATTCAGGAGAGGTGACGACGAAGAAGAGCTGATATGGAAGATATGGGTCCCGGAGGGTCTTCGGGAGACTCTGCTGAAGAAAGTACATGATGGACCGTCAGCCGGTCACGGAGGCATATCCAAGACGCTCAACCGCTTGAGATCTAGGTATTACTGGCCAGGAATGGTAGCCTCAGTCAAAAATTTCGTGGGAAACTGCGATGTCTGCAAACGCTGCAAGGCTTCGAACGCCATAAGTCGACCCCTCATGGGCGGAAGGACGGTAACGGAGAGAGCTTTCCAGCGCCTGTATGGGGACTTCTGCGGACCTTATCCGCGATCTCGGGACGGAAACAGCTATGTATTCGTGGTGTTGGATCTATTCTCGAAATTCCTGTTCTTGAAGCCCATGAGGAGGGCCACAGCGAAAGAGGTAGTTCGTTACCTTTAAGCGGATGTATTCCACGTGTTCGGAGTGCCCGAGGTCATCCATTCTGACAATGGACGCCAGTTCATATCGGAGTTGTTCAGCAGCTTCTTGTCACGCTATGGCGTTAGGCATGTCAAGACAGCTGTATACTCACCGCAGGCGAATGCCTCCGATAGAGTGAACAGGTCGCTTTTGGCGATAATCCGATCATATATCGAAGAGGATGATCAGAGATCCTGGGACAGACCTGTGTCGGAAGCGGCGTTCGCACAGCGAAGCGCTGTTCATGAAGCCATCGGGGCGGAGCCCTATAGGGTTGTCTTCGGGCAGACAATGGTCCAACACGGGGAGACGTACCCCATATTACGATCGTTGGGGGAGGCCACAGACTCGGACACGGTGATAGCACCGAAGGACGTGCGCCTCAGATTATTGAGAGACAAGGTAACCAGAAACCTACAGCTCGCATATGAAAAGGGTCGAATATCCTATAATACACGCGCCAAGCCAAGATCGTTCACGGAAGGACAAATAGTTCACCGGAGAAGCTTCCGCCAAAGTGACGCGGCACATGGATTCAACGCGAAGTTAGCATCGAAATTCACCAGAGCAGTCGTTGTGAAGAGCGTCGGACAATGTTTATACCAGTTAGCGGACTTCCAGGGTAGGAGCATAGGAATCTTCCATGCCAAGGACCTCAAGGTCTAATGTAGGGACGTGGGTTCTAGCCCCAACCTCACATACACGCGACAAAACATCTTGTCGGTTTTCGAGCTCATCGAATCTCCAAAGCATCTTCGATTAACTCGCCCTGTTACGAAAGATGTGTTTCGATCTTAAGTTAGGTACTAAAAGAAAATTTTAGGGAACCAGTGCAACCCTGCGCGGTTGACAATTAGAATGACTTTCCGAACGCTGCCTAAAGCAAATGGCTGCTGCGACTAACTTAGCTTCTCTCCCACTTCCCGCCTTTCCAAGACCAACTGTCAAGCCGAATACATCGTCGCCAGGTAGCAAGGAGGTAAGAAAATTATATAACCAAATTTATAGCTAGCAGGTGGTTATTAGAAAATACCCTTTCTTTTGTTTGAAATAACCAATTATTTCGACGACAAAAGGCCAAGTAAGGAGGAAAAAGGCGTCACGACAGCTTTGCAGAAGATACGTCGCCATCAGCATACGCCAGCAGCGTCGTCAACGCGAGCGATCCGAAGAAGTCAAAAATCTCACCATAGCAAACCATCATCCAGCAGTGCAACGGGAGCTGAGTGAAATTTATGAGCGCTGCAGCCAAAGAGAGGAGCTGACCACAAGCCACCACGTTTTTGCAGCATCGTTTGTAGCCGCTAGAAGCAGAGCACGAGCTAAATTGCGTATTGCTATAATTGCCAAGCAGCGAAGACATTGCAAAGTTCCAGTGCGCAAGTAAGCTGTATCTATTCATTTATTTGTTTGTAAGGCATATAAGTACGTATAAATAAGGGTGGTTAGTCAGCGCGAACGCACATTAATCGCGAGCAGAGACTGCAGACGCAGGCAGAAGCGCATAGTTGGTTTCGCAGTCCAAATGATGTTGATTTCGCTCGTATGAGTGACAACAGCAATATATATGTATGTACATGCGGTGTGTGGTGAGCTGGTCGCTTTAACATAGCTCATAAACGTTTTGTTTACAAACGCAAATTTGTTACTCGAAGGTGCCGAAGGTTGACAAAGAAGACAGAAGAATGTTGGAGGAGAACGTTAGTCAGGCAGCAGATAGGAACGCGACCGTCTGCATTATATTTTATGTACATTATATATTTATATGTTTATGTGTTTAGATTTACTCTAGGCGTGAATGCAGGAGCTATAAGGCTGTAAGCGTAGGGCAGAGAGCGAGTGGTGAATTCAGTGTAGAAGAAAAGTAAGCAAGCGCCATATGCGCTGTAGCTTGTTTCCAAAGGCCTTAGGAAGATAGGCAGGAGAGGTTTCCTTATCTTGCACTACCGTCAGTGCGTGCTTCGCTATTGTCACACCATTCTATCCCTGTCCGAGTGCTCAAAGAAGCTCGACATAATATTCCATTTCGATATGTGCATATTGTGCATGTGTGAAATATGCGGTCGTAGCTCACTGTGTATACTCGTATGCGCAAACAGGAGCGCAAGACAACGCAGATTTGCGTAGCTTAATCATGTCCACATCGAGTGAGTGATCACATGTTTCGTTAGCTCCGAATTGAGTGTGAAGTGCAAAACATTCGACGAGGGTGTCTCATCAGCAGCTTGAGTTTCTATGTCGTGAAGCGTTGTCTTAACGCGTGTGAGCGCATGCATACATGGATGCTCGCTTCGAATGTTTTCGCTTCAGCAACTTATCCAAACCATATTTTATGATTCAGAATCAATGAATTTCTGAATATTGCTATCATATTACAGAGACTTATAAACATAAACATATATTGAATCCCTAACGTGGATTAAGTTAGTTCTAAGCTCGTACACTGAAACAAATTCGCATTTTAAATTTAAATCAATATTATATTTTGAATTTTGATATCACACTAGAGGAGTGTGCATATAAGAGTATGTGCTCAATCCCTAACGTGGATTAATTTATTTTTATGCACATACACTGAGAGAAAATCTTATGTTGGAGCAAGTTAATGGTAGTTTTAGTAAATTAGAACGCCACACTGGTAGTATAGGTGCGCGTGAATACATATTCAATCCCCAATGTGGTTCAATATAATTTTAAGCATATCCACTGAGAAAAAAATCACATGTTGGTTTTGAACTAATATTAGTTTGAATTGATTTTGACATCGCACTAGAAGTATAGATGTATGTGAATGGATACTTGCTCCCCAACATTATTCAGTTTAATTGCAAGCTTGTACCGCGTAAGAAATGAAATCAAATCATAGAGAATAGGTGTGACTAAATCCCTCATCTAGGGGTGCTCGCAATAAGATTAGAGTAACTTAATATTTTTTTTTTGTAGTGTGGCGGCAACAATCCGCTCACGGTTCTGTAAGATAAATTTAGAGACCAGGTGATAACACCTGAAAATATGAAAGTTTGTTTATATAGATAGTTTAAAGGAAACTAATTGTGTGTGATGAATGGGGGTTGTTGGGGGTGATTGGTGGATGCTAGACAGACGGACGTAAGGAGGGGTGTCGAATATGGGGCCAACCAACAGTGGCCATGGTAGGCAATGGTAAGGGGAGGATAGTGATAGCAGATGGGCCAACCTCGGATCTATGGAGGTAAACTGCAACGACGATGGCGGCGACACATCATGCCAGAGGTCAGGTAAGGGGTTATATTTGTAGCATCAGGGGGTACGATTTTTTTTCTCATTGTTTCCGCGGTTCACCCTAACAGCTAAGATTATCTTTACACCCACCCCAATCCGGCGAGCTCAGTCGACAATGCAAGCGTACCCCAGCGGGTCATCGAGCCCTACCTTCCTCTAGGGGGAGGGACTTGAGGGCGGCAGCCGACGTTAACAGGTTTTATGGTAAATTTACATTGTAACTATTTAATGTGTTAATCAGATTGAGGTACTATCAAAAGACTCAGTCTTACTTGTACAAATTACATAAATAAATTACAAAATAGTTATCTGAGGTCAAATTTTAGGTTTTGATAAATTTGGTTTGCGCTTGCATTTCATTTCCATTTTCAAGTCAAAACCGTTTTTTTTGAAAAAAATTTGGATCCCCTGCCGAAAATATTTCCTGGATACGCGCCCCATGGCTTAGGGTAAATTGTGACATTCATATTCACCGCTATAAATGTCAGAATTTTCTTTCGGTCTGTCAAAATTTATAATTTTCAACCGATTGGCACACAGCCTATATAGTTAAGTTCCTTCTATGGTGTGCAGGCATAGTACCCCTGCAATCAAACCAACTAGTTGAAAACTACTTTACAACTAGTATGTGCACTACGCCCAACTAATCAGCCAACTGTCATATTTTCATAAAAGCAACTGGTATTTTTATAATGTTGATGTCCTACGAAATTTCAATTGTCAGATTTCGACCAGAACATACCAGTCATCTACTAGTTGAATACTAGTATGGAATAGACTTTTTCTGACTAGTATGATTTCAACCCGAAAATTGTAGTTGTATCCTAGTATGTTGTCTGACTAGTTTGATGTTTCACTGCAGGGACATTTTCATATATGTATGTATAAATCACTGTTAGTGCTGCAAGGAATGGCAATATTTGAAATTATAAATCACCATAAAGCGATTGTTGTTTTTCCATTCCCTTTCCCTAATTGAATAATCTGTCCTTGATGGCTTATTTAAATTTTTTTTCTTTCCATTATTTACAAATTTTTCTTTCCTACGAACCGATGTCAAGAGCCTGTCATAAATGTGTCTATATTTTAAGACCCAGAAGCAATCTTACTACAAGAAGCCAATGTAAGTTATTTTCTGAGTACCTGCATACATACATATGTACGTGCACGTGGTGATCATTTGTTAGATGTAGATGTTTTAAATCAAATTAATAGGCGAAATCTGTAAGCTGTCTCTAGTCATTAATAGATACATTTTGTGGTCAATTTTAATTTTGAGACAATTTGGTATTCAGTAAGCTGTCTCACATCTCAAGCCTCAAAAAGAGTCATTAATTTGTCAGCTGTTTGTAGACAGGTCACAAACAAGAAAAACTAGGGATGAAAATCAAATAAATTAAAAAAAAAAATTGATACCTCTGGCGGACTTGTTTTAGCAGTTGACGTTGGATGTATAGTATTAGGGGTAACTGTGGTACGTTTGAGACCTTTTTAAGGCTATTTCTCGAAACGTGTTTTACCTACCATAGAAAGCGGTGCTACCTGCTTGAAGGCAAATATTTAGCTTAGTAATTTAGATGGATTTATTTTGAAGCGAACCCTTTTTATATTATAAGCTTTTATTTAGTTTCAGTTGACGGATGTCTGTAATGGAATCTTGCAAGTTAAATTTGATACACTTCCCGGTGTCCGATTGAGCTGAAAGTCTGCACCGATGTATAACCCCCTTGACAATGCAATATTATGAAAAAAAAATTCCGGTAGGTGGCGCGTATGTCGCTATATTTCCAAAAATCGCATTTATGGTCCGATTTGGCTGAAATACGGAACATGTATTACTACTATGAAAAGAAATATTTCCCTAAAAAAAAATTCAGTTAGGTGGAGCTGAGATCGCGGTTATATATACTAAAAATCCTAATTATGGACCGATTTTGCTGATATTTTACGTGTGTGGTACTTAATTAATTTCCATATGTTTAAAAAAAATTTGGACCCGCTAGTGTGGCGCGGGAGTCGCTCTATTTAAGAAATTCGAAGGTCCGTTTACGGTGTCGTTTAATTCATTTTTCAACGAACTTCCCGTTAAGGTAGTATCTTATAATATTTATTCCACGTTTAGTATTTTACCCCAGCGCAATATAAAAAAAAATAATTCCGATAGGTGGCGCACGGGTAGCGATATTTGAAAAATTTCATTTCCAGAAATTTTGTTTTCGATATTGTACCAACTTCCCGTTGAGCTGGGTTTTTCAAATTTTCACCATCGTTCAGGTTTCGCGGACAATGCATTATAAAATAAAATTAAAGAAAAAACTTTTTTAAAAATAAGCTTTTATTATTGTTTAATAAAATTACCTAAAAAGTAAATTAATTTAGGAAAAAAGCTTTTCTAAGAACAAGCTTATGGGTATATTACTTGTTGATAAACAAACCTAAAAAGTAAAAAATAAAATTAAAGAAAAAAAACTTTTTAAAAATAAGCTTTTATTATTGTTTAATAAAGTTAACTAAAAAGTAAAAAATAAATTCACTGTAAAGAAATGTAACACTTTATAAGTTCATTGTAACCTTTACCGATAATTAGGCTTCTTCGTCTGCGATAAAATAATTCCATATTGTACATGATTATATATTTTTAACATTAAAACTTTACACTTAAATTATTAAATCTTCCGGTCTACATCACAGTCTCAATTTTATAATTAATAAAAGCGTGTTACACTGTGATAGCAATTAATGTATTACACGTCCTTAATTATACCATCAAATAGACAAGAAGGTCCTAAATCGCATTTATGGTCCGATTTAGCTGAAATTTGGAACATGTATTACTACTATGAAAAGAAATATTTCCCTTAAAAAAAATTCCGCTAGGTGGAGCTGAGATCGCGGTTATAAATACTAAAAATCGGAATTATGGACCGATTTGACTGATATTTTACGTGTGTGGTACTTAATTGATTTCCATATGTATAAAAAAAAAATTGGACCCTCTAGGTGGCGCGGGAGTCGCTTATAAGCTTTTATTTAGTTTTAGTTGACGGCTGTCTGTAATGGAATCTTGCAAGTTAAATTTGCTACACTTCCCGGTGTCCGATTGAGCTGAAAGTCTGCGCCAATATTATGAAAAAAAAAATCATTAGGTGGCGCGTAGGTCGCTATATTTTCAAAAATCGCATTTATGGTCCGATTTAGCTGAAATTCGGAACATGTATTACTACCATGAAAATAAATATTTCCCTGAAAAAAATTCCGCTAGGTGAAGCTGCGATCGCGGTTATAAACACACAAATTTGGACCCGCTAGTGTGGCGCGGGAGTCGCTCTATTTAAGAAATTCGAAGGTCCGTTTACGGTGTCGTTTAATTCATTTTTCAACGAACTTCCCGTTAAGGTAGTATCTTATAATATTTATTCCACGTTTAGTATTTTACCCCAGCGCAATATAAAAAAATATAATTCCGATAGGTGGCGCACGGGTAGCGATATTTGAAAAATTTCATTTCCAGAAATTTTGTTTTCGATATTGTACCAACTTCACGTTGAGCTGGGTTTTTCAAATTTTCACCATCGTTCAGGTTTCGCGGACAATGCATTATAAAATAAAATTAAAGAAAAAACTTTTTTAAAAATAAGCTTTTATTATTGTTTAATAAAATTACCTAAAAAGTAAATTAATTTAGGAAAAAAGCTTTTCTAAGAACAAGCTTATGGGTATATTACTTGTTGATAAACAAACCTAAAAAGTAAAAAATAAAATTAAAGAAAAAAAACTTTTTAAAAATAAGCTTTTATTATTGTTTAATAAAGTTAACTAAAAAGTAAAAAATAAATTCACTGTAAAGAAATGTAACACTTTATAAGTTCATTGTAACCTTTACCGATAATTAGGCTTCTTCGTCTGCGATAAAATAATTCCATATTGTACATGATTATATATTTTTAACATTAAAACTTTACACTTAAATTATTAAATCTTCCGGTCTACATCACAGTCTCAATTTTATAATTAATAAAAGCGTGTTACACTGTGATAGCAATTAATGTATTACACGTCCTTAATTATACCATCAAATAGACAAGAAGGTCCTAAATGTTTCTAATTATACCAAATAAAATTTAATATTTTTCAAAAATCGCATTTATGGTCCGATTTGGCTGATATTTTGCGTGTGTGGTACTTAAGTAATTTCAATATGTTTAAAAAAAAATTGGACCCGCTTGGTGGCGCGGGAGTCGCTCTATTTAAGAAATTCGAAGGTCCGTTTTCGGTGTCGTTTAATTCATTTTTCAACGAACTTCCCGTTAAGGTAGTATCTTATAATATTTATTCCACGTTTAGTATTTTACCCCAGCGCAATATAAAAAAATATAATTCCGATAGGTGGCGCACGGGTAGCGATATTTGAAAAATTTCATTTCCAGAAATTTTGTTTTCGATATTGTACCAACTTCACGTTGAGCTGGGTTTTTCAAATTTTCACCATCGTTCAGGTTTCGCGGACAATGCATTATAAAATAAAATTAAAGAAAAAACTTTTTTAAAAATAAGCTTTTATTATTGTTTAATAAAATTACCTAAAAAGTAAATTAATTTAGGAAAAAAGCTTTTCTAAGAACAAGCTTATGGGTATATTACTTGTTGATAAACAAACCTAAAAAGTAAAAAATAAAATTAAAGAAAAAAAACTTTTTAAAAATAAGCTTTTATTATTGTTTAATAAAGTTAACTAAAAAGTAAAAAATAAATTCACTGTAAAGAAATGTAACACTTTATAAGTTCATTGTAACCTTTACCGATAATTAGGCTTCTTCGTCTGCGATAAAATAATTCCATATTGTACATGATTATATATTTTTAACATTAAAACTTTACACTTAAATTATTAAATCTTCCGGTCTACATCACAGTCTCAATTTTATAATTAATAAAAGCGTGTTACACTGTGATAGCAATTAATGTATTACACGTCCTTAATTATACCATCAAATAGACAAGAAGGTCCTAAATGTTTCTAATTATACCAAATAAAATTTAATATTTTTCAAAAATCGCATTTATGGTCCGATTTGGCTGATATTTTGCGTGTGTGGTACTTAAGTAATTTCAATATGTTTAAAAAAAAATTGGACCCGCTTGGTGGCGCGGGAGTCGCTCTATTTAAGAAATTCGAAGGTCCGTTTTCGGTGTCGTTTAATTCATTTTTCAACGAACTTCCCGTTAAGGTAGTATCTTAAAATTTTCATCCACGTTTAGTATTTTACCCCAGCGCAATATAAAAAAAAAATAATTCCGATAGGTGGCGCACCGGTAGCGATATTTGAAAAATTTCATTTCCAGAAATTTTGTTTTCGATATTGTACCAAATTCCCGTTGAGCTGGGTTTTCAAATTTTCACCATCGTTCAGGTTTCGCGGACAATGCATTATAAAATAAAATTAAAGAAAAAACTTTTTTAAAAATAAGCTTTTATTATTGTTTAATAAAATTACCTAAAAAGTAAATTAATTTAGGAAAAAAGCTTTTCTAAGAACAAGCTTATGGGTATATTACTTGTTGATAAACAAACCTAAAAAGTAAAAAATAAAATTAAAGAAAAAAAACTTTTTAAAAATAAGCTTTTATTATTGTTTAATAAAGTTAACTAAAAAGTAAAAAATAAATTCACTGTAAAGAAATGTAACACTTTATAAGTTCATTGTAACCTTTACCGATAATTAGGCTTCTTCGTCTGCGATAAAATAATTCCTATTGTACATGATTATATATTTTTAACATTAAAACTTTACACTTAAATTATTAAATCTTCCGGTCTACATCACAGTCTCAATTTTGTAATTAATAAAAGCGTAAATGTGTTAGTACAATATGGTTATCAAATAAAAGGTGCTGATGAGTGCTGCAATAAGTAATTCTATTTATTTTTATGATATCTGTGGTCACAAGCAATAATCGCTTATATTGCTGATTATATATATATTAATTGGTTACAAATAAAAGTATATGAAATAATTATGATTATTTTTATATGTATCCTTGTTTGGATGTAGGAAAAAAAGAAAAAGACCACAGTGCTTGCAATATTTGCCAAAAAAAAAAAAAAAAAAATCGGTCATATGTATATAAAATAGGATGTATTTACGTATGTGAGGTATGTGTGTATGGATGTTATAGACTCCGGAACTACCGCGCCGATTTTGTGCATATTTACAGGATACCTCAGTAGGAATCCGGAGAGTGTTTATGTAAAGTTTTATTCCGGGAAGGGGACCGGGACCAAAATATTCCAAACTTTTTTTATTTATGGTGCGATTTTCTTCAAATTTTATACAAAGGTAGTCTTTTACTTGTGTTAAAATTTGAGGTTAATTTTTTTCCGGGAACTGGACCATCGACCGACATATTCCAAACTTTTTTATTAATGGTCCGATTTTTTTCAAATTTGGCACAAAGGTAGTCTTTTACTTTTGTTAAAATTTGGGGTAACTTTTTTTGCGGGAAGTGGACCAGGGACAGAAATATTCCAAACTTTTTTATTCATCGTGCGATTTTTTTCCCTAAATTTGGGCAGAACAACGTCTGCCGGGTCCTTCTAGTATATGTATAAAGTGGGAAAACACTATTTTATTTGGTATTTGTTTCCTTTGGGAGCCAACTGCCAAAACACGGCCAAAATTATAGGGAAAGGTACCAAAAGACGCGGTGTATGTGCAGAACACCTTTCTGAATAGGCGGCCTTTGCCTGCGCTTAACAAAAATAGCCATCATATAAAGTTATTGCCATAAGTCAAGTGCAATAGCTGCCTTGGCCTGTGTCACCTGCTAATATGCTCTGGTTTTGGAAACAGAAATCTCTGGACTGATATGTACGTTGTGCCTTGCTGTCGAGTTACGCAACTTTCAAAGTCGACTGTTTCGCCTTTACTTTCCGGTGATGTGATTCCTTCGACTTCAAGAGTGCGCCGTAGTGCGCGCCCCAGCCAACTACCACCTAGGCATACGTACCAGTCCTTGACCCCCAGCATTAACTTTTCTTCCGCTTCGCATTTCTGTATCCTGCAGTGCAACGGCTTAACCCGGCAAATTTATTGAAATTGGGAGCTTCATGAAGCGATACAAGATCAAAATCGCCTCGATTCAGGAGACAAAGCTCGGTGAACGGTCCGTTCTAAGGACCTGTAAGGGTTACAACATCAACCGTTGTGTTCGTGCGAGGGCACTTGCGGGTGGTCTTGCATTTATTAGGCATCAATCAGTGCAGTATCGTCTGCTTGAGCCTGATGTCGACCCGAGGGATATAACCTTAGAACGTCAAGGTATGATTGTCCGGTCAGGCTATGTCGACCTTGAAATCATTAACATCTACATACCTCCTGTCACCTACTGTCCCAGGGATTACCATCTCGACTTTCGTAAGCAGGGGTGAGAATCTTGTTATCCTTGGTGACTTTGACGCACACCATGATCTGTGTGACTCAAGTCTACAGGCTGATGGTAGGGGATAGGAGCTGGCTGATCAGATCGAAGATTCAACGTTCTGAACTGTAAATCAGGATGCCCCCACTAAAGTGGCGGTAAACTACTCCAGCTCTCACCATAGTCAGCGCAGGCCTTATAAACTTCGTTGACTGGCGACCGATTCTAACACTTTTACCAATTTCAATAAAGCCGACTGGGATAGATTTCTTACTACCACGGAGAGCGCCTTCGCTGCACTCCCAACCCCGTCTGACGTACGAGAAGGGGAAAAAGTGTTTCGCATGGCCTTAACTTCAGGCTCTCATTAACACATTTCGACAGGTAGAATAAAGGAAATTCGTCCGACCTCCCCGCAGAGGCAGCGGTCCTGGCAAATGAACGTGACCATGCCCATGGCGGCGCAGTTGAAATTTACCTTAATTGTTTTCTCAACAAATAATAAGTTTTGAGTTTTTGTTAGCAACCTTTGGTTTTGGTGTTGGATAAAAAATAAAAAAATTTAAAATATAGGTTTTCAAAATACGAAATATTTTCGTATATTTTAAGTTCGGAAGCAAATAACCATTTTATTCCTATATTGGTGACCCCGCCTGCACATTTAAGCAAAGATGCTTCGAGACGGAGATCAGCTAGTTACCCTTCGTGAAGAAAATGAACATCTTCAACGGCAAATTGACGAATTACGCCAACAAGCGCAGCAACAGCATTACCCTGCTGTTCGTCGTGTTGCAGTCAAACTTTAGCCTTTTTGGTCTGACAAACCAAGGTTATGGTTATCACAAGCTGACTCGCAGTTTACGTTATCGGATATCACAAACGAGGTAACTAAGTTTGATTACGTTGTTTCGCAATAAGATGCTCGGGTCGCATTGGAGATCGAGGCCGTTATTGAAAATCCTCCTCCGTTGAACCCATACACATTTTGCGCATAAAACTGATTGCTCGTTTGTCTGCGTCTGAGGAACAAACTAGTCCGTCAACCTATAAGTGAGAAAGAGCTCAGCGAACGCAAACCATCGCAGTTTCTCCGTCATTTACGCTCTCTTGCTGGTTCAACCATCGGGCACGATAACCTTCTTCGCCAACTTTGGCTTAACCACCTTCCGTCTAACGTTCAGGCTATCCTTGCAACGCAATCTGAATTGCCGCTCGACAATCTGGCGGAACTTGCTGACAAGATTGTCGAGGTCTCACCGAGCACACCGACTTTCTCTGTAAATGCAACACTAAGCGATAAAAGTAAAGATAGTAACTTACTAAATACTATTGGTGATTTACAAAAGCAAGTGGCAGAATTGTCTACTTTTCGTTCGTGTCCTCATCATTGCCATAGTTCCTCCAACAGCTCTCGAACTCGTAGCAAATCTCGAAATCGAGGTAACTCTAACCAAAAAATTTGTTGGTACCACAAAAAATTTCAAGACAAAGCAAAGAAATGTATAGATCCTTGTAATTATTCGGAAAACGGCAAAAGCAGTCTGTAAGTGCGGCATCTGACTGCTTGTCAACCAGTAGCCGCCTAATTGTCACTGGCAAAGTATCTAAACATCGCTTTCTCGTCGATACTGGTTCTGACTTATGTTGATTTCCTCGACGTCTATTACGCGATCATCGTTCTCCCGTCAACTACGACTTATGTGCTGCAAATGGAAGCAAGATCAAAACGTACGGTTTTCTATCCTTGAATCTCAACTTAGGACTTCGTCGTGATTTTCCATGGAGATTTATCGTCGCTGACGCCGATCTACCAATAATTGGATCTGATTTTCTCGCTCATTATCATCTTTTACCGGATTATCGTACCAAACGTATCGTCGACGTAACCACTGGTCTTCAAGTACACGGAGTATCTCAGTCTTCCTCGCAGAGCAGTATTATAGCAGTTCAGAATTCATCTTATTTCGCTGCTCTCATTTCGCAATTTCCTGAAATTACTCGTCCACCAGGTTTACGTCGAAATATTAAACATGAGACTGTCCATCACATACATACGTACAACTCCTGGACCACCGGTGACGAGCAAAGTACGACGCTTATATCCTGAAAAATTAAAAATTGCTAAACAAGAATTCGACGCCTTGTTACAAGCTGGTACAACCCGTCCATCAGAGAGCTCTTGGTCATCGCCTTTACATTTGGCACCGCAAAGTGATTCAACTTGGCGTCCATGGGGAGATTTTCGTGCATTGAATGCTCGAACTATCTCAGATCGTTATCCTGTCCGCCACATTCACGATGTCACTCACTTTATTGATGGTCGTACACTATTTTCGAAAATTGACCTCGTTAAAGCGTATCAACAAGTTCCCGTAGCCGAAGAGGACATTTCCAAAACAGCGACTATTATTCCATTTGGCCTTTTTGAATTTCCATTCATGACGTTTGGACTTCGAAACGCTGGCCAGACCTTTCAAAGGTTCATGGATGAAGTTTTGCGCAGTTTAGATTTCTGTTTCGTGTATATGGATGATATTTCGTTTTCTCTCTTTTTCTCTCGTTCCAAAGAAGAGCACGAACGTCATCTTGAATTCATTTTTGAACGTCTTGCAAAATATGGATTAGTGATCAACGTCAAAACGTGTACTTTTGGAGTTACTGAAGTTCCGTTTATTGGTTATACCATCTCTGCTGCCGGAATACGAGCTCCAGAAGAGCACGTCCAAGTTATCAAGGACTTTCCATTACCAAAAACAGCACAAGGCCTTCGACGTTTTCTTGGAATGTTCAACTTTTACTGCAGATTCATTCTTCATGCACTGAATAATGCAATCAGCAACCCACTCCTGAAAGGATCTTAACCAATCAATTGGACGTCTGAGCTTGAAGAAGCTTTCATAACCTGCAGAAACTGCATGTCTTCTGCTTCACTTCTAGTTCATCCTCGCATTATTGCGTCTCTGGGTTTGTTTACAGATGCTTCAAACCATTCAGTTGGAGCATGTTTACAACAGCAGGTCGATGGCGTGTGGCAATCTCTTGCGTTCTTCTCGAAGAAAATGTCCCCGAAAGAATGTTCTTGGCCTGCTTTTTATCGTGCTCTTCTTGCGATCTACGCTGCAATACAGCATTTGCGTAATTTTTTAGAAGGACATTCATTCACGATTTACACCGATCATAAGCCATTGATCTTCGCTTGTCAACAAAAACTTGAAAAACTTCCACCATTTCAACTCAGACAACTTTCATTCATCGCAAAATTTGTCGTAATGTCGTTGCTGATACACTGTCGCGAATTGAAGCTGTTTCTGTACCACTGGATTACAAGTTGCTGGTTGAATCTAAGGAAGGTGACGAAGAACTTAGTAGAATTATTCAAGAAAATTCTTCTCTCTGTATCGAGCGTGAGCGGATTCCTGGTTCCTCTCTTATTGTGTTTTGTGACACATCAACAGGAAAACCTCGACCCTTCATTACATCACCGTTCCGTCGTTGTGTTTTTGATCAGCTACACAACCTAAGCCATCCAGGTGCCAATGCTTCGCTCAAACTAATCTGCGATCGTTTTGTGTGGCCTTCAATGAAGAAAGACTGCCGAAATTGTAGTGCTTGTCAACGGTCAAAAATTTCACGCCATGTTCATGCTCCACTTGGAAATTTGGAACCTCCAACGAAGAGATTTTCCCATATTCATATTGATCTGATTGGTCCACTTCCATTTGCATGTTCTTTTCGATATTGCTTGACTGTCATTGATCGTTTCACTCCATGGCCTGAAGTATATCCTTTACAGAACATAACTGCAGAAACTGTGACTCATGCACTTTTGGATTGTTGGATATCTCGTTTTGGCGTTCCTGAAACTATAACCTCAGATCGTGGAGCTCAATTTTCTTCGCATATCTTCAACAAATTTGTTAAACAATTCGGAGTTCGGCATAATTTCACTACAAGTTGGCATCCTGCTGTAAATGGTTTAGTCGAACGATTACATCGTCATTTGAAATCCGCAATCATGGCTCATTCCGACATTGACTGGGTTCAGGCCTTGCCGCTAGTTCTACTAGTCTCAATTTTGTAATTAATAAAAGCGTAAATGTGTTAGTACAATATGGTTATCAAATAAAAGGTGCTGCAATAAGTAATTCTATTTATTTTTATGATATCTGTGGTCACAAGCAATAATCGCTTATATTGCTGATTATATATATATTAATTGGTTACAAATAAAAGTATATGAAATAATTATGATTATTTTTATATGTATCCTTGTTTGGATGTAGGAAAAAAAGAAAAAGACCACAGTGCTTGCAATATTTGCCAAAAAAAAAAAAAAAAAATCGGTCATATGTATATAAAATAGGATGTATTTACGTATGTGAGGTATGTGTGTATGGATGTTATAGACTCCGGAACTACCGCGCCGATTTTGTGCATATTTACAGGATACCTCAGTAGGAATCCGGAGAGTGTTTATGTAAAGTTTTATTCCGGGAAGGGGACCGGGACCAAAATATTCCAAACTTTTTTTATTTATGGTGCGATTTTCTTCAAATTTTATACAAAGGTAGTCTTTTACTTGTGTTAAAATTTGAGGTTAATTTTTTTCCGGGAACTGGACCATCGACCGACATATTCCAAACTTTTTTATTAATGGTCCGATTTTTTTCAAATTTGGCACAAAGGTAGTCTTTTACTTTTGTTAAAATTTGGGGTAACTTTTTTTGCGGGAAGTGGACCAGGGACAGAAATATTCCAAACTTTTTTATTCATCGTGCGATTTTTTTCCCTAAATTTGGGCAGAACAACGTCTGCCGGGTCCTTCTAGTATATGTATAAAGTGGGAAAACACTATTTTATTTGGTATTTGTTTCCTTTGGGAGCCAACTGCCAAAACACGGCCAAAATTATAGGGAAAGGTACCAAAAGACGCGGTGTATGTGCAGAACACCTTTCTGAATAGGCGGCCTTTGCCTGCGCTTAACAAAAATAGCCATCATATAAAGTTATTGCCATAAGTCAAGTGCAATAGCTGCCTTGGCCTGTGTCACCTGCTAATATGCTCTGGTTTTGGAAACAGAAATCTCTGGACTGATATGTACGTTGTGCCTTGCTGTCGAGTTACGCAACTTTCAAAGTCGACTGTTTCGCCTTTACTTTCCGGTGATGTGAATCCTTCGACTTCAAGAGTGCGCCGTAGTGCGCGCCCCAGCCAACTACCACCTAGGCATACGTACCAGTCCTTGACCCCCAGCATTAACTTTTCTTCCGCTTCGCATTTCTGTATCCTGCAGTGCAACGGCTTAACCCGGCAAATTTATTGAAATTGGGAGCTTCATGAAGCGATACAAGATCAAAATCGCCTCGATTCAGGAGACAAAGCTCGGTGAACGGTCCGTTCTAAGGACCTGTAAGGGTTACAACATCAACCGTTGTGTTCGTGCGAGGGCACTTGCGGGTGGTCTTGCATTTATTAGGCATCAATCAGTGCAGTATCGTCTGCTTGAGCCTGATGTCGACCCGAGGGATATAACCTTAGAACGTCAAGGTATGATTGTCCGGTCAGGCTATGTCGACCTTGAAATCATTAACATCTACATACCTCCTGTCACCTACTGTCCCAGGGATTACCATCTCGACTTTCGTAAGCAGGGGTGAGAATCTTGTTATCCTTGGTGACTTTGACGCACACCATGATCTGTGTGACTCAAGTCTACAGGCTGATGGTAGGGGATAGGAGCTGGCTGATCAGATCGAAGATTCAACGTTCTGAACTGTAAATCAGGATGCCCCCACTAAAGTGGCGGTAAACTACTCCAGCTCTCACCATAGTCAGCGCAGGCCTTATAAACTTCGTTGACTGGCGACCGATTCTAACACTTTTACCAATTTCAATAAAGCCGACTGGGATAGATTTCTTACTACCACGGAGAGCGCCTTCGCTGCACTCCCAACCCCGTCTGACGTACGAGAAGGGGAAAAAGTGTTTCGCATGGCCTTAACTTCAGGCTCTCATTAACACATTTCGACAGGTAGAATAAAGGAAATTCGTCCGACCTCCCCGCAGAGGCAGCGGTCCTGGCAAATGAACGTGACCATGCCCATGGCGGCGCAGTTGAAATTTACCTTAATTGTTTTCTCAACAAATAATAAGTTTTGAGTTTTTGTTAGCAACCTTTGGTTTTGGTGTTGGATAAAAAATAAAAAAATTTAAAATATAGGTTTTCAAAATACGAAATATTTTCGTATATTTTAAGTTCGGAAGCAAATAACCATTTTATTCCTATATTGGTGACCCCGCCTGCACATTTAAGCAAAGATGCTTCGAGACGGAGATCAGCTAGTTACCCTTCGTGAAGAAAATGAACATCTTCAACGGCAAATTGACGAATTACGCCAACAAGCGCAGCAACAGCATTACCCTGCTGTTCGTCGTGTTGCAGTCAAACTTTAGCCTTTTTGGTCTGACAAACCAAGGTTATGGTTATCACAAGCTGACTCGCAGTTTACGTTATCGGATATCACAAACGAGGTAACTAAGTTTGATTACGTTGTTTCGCAATAAGATGCTCGGGTCGCATTGGAGATCGAGGCCGTTATTGAAAATCCTCCTCCGTTGAACCCATACACATTTTGCGCATAAAACTGATTGCTCGTTTGTCTGCGTCTGAGGAACAAACTAGTCCGTCAACCTATAAGTGAGAAAGAGCTCAGCGAACGCAAACCATCGCAGTTTCTCCGTCATTTACGCTCTCTTGCTGGTTCAACCATCGGGCACGATAACCTTCTTCGCCAACTTTGGCTTAACCACCTTCCGTCTAACGTTCAGGCTATCCTTGCAACGCAATCTGAATTGCCGCTCGACAATCTGGCGGAACTTGCTGACAAGATTGTCGAGGTCTCACCGAGCACACCGACTTTCTCTGTAAATGCAACACTAAGCGATAAAAGTAAAGATAGTAACTTACTAAATACTATTGGTGATTTACAAAAGCAAGTGGCAGAATTGTCTACTTTTCGTTCGTGTCCTCATCATTGCCATAGTTCCTCCAACAGCTCTCGAACTCGTAGCAAATCTCGAAATCGAGGTAACTCTAACCAAAAAATTTGTTGGTACCACAAAAAATTTCAAGACAAAGCAAAGAAATGTATAGATCCTTGTAATTATTCGGAAAACGGCAAAAGCAGTCTGTAAGTGCGGCATCTGACTGCTTGTCAACCAGTAGCCGCCTAATTGTCACTGGCAAAGTATCTAAACATCGCTTTCTCGTCGATACTGGTTCTGACTTATGTTGATTTCCTCGACGTCTATTACGCGATCATCGTTCTCCCGTCAACTACGACTTATGTGCTGCAAATGGAAGCAAGATCAAAACGTACGGTTTTCTATCCTTGAATCTCAACTTAGGACTTCGTCGTGATTTTCCATGGAGATTTATCGTCGCTGACGCCGATCTACCAATAATTGGATCTGATTTTCTCGCTCATTATCATCTTTTACCGGATTATCGTACCAAACGTATCGTCGACGTAACCACTGGTCTTCAAGTACACGGAGTATCTCAGTCTTCCTCGCAGAGCAGTATTATAGCAGTTCAGAATTCATCTTATTTCGCTGCTCTCATTTCGCAATTTCCTGAAATTACTCGTCCACCAGGTTTACGTCGAAATATTAAACATGAGACTGTCCATCACATACATACGTACAACTCCTGGACCACCGGTGACGAGCAAAGTACGACGCTTATATCCTGAAAAATTAAAAATTGCTAAACAAGAATTCGACGCCTTGTTACAAGCTGGTACAACCCGTCCATCAGAGAGCTCTTGGTCATCGCCTTTACATTTGGCACCGCAAAGTGATTCAACTTGGCGTCCATGGGGAGATTTTCGTGCATTGAATGCTCGAACTATCTCAGATCGTTATCCTGTCCGCCACATTCACGATGTCACTCACTTTATTGATGGTCGTACACTATTTTCGAAAATTGACCTCGTTAAAGCGTATCAACAAGTTCCCGTAGCCGAAGAGGACATTTCCAAAACAGCGACTATTATTCCATTTGGCCTTTTTGAATTTCCATTCATGACGTTTGGACTTCGAAACGCTGGCCAGACCTTTCAAAGGTTCATGGATGAAGTTTTGCGCAGTTTAGATTTCTGTTTCGTGTATATGGATGATATTTCGTTTTCTCTCTTTTTCTCTCGTTCCAAAGAAGAGCACGAACGTCATCTTGAATTCATTTTTGAACGTCTTGCAAAATATGGATTAGTGATCAACGTCAAAACGTGTACTTTTGGAGTTACTGAAGTTCCGTTTATTGGTTATACCATCTCTGCTGCCGGAATACGAGCTCCAGAAGAGCACGTCCAAGTTATCAAGGACTTTCCATTACCAAAAACAGCACAAGGCCTTCGACGTTTTCTTGGAATGTTCAACTTTTACTGCAGATTCATTCTTCATGCACTGAATAATGCAATCAGCAACCCACTCCTGAAAGGATCTTAACCAATCAATTGGACGTCTGAGCTTGAAGAAGCTTTCATAACCTGCAGAAACTGCATGTCTTCTGCTTCACTTCTAGTTCATCCTCGCATTATTGCGTCTCTGGGTTTGTTTACAGATGCTTCAAACCATTCAGTTGGAGCATGTTTACAACAGCAGGTCGATGGCGTGTGGCAATCTCTTGCGTTCTTCTCGAAGAAAATGTCCCCGAAAGAATGTTCTTGGCCTGCTTTTTATCGTGCTCTTCTTGCGATCTACGCTGCAATACAGCATTTGCGTAATTTTTTAGAAGGACATTCATTCACGATTTACACCGATCATAAGCCATTGATCTTCGCTTGTCAACAAAAACTTGAAAAACTTCCACCATTTCAACTCAGACAACTTTCATTCATCGCAAAATTTGTCGTAATGTCGTTGCTGATACACTGTCGCGAATTGAAGCTGTTTCTGTACCACTGGATTACAAGTTGCTGGTTGAATCTAAGGAAGGTGACGAAGAACTTAGTAGAATTATTCAAGAAAATTCTTCTCTCTGTATCGAGCGTGAGCGGATTCCTGGTTCCTCTCTTATTGTGTTTTGTGACACATCAACAGGAAAACCTCGACCCTTCATTACATCACCGTTTCGTCGTTGTGTATTTGATCAGCTACACAACCTAAGCCATCCAGGTGCCAATGCTTCGCTCAAACTAATCTGCGATCGTTTTGTGTGGCCTTCAATGAAGAAAGACTGCCGAAATTGTAGTGCTTGTCAACGGTCAAAAATTTCACGCCATGTTCATGCTCCACTTGGAAATTTGGAACCTCCAACGAAGAGATTTTCCCATATTCATATTGATCTGATTGGTCCACTTCCATTTGCATGTTCTTTTCGATATTGCTTGACTGTCATTGATCGTTTCACTCCATGGCCTGAAGTATATCCTTTACAGAACATAACTGCAGAAACTGTGACTCATGCACTTTTGGATTGTTGGATATCTCGTTTTGGCGTTCCTGAAACTATAACCTCAGATCGTGGAGCTCAATTTTCTTCGCATCTCTTCAACAAATTTGTTAAACAATTCGGAGTTCGGCATAATTTCACTACAAGTTGGCATCCTGCTGTAAATGGTTTAGTCGAACGATTACATCGTCATTTGAAATCCGCAATCATGGCTCATTCCGACATTGACTGGGTTCAGGCCTTGCCGCTAGTTCTACTCGGAATTCGCTGAGCTTTTAAAGAAGACATCAAGGCTACTTCCTCTGAAATGGTTTATGGTGAAACGATCCGTTTACCATTTGAATTTCTTTCTCCAAGTCTTGGTAACAAAATTTCGGATGATACCAGCAGCTTTTGTTTCAAGCTTACGTGAATTTATGTTGCGCTTACGTCCACTTCCAGCATCTATACATTGTCAACCTGGAGTTTTTGTTTTCAAGGAATTATCGAAATGCAGTCATGCTTTCCTTAAAGTTGGACCATTTCCAGCCTCCGCCCGTATGAAATTATTGATCGCGATGACAAAACAGTCACACTGAAAATTCGAAATGAACCAACTAAAGTCTCAATTGATCGAGTAAAACCAGCCTTTATTGTTCAAGATGACATTGTTTCAACACCTATTCCTATTTCTACATCTGATCCTGTTTCAACGTTTGCGCCTGTACCTGTTCCTAAACTGCGCCTGTTCCAGAATACGCTACCCGGTGAGGCACAAAAGTTCGATTTCGAGAAATTTTGGATTTGTAGCCAAATTCTCTGCCAAGGGGGGTTGTATTTTTGCGGCGCAGTTCAAAGTTACTTTAATTGTTTTCTCAACAAATAATAAGTTTTGAGTTTTTGTTAGCAACCTTTGATTTTGGTGTTGGATAAAAAATAAAAAATTTTAAAATACATATAGATTTTCAAAATAGGAAATATTTTCGTTCATTTTAAGTTCGGAAACAAATAACCATTTTATTCCTATAGATCTCAATGCGGAAATCAGATGCTTAGTAGATAAACACGATCGTGCTAAGTGGGAGGCGCAACTAAGGTCTTGAAACCTCTCTGCTGGAGTTGGCAAATTACATATGTTAACTGTAAGTCAAAAATATAAATTTGGCTGCGCAAGTGAACCCTTAGATGGCAAATAGTCGTTTTTTGCGATAGTTAGATTGATAACATATACATTTTTCATAAAACTTTGCACTCAATAGATCACTTCATACAAAAACAATGGGAAATGGTTAACAATGGTTTAGATGTTAGATAATTACTGTTTGAAGCTTAGGTAGAAATGGGATGGAAAATGTCAATCAAGATCAAAAAAACCCACTTTAATATGCTCGCTAACTACATAATAATGCGCATATGATACAGGTCGTCGTTTTTTTGCAGCAAAGCGTTTTTCTATTGTCGAGATTTCCTGATGAAATCGTTCGCCCTGTTCGTCGCTAAACTGACCTAGATTACACTGGATCACAAATTCCAACTTTTTTTCTGCACCAGAGACGCCATAGTGAAATTCCTATGTAAAATCACCTCCTAATTCCGAAAATCAAAGTTATTTTTACTTTAATGGTACCGTTTTTGAAATATTTACGATTTACCATTATTTCAAAAAACAAAAAAGATGGCTCCACTTAATCGTGTATATCTCAAGAACAAATTGAGCTATTCGAAAACGGTTTGAAAAATTTGAAAGCTTATATACTATAATCAGTGCATATAACACTTTTTGCTAGGTCCTGCAGATTCAAACATAGTGAACAATCATTACGGATTTTTAAAATTTTTTTTTGTAAAAATATAAAAAAAAATTTGTACTTTGCGAGGAAGCATCTCGAAAACTTTTTGTTTTTTGCAGATATTTTTCCCCCCTCTAAGCTCTGTTTTATTACAAAAAAACAAGCTATCAGTGAACAAAATCGATGAACTAATACAAAAGTTATAAGCATTCAAGTAAATATATCCATTTAATGCTTAAGTACCCTACTGGTACATATGTGTTAGTATTCGTATATCAGTTAGTTAGCAGGTAGATTTTCGAAAAGTTATTAGATACAAAAAGCTGTTAGTGTCGTTTTCTCAAACCTAGGTACGTTTTAAACAAGAGCATATTTTTGAGGCAGGTAGTGTTTTCTTTGTAGAACTAGGGAACCTTTTTGTTTAGGTAGGCTTGAATTTTTACTGGATCTAAGTATAAATAAGAGTACATGCGCCTTGTTCCTTCATAATATCTGCAAGGCTCTCCGGATACTGTTCAGTTTATAATTGCAGTTTATAACCCGTCATTTACTTAAAAAGAAAAAATGAATAAAAGGGCGCGAGAGTTCAAGTACAAATGATCCAGATATGTTCTGTTTCATCTGCGGTCAATTTATTGTTAAAAGTATGAGACGTGTGTTTTCAAATCCTTTGAAAGTTACATACTATAAGTGTTTTGGAATTGAGCCTAAAAACCATGGACACCGAACACTGTGTGCACCACATGCCGAGTCGAATTGATTTCTTCGGAAACCGGAACAAAAAGGTACGTTGTAAAATTAGGAATTTGTTCCCTTTTAATGCATAGCTGACTAATTTCTGAAACTATCTATTTAGGCGACGTGTGAAATTTATTACACCAATGAAGTGGAGGGAACCAACTTGCCATTCAACGGACTGCTATATTTGTAGTACTTGGGGTTGGAAAGTCCAGAAAAGTAACCTATGCGAGCGTATCTACAGTATCATTACCAGAACTAATTTCAACAGAAGCGACATTGCCAGAATCAAATTTTACTTTAGTTCCGGCTCCAGTTTCATTGTCAACAGTAGTATCTGATTACGGGGCATCATGTTGTACTGAATTTCAAACGGAAAACGATAGAAATTCTTTGTCACAAGCACAACTCAATGATTGGATAAGGGATTTGGAATTGTCCAAGGAAAAGGCCGAACTACACGCCTCTCGAATGCAACAATTTAAATTTGTTTCATCCGATGTTAAGGTAATATATTATAGAACTCGTCACGAAGAATTTTCCAAGTACTATACGAAGGAGAACAGTGTTTGTTACTGCAAAGACATTGCTGGTCTATTCAAACAATTTGGTGAACCATATGATTCAAAAGAGTGGCGATTGTTCATAGACGGCAATGAATTAAGTTTAAAGGCCGAATTATTGTATATTGGCAACCAAAAGCCATCTATCCCGATCGCGCATGCAGTAAATACGAAGGAAACATATGAGATAATGCAAAAATTGCTCAAGTTAATCAAATACGAAGAACATGATTGGAAAATATGTGCCGATCTTAAAGTCGTTGGAATGCTATGTGGTCTACAAAGTGGATACACAAAATACTGTTGCTTTCTATGCAAATGGGATAGCCGAGCTCGTAAAGACCACTACATCATAAAGGATTGGCCAGAACGAATCGAGTTTCAAGTTGGGGTAGATAACATAAAATACTCTCCACTTATAAAGAAGGAAAAAATAATTCTACCTCCGCTCCACATCAAGCTCGGCCTTATCAAAAACTTTGTGAAGGCTTTGGACAAAGAAGGCGAAGCTTTTCATCATTTGAAGACAATCTTCCCAGAGATTTCAGAAGCAAAAATAAAGGAAGGCATTTTTGTGGGACCGCAAATAAGGAAAATGATGACCAATAACCATTTCAAAGAACTATTGTCACCAGTGGAGGCAGCAGCGTGGGATTCTTTTGAAAAGGTCGTTACTTCTTTTTTAGGCAAACACAAAAGTCCTAACTACGAGATGATAGTGAACGACTTAATCAAAAACTATGCGGAAATGGGTAAATAAAAAAACATATTATAATAAATTATATATTACATAAATTTACATGAGAATATATAGCCATAAATCTGAATTCATCGTTCCGAACAAACAAGAACGGGAAAAATATAAACAAAAAATTTGTTCTGAATTGAAAGATAAATCCAGCCTAAGAAAATTATATACTAATGTGTCACTTATGTATTTATCTAATTTACTTTTTTATTTTCTTTCAGGAGTAAATATGTCTTAAAAATTCATTTCTTACACTCCCACTTAAATTTTTTCCCGCAAAATCTTGGCGACGAAAGTGACGAGCATGGCGAAAGGTTTCACCAGCAAATGAAAGTGATTGAAAGTCGGTATCAAGGATTCTGGGATGTCGCTTTGATGGGCGACTACTGCTGGTTTCTCATAAGAGAAACCGATCCTAATCTAAATAAGCGTCAAAACAAGACACATAACTTTTTCAATTATAAAATAAGATCATAGAGTTAAGACAGAACCATATGTACATATGCTATTATTTGTAGGGTACTATAACTTTTGTATTAGTTCATCGATTTTGTTCACTGATAGCTTGTTTTTTTTTTTTATAAGACAGAGCTTAGAGGGGGGAAAAATATCTGCAAAAAACAAAAAGTTTTCGAGATGCTTCCTCGCAAAGTACAATTTTTTTTATATTTTTACAAAAAAAATTAAAAAAATCCGTAATGATTGTTCACTATGTTTGAATCTGCAGGACCTAGCAAAAAGTGTTGTATGTACTGATTATAGTAAATTTTATAAGCTTTTAAATTTTTCAAACCGTTTTCGAATAGCTCAATTTGTTCTTGAGATATACACGATTAAGTGGAGCCATCTTTTTTGTTTTTTGAAATAACGGTAAATCGTAAATATCTCACAAACGGTACCATTCAAGTAAAAATAACCTTGATTTTCGGAATTAGGAGGTGATTTTACATAGGAATTTCACTATGGCGTCTCTGGTGCATTTTGGCTGTAAACCAGTGTTATCCGAGAAGAAATCCAAGTGAGAGTGCAAAAAATGTATCTTGATTGACATTTTGCATTCCATTTCTCCATAAACTTCCAAAAACTCTTGAACCACTTTCCTATAATTAGAACTTCTTTCATTTCTAAGATAGTTATGACATAAAGAGATAAATCTCAACTCTCTTGTCTACTTTGTTAAATTTTTCGACGCAATTCTCATCAATCATCATCTGGGGTCCGATGAAAATACCTGCAAAGTAAAGAATTAAAATGGTGGCAGATGAGTTTTCGAAAAAATGTTAAGTCGGGAAATTCTTCGAAAGTAGGTACCTTCTTTTATTTTAGCATCACTTAGTTTGGAAAAATTGTTTCCAGGTGCAGAAATTACTGGTTTTTGTCGGGTCATTTTACAAATTGTGCAATGGCGGCAAGATAATGTTATCAGTTTTACTAATGGGATGTTGAGAACATCTATCACTCCAACCACCCATGGAACCAAAAAAGGAACATGGCAATAGGTCTAATTAAGATAGTTTTGATTTTAAGCGAACAGGAGTTCAGGAATGAAAACATGACGAAACTTAGAAACACACTTCACAAGAATGGATGGTATAAATGCAGAATAGCTCTAACTCCCAAATTTAAAAAAAAAAATGGTGAGGATTGATAAATCCCATTGAGGTGAGCATAAACATATAAATTTTTTTTTTGGTGCAAACAACAACAACGAGAGTTATTAACCGTCAAATTTTGTTTAAAGCTTGCGGTAGTAGTGGTCCAAAAGGGCATCAAAAGACACGTATTGGCGAGTAGATTAAGAATCCGAAAGCGGAAATTAAAAATTGTATTTCTGTGAAGAGATATTTGCAATCAAAGTTGCGGTAATATTTTCCATCCAACGTCAAGTGTTAATACAGGTCCAAAAATCTAGGTAGAGTTATCAATAGACGCGCCTTCACCTCCGTAAAAATAATCTGGAGGGGGAAATCCGATATTTTTAGAATTTTGCGAGATATTTGCAGTTAAAGTTCAAAATTTTTCTGTCATTTTCATGTGGTTGTAATCACAAATTACCCTGTGAGTGTTCTGCACATAAAAAGCGTGGATCGGGCCCCGAATTGGGGATCTAACCCGGGTCTATTTTCGGTTTTTCACTAATAACTTTTCACAGAAACAAAATATTGCTTTTCCCCCTTCGGACTATTGCTACGGAGGTTAAGACGCGCCTTTTGATACCTCTCTCGAGATTTTTAGACGTGTATTAACACTTGACGTTGGATAGAAAGTATTACCTCATGATCATATAAAACATATGTATATCAAATTAAAAGTAATTTATATACCTATCAAACAACATAATTTTTTTTGAAATCGTTTTGTTAGTTTTTGAGAAATTTTGATTTTAAGAAATGCTTTATATGAACTTTGATCTTCTATAACTTTTGTTGCTGTTGTTTGCACCAAAAAAAATTTATATATTTATACTCACCTCAATGATATCTATCAATCCTCACCATTTTTTTTTTTTAATTTGGGAGTTGGAGCTATTCTGCATTTGTTCCGAATGGATACCCAAATACAGTGATCAACAGGTTAACAACAACAACAACAGTAAACAAAATTGACCAAGCAAACATCAACTCACAAACAAATAACACAAGAGAGAACAAAATATGCACAGGAGTTACATATACACCAGGTTTAACGGACAACGAAAACTTGCACAAGATTATGAAGAACAACAACAACATTAGCATTGCCCACAAATCTCATTGCACATTAAACAAAATCTTCACAAGAACGAAGGACAAAGTCGAAAAAGAATAACAAAACAACGTGATATACGAAGTAAAATGCAAAGATTGCGAAAAAATATATATTGGCCAACCAAAGAGAATATTAGAAGTAAGAATGAACGAACACAAAGCAGACGCCAAAACCAAAAAGCAACTACCGCACTTTCCCAACACTTAATAAAGCACAACCATGAAGGGGACTTTACGAATATGCGCATCTTAGACAAAGAAGGAAGAACAAAAACAAGACTAACATTAGAAGGGCTTAGAATACAGGAAAGAATAAACGAATGTGTAAACTTCAAAGAAGATGTTGACAACATAAACTATGCCTACTCCATTTCAATAAGACGAACGAAATGTACGTGAAAAAAAAAAATTTCACATTAATTGTAATGTAAGTGCAATACTTATTGTGTGTTAATTTAATGTCAATTGTATTTATTTTATGTTGTTCCAATAAATTGCAGACCTCCCTGAAGAAGATGCAAAATGCATCGAAACGCGTAGGAGGTTGAAGAACCCCCACTAGCCAAAAAGCTCACTATTTTACCACAAACAAAATCAAACCCTGGCCCAATAAAAATTACCAAATCTATCACTCCAATTTGATAACCCTTTCTCTGAGGCCACATGCTACACTTGTAAGGATCCTTGGCACGACTGTCCCATTCGCAGAAATAGGACGGATGCTTAGTGTAGCCTTCTTGCATTCCCAGAAGTATTGTCAGAAATTTGAGGTCTGAGGCAATTTGCCATTGATGTTTATTGTAATTGATTAATCGTACAATCTTTTCCATCGTTTGATACGTTGCTTTCATATGGCAACGGATTGATTAATTCTGCTTTCAGACTAACGAATTTCGTGAATTACACGTCTATTATTTACTATTGCTTAGTTTTGGTTTTCTCACACTTATGATAAATAAAATACTTACTTTTGCAAGAACCGCCCAGAAATAATCGTCAATCCTTTGCGCAGTACACTTGATCGGGGCAGCAAACAATTTATCCACATCAACACAATATACAAGTTTACATATTGTCCTTTTCATCAGCCTTAAAAACTGAATGACGATAAGTCGAAGTTTCGTGCGAATGCTTTACTGCTTTAATAGTGAACCCAGGATCTTTGTTCCTCTATAAGACAGATTCAAATCTCGACTAAGGTTACTATAATCTTGGCTAGATATAAAATGTAGTTCCTTTGCTACTGCCCGATTTGGAACATACGACGAGTCTTCATTTCTTCAATCGGGAACTCGCGGTAAGGTTCTGCTTATCCGTTTGCAGTTGGCTCCCCTGTGTTTTCTTTCGGGGTTTGTCTCGATACAGTCAACACATTAACATATTTTATGAGATTGCGAGTTTTGTAGTAATGGCCAACGGTATATGTTTGGCAGAAGTAGCAATCTTTCGACTTGTGGTACGGGTGATAATGTCAATTCATGGGAGTCTTAAATAACAAATGTTGGTTTTAACACTTACTGGATTTCACTTTCTTCAGTACTGTAGAGCACGTCAAGCAAACTCTTTCGGATTCATACTAAGCACTTTCAACGTATGAGAATTTAAAAAAGTCGTTGAAGGAGTCGACCACTGCTTGATTCTGTTTAAACTCTGACCGATGTGGCTGGCCAACAAACAAGCCACACACGTAACAAAAACGGGTACGTTAATCACACATTTAAATTTTTATTGGAGCGAGCGATCCCGTGTAAATTATTACGCGAAGTTTATTAAGAATATGACGATTTAGTGACTGCATTAATTAACTGATTCGCAATCTGACGATTGATGAACAAAGTAGAAAATAAAGCGGAGTTTCATCTCTATGGGTAATAACTAAATGAAGATAGTTCAATATACAAGGAAGTGGTTCAAGAATTATCGGACACTAATTTAGAAATTGCCATCAAGATCCATTTTTGGCATTCTCATTTGGATAACCTTGGTCAGTCTAGCTACGAACTATGTGGCCGATTTCATCAGCTTTACAGGAAAAAGTTGTATTCATATCGGAAACCTTTCTCAGTTCAAAGTCAGAAATAATGCCATAAAAAAGGTTGCAGAAAACGCCCAAAGTCTCGAATAAGTAATATATATTTACCAAACCCTCATTCTAAATCAAGTATGTATATGATAAACATTGAAATTAAAAGTGCATTATTGCTCCGTTAAACGAAGATTAATTTGACGACATTAAAACGACATATCTCGACTTAGGTCATTATTGTTTGTGACCACAGATATATATGTTTTTAATCTAATTATCGCTAAATATGACTATTTGTAACTTAAAAGATCATAAATGTCCTAAAAGTTAACCACTTTCTTAACTTAAGCACAGTACTCCTTGAAAATTGGTTTTTAAATGAATTTTTTTAAAGAAGAAACTGAAAAAACGGCTTTTTGGCCTTAAAACCTGATTTTGGGGCTGGTAGAAACTTTTTAAATGGCGTTTCGTGTATAACTCGACCAGATGAATAATCTCTGCTATGTCGCTTCAAAAGTGTAAAATGGCTGTCGCACTGTGTTATTAAAGAAAAACACAGATCAAAATAAAGGCACAACTACACACAGCTTGACGTTTGCTTGTATGTTTTTGAAGTTAACTTCTTAGGCGGCGATATGAAGTTTTTATTGAGAGTAAAATTGAGAAAATTGTATTGTAATAGATGATATAACGGGAACTATGCAACGGAAATAGAATATTGGTTGTTGTCTTTCAAATCCTCACTACTGCTGCGTAGATGGCACTAGAAACGCCAAACTTGAAAAGGTGTTAGGAACAGGCCGAATACATAAAATTGGATCTATTTATGCGAATATTGGTTGTTGTCTTTGAAATCCTCACTACTGCTGCGTAGATGGCACTGAAAACGCCAGACGACGCTAGATGGTGCACACCAACACACACACACGCTGTACATAATTGCCTTTGGTGCTGGTTAGATTAGTACAGTAATTAAGTACATAGTTGAAAATCAATTAGGGTGTTCATCACCATCTTTTATAGTTTTAAATAATTCTTCGGATTTTGTAAGAATTTAGTTCAAGTACATTAGAACTGGGGGGTTACTCTGTATCGCGATGCGAAAGCAAATGCTATTAGCAAGCTGTCAAATCACATACATTTTTTTTCAAATGCGAAAGAAATTTCTTTCGCATCGCAATACAGAGTAACCCCCCTGGAATGTCCCCCCAAATCAATAAAATTCAATCCTCAGACTCGGACGGCTTGATTTTATACCGGCGCATAAATTCGTTCTACCAGGCACGCAGAAAAAATGCGTGCGCGGATGCTATTTCACAAAAATTTATATTTGCTGCAATTGCGCACAAGTCTCAAATTCGCACGAACTTCTGCCTATATGCACACTAGAGTGGCCTTATTTTTCAATATAGGAATTTTAGGGATGCTCTGACCTGATTTTTCTGTACGTAATAAAAAAATCATTCCAAACAAGTTTTAGCCCAATTCTACCATTGTCGCAAAATTAAATTAAATTGTGAATAGACATTGAAACGATTTTTTAATAAAAGGGACATACATTTTGTTTTATTCCTTTTATAAATGGAAAGGCTTATTAATTTATTTTTGTATGGAAGTAAAGGCACTCTAATGTGCACAAATGGACTTTAGAAGAATCAAAACGGGTGAATGCCGCTTGGTATACATATCTCCATACATACATTTTCCAGTATGTTTTTCGTAAGCTGAATGTCAAAACTAGACTGTGAGCTGTCAAACTTCGAGAAAAAAGAAGCAATCAGCAGAGCTCGTGCTTCCACCTGATTTCGTCCAAGTGATTTCAAGCATCGATGGCAAAAATTGTCGAAATTGCTAAAATGAACAAAAATGCAAAAATATAATATTTTAGAATCAGATTCACTTTGAAACAACGAATGGGAAAGGTGAGGAAGGGACAAGGGGTGCCTTTTATACCGACTTAGATTTCACTGTACCAGGCGCGCATAAAAATTAACCGTCACAATTATGAAAAATCATATGCTACACTTTGACCGTGACGCTGCAAGCAGATCGCGACATTTGCCCTGCCGTTACTATGCTACACACAACTATATGTACAAACGCAATGTATGGCAACAACAAAATACATTGCATTCGGCTGCATACACAACTATACATACGTTTGCACTTGTTACAACAACAATAAAACACATTTCGGCATTTTCATTGGAAATTTGTCTTTCGTCCGCGAATTCCATGAAATTCAACACAAATTTTGCGGTGAATATTTAAGAAAGACATGTCAAAGCGGAGACGAAACCCTGTTGCGGACCTTTCAGACTTTTGTGTTTCATCGTTCCCATTGAGTGGCAAACTGCTCCCTCTTATTATTCTATGCTCTTTGCCTATATGCACACTAGAGTGGCCTTATTTTTCAATATAGCAAAGAGCATAGGACAATAAGAGGGAGCAGTTTGCCACTCAATTTTTGGCTGGAACGTTTTGGTGTTCCTCTAGAAGATCCACGACAGGGTTCTTACCACACTTTTCGAAGCCTGTCCGTAAATCGAAAACTTTGAATTTTTCTTTTTCTTTCGTCTTTCTATCGCGATGCTGATACCCCTTGCTAATTTTTATGGGGGCCTAGTGCGTGGTAGCAATCAGCAGTTCAAAATGCTAATCTTGAATACACCTTATTCATATTTCGTTATTTCTGAATTTAAGAAGTTAACTTCTTTCACGTGTACTGGGTACACGCGGTTTTTTTTTTAAATAAAATCTTCCTGCGCGGTTAAGTTCTGCAGATTGTATTATTTTCTCCAACATTAAAGGAAAGACATCGTACGATAGGGGGCCACCCTGCCTGAAACCTCGTTTAGTTTCGAGCGGTTCGGAGAGGTTCTTTCCAATTCTGACTGGTGGCGATTACACTGAATTCAGATATATAGGCAGCTCCTTTTCGTGCTTTCGAAAGCGGGCTTTTAATCAAAAAAGAGGTGATGAGTGTTGATTCTTTTATTATGGATTTTCTCTAAGGTTTGGTGTACTGTGAAAATCTGGTCGATAGTAGATTCTCCAGGTCTGAAGCCACAGTTCACGTCATGTTTCAGTCTTTAGCACAACACTCGTACGCTTGACTTATACGCAAAAGGCCTAATTCCGCTATGGTTGGCACAGTTTTCAGGATCGCCTTTCTTGTAGACTGAGAAGAGAACACTTAAATCCCAATCTTCAGACATGCATTCATCCGACTATATAGCTCAGCAGACAAACCATCAACGCCATTTGTACCTTATTATAGTCGGGTTGTGGAATATCAATTCCGTCATCCTCGATGGTCACCGTTTAAAAGGGCAGAGAATTGATCCCTCCATATTCATGGTGTTCTCTGAGCATCGGTCACAAATGCGAAGTTCTCGTTCTTATAGGAGTTTGCCATGGGCTTAAAACCTACCGTCATTGGCCGATTTTTTGATAGAATTTTCGGACATTTCTCCTGTTGATTTCACACTTTTCCACCTCTCTTTTTTTGCCCGGAGAAGCGGCCTAGCCTAGAGTCGCCAAACACGATTTTGTTATCATGACGGGGGCAGCGCTCGTATTTTACTTCCAGGAGCTCATAGAAACCATCCTTTTCCACGTCGGCCTTCTCTTCGGTCGGTGCATGAGCGCAGATTATCTATATGCTTGTATGTTACTTTTATGCGGATTGCGGCGAGACGCCCATTCACGGGTGTGAAAGACAGTACTCGATGGCGCAGTTTCTTCCCCACCACATGCGCACTCAAGTAGATTTTCCCTAGCCCCGTCCATCACATCTTCTGTCCAGATGACACGCGAAAACAGCCATTGCGTAACATCCTCATGATGCATGCTCCAAGATACCACGGTGGGTACGCTTGCATCAAGCTCAAACTAGCTCGCCGGACTATGGGGTGGTTCTTGTGGTCTTGGCGCATGCCGTCTGCACCATACTAAAAAATTCGTACCCTACTACTACTAAAAGTATTGCCTGAGAGTTGTCGCACACTTACCCTTCTACCTTATGATTGGCCAGTGGTGTTATCTGGCCGCCCATGGTCGACGGCGGCATTGATTTAAGTCGACCCTAATATGCAGCCGTGAAGCTACTTACCAATGCACTTTACCCCTATCTGTCGTCATCATGTATGTTCGTCTATACCCACACCCTATGGAAATAGTCACCATATACTGTCAATTAGCAATCCATAACAATCTTTACTGCATAAAATTTAGATATATATGTATGGCCACTCGAGACCTAAAATATGCCTTCAATTTTGACTTAACATTAATTTTGGCCTTTTCAAGCGGCCTTTAAAGCTTTGGTTAATATATTTGTTGATTGATTTCAGATGTATCAAAAAAAATAAAAACCAGATATCACTCACTTACGCCAGCATCGACGTGATTATTCCAAGCAAAGGTATATGAATGAAAAATAATGGCAAGATGTATACGCTTTGCATTTGTACCACGTGAATTCGCATCAGTGACTTTCGCTTTACTCTGGTGCCTCAAAATGTTACGCGCTCTTCACGCTAAAACCCTTTTACTTTTGTGCGTACGTATGTATTATGCATAAGCGCACTGTTCGAATGCACTGATGCGCAGTCACCTAGTTGAAATAGTCAAAGCAATCAAAACATAGGGGTGGGGGTCGTAAGGGTCATGGTTATCAATAATACATCAACCTAGCGTATATGCCTACCACCCTAACAAGACGTCTTGCACAGGCTTGGGTCACGCCAAGCTCAGCTACCAGCTCACCCTACTTCTCCCTTCCCAAGTTATGCAAAAACAAACAAAAAAATATTAATTATTATGCTCAAACCAAAAATTTTAGTGAGATCGCGCAACGTTGATGAAACTAAAATAAACTAGTCTAAGTACATAGGTACATATGTATCAATATTTAATTACATGCATAACAGACTCCGACCGTAACATGCCGTGAGTTGCTGTGCTTCCTTAGCACTAACTAAAATGTAATGGTTTAATTATGCTTGCATAGCATAGCAATACATTGCATGGGATCTGTCATTTTCGATATCTGTTGAATTGGTTTTACATGTGTTCGATTATACAACGCATGGCAACCCAGAGCATTGAATTTTGATCTCTATGTAACTTAACATACCTGCTGTCAAAGCTTTTACTTTTGAAGTTTCAATTTTGACACAAGGCAATAAAAAGGCCAAAAAAGTAATTATTTTTCTTATAAATTTTAGTAAAAAACAAATAAAAGCATTGTAATGGAAGAAGAAAAGCTGAAAGAATGTGTGCGAGCCCATGAAATTCTGTATGTTTCGCGAACATCTGATTTTGAAGGGCTGTGCGTTGTGCGAAGTATAATTAAAATTTTCTTTTACGTGCTGTGTATTGCTATGCTATGCTATAACTGAGCCATAAATTATTTCACTCAGTTGTCCCGACAATACTATGTGCGCGTTCACAACTTAAACGCTACAGTGGCTTTCAAAGTTTCATACCAAAATTATTTAAATTATGTATTGTTTTCTTTATGGATTCCGACTATAAAATGCCGTGAGCCAAAACAAAACAATGCTATTAGGTACGTATATACATACATTGACTACGATCTACGCTTGCAAATACATAAATTTAAAACTATAGCCAAAATTGTTTAAATTCGATTACTATTGCTACTTCTTTGGACTCCGCCAATAACCTGGAGCGAGCCAAAAAATGTCAGTATGTATACTTGTACGTATATCTATATTACTGCTCGCCTAAACAGCACTGCTTCGTTAGCAAATTGTTCCGAACACAACAAAGTGTCACCCTCTACTGCGTTAGTATGTAAGTTAAGCTTTTGTCTATGGACAAAGGCTTTTTAAAAAGAGCCGCTCTATTACCTAGCGGTAAGTCAACGAGTGAATGTCACAACGATTGTGTTGTTGATCAAAAACTAACTCTTTATTTTCAATTTGGTCTTACTTATAGTGTTTACATTATTTACTTAAGAACTAAGCTCAGCTTTGAAATTGCAAAGATGTATGTTGAAATGGCTTGGCCTTGGAATGAAGGTATCGATTTCTTATTAATGGAAAATTCCATAAATAAGGGAAAGAGCATATTATAAACAAAAGACAGTTTTGTTATTCTAAGGCCGCGTTTCGATTCAATCAAAAGACGTTTTGTTGTTCTATAACTCGCGGAATGAAGAATCCAAATTTTGTTTACAGTTACCATAAGGTTGATGTGTGGAGGCTGCCGTTAACTCCCCTCTCTCTAAGATGAATCGTCCCGGATTCATTGAATTCTTTTTTAAGTAGGGTATTTAATTTGTCCTGAATTTCAACATACAAATCCGCTTGAATCTTATGCGATCTTTCCTGTCGCTTTAAACTTAATTGCAATATTATCTTATAAACAACGAATGAACCAATTAAAAATGACATTAGGGTTAATAATGTCATTGAAACTGGATTTTGAGTGAAACTATTTTTAATTTTTTGTAACAAATGTGTATTTTTAAATTTTAAAGTTTCTTCATCTGAATCAATGAACTCTAGTATTTCATAATTTTTTAAATCGTTTTGTTTAAGAAATTTTAAAATTTTTCCAGTTGGATTTTCGAATGTTTTATTGTCTATGTTTACAGATGTATCAAAAGTTACTAAATATGTGCCATTTACGTTGGTTTCATTAACCTTGTGTTTTCCTGAGATTAAAATAGTTCCATCTTTTATTATATCTATTTGTTTATTTATTTCTTTAATTTTTGTGCAATTAGCTGGGTTTTTGTTTAACAAATATATTAAGCAGGTTTCTTTAAAACCTTTTTACAAAAAATATTGTTTATTTCAATTTTACATTTTCCAACAGACATAAATGTATTGCCACATAGTGCAACTTGATTTTCAATAATTAATTTACCATTAATTTGTGCAATTGGTCTAGTTTCAAATAACATGCAGGTATTTTTGACAATATGATATTTTATGTATAATATAATTAAATCTGATTTTTGTAAGATTTTAAACGTTGAAACATCCAACAAATCAGTCAAAGTTAGTGTTTGCTTTTCATTTTGAATTATTTCTTTTGTTTCTTCTGTATGGAGTATATGTGAATTTAAAATTCCACCTTTTGCTAATGTGATAGTCTGTAAAACGTTTTGTAATTCATATATAATCATTTTTATTCTTTGTTTACGGATTATTTTTTCGTGTGAAGCTCCTGCAATATCATTTACTAAATGTGTGAATCGTTTTATTTCTTTAAACATTTGCGAATTTGTGATATATTGCTCATTATTATTTTCTACTAAATCGTTTATTTTGCTAGATATGGTTACAAAATCATCGTGGTCTGGAGTTCCTGAAATCCATTTCCACAATGTTCCTATTTCATTAATTCCTCTTTTAGTCCTAGTTTTCTGCAATTGCATTAGAGAAGATTCTATAATATTAAGTTCTGCCTCTACTTCTAAATAATCTGTTGATGAATATGTGTGCTTTTGTTTTTCTTGCAAAAAATATGATTGTTCATTTTCGAACATCGTCCTATAATAGGTTAGATTTGCGATGTGAAAAATGTTTCCAAAACCCTCGTACATTAGTGCTTCCCCATCTTGAATTAGCACATAGTCATCGCTGGTATAATCTATTATGTCTGCTGTAGTTAAAGTAAGCAGTAATCCAAAAATAACAAGTAAGGAAAGGGCTGTCTTCGGCTGTGCCGAAGGCTTTATACCTTTCATGAATACGCACAACTTTTCTAAGTGTCCGATCCTTACTTGAAATTACTTACAAACTCTCCAAAACTGTTAATTTAAAAATACATAGCCAAACCACATTTATCGGAGCAATCGGTAATATGGGAGCTATATGTTATGTAAGTCCGATCTGTATGATTTTCACTACACACATCACATATATAATAAGTACCAAACCTGCAAAATTTTAAGTTTCTAGCTTTCTATTTGCAACATGTATAGCCCAAAACCCATTTATCGAAACTATCGATTATATGGGAGCTATATGTTATGTTGGTCCGATCTAGGTGATTTTCACTACACACATTACTTTTATAGTATGTACTAAACCTGCGAAATTTCGCTCGAATAGCTTTTTAATTGCAAGAGTTATAGGCCAAAACCCGTTTATCGGAACAATCGATTGTATGGGAGCTATGCGTTCTATCGGTCCGATCTTGCTGGTTCCGACAAATGATTAATCCTGTGCAAAATGGCGCCTGCTTGCAAAATTTCATCGAGATATCTCTAAAACTGAGGGACTAGTTTGCGTTCAAACAGACGGACGGACAGACGGACAGACGGACATGGCTAAATCAACTCAGCTCGTCGCCCTGATCATTTCGGTATACTTAATGGTGGGTCTATCTCTTCTTCTTCTCACACTTACAAACATCGGACCAAAGTTATAATACCATTTCATGTTCATGAAAGGTATAAAAATAGCTACAGTGTAAACCTAAAATATTATGTTTTAATATTATCCTTGTGAACAATTCTGTTTCTATTGTTAATAATTATCTTATTTCTCAAGTTTTCTTTAACTTGCTGTTTTCGCTCTCCTATAACTTTCTCATAAACTATTTGACCTGGATAAAATTCTTTACTGTTTCTATTTCTATTATGAAAACTAAGCATTTTGGTTTGTGCTATTTTTAATTTTTCCGGAATCATTTCATGATCCTTTTTATTGTAAAACACATCGACAGGTTTAAAATCTGTCACCGAGTGAATTGTTTAATTATACTGTTGAGCTGCTCTATACAGTCTCTAAATCGCTCATTAAATTATGTTCCTCTTTTATGCATCGGGCAATTTCGATTATGGTCGAGTGAACTCTTTCTATTTGACCGTTACTAGAGCTATGTCTAGGGTCGCAGAATCTTATTTCAATATGCAGTCTCTGCATCAAGGCTTTGAATTGAGGTGTGGTAAAACTTGGTTCGTTGTCTATTGTAATGCATTTTGCTTCTGGGAATGTCTGCAAAATGTCCAGGATTTTCTCTTCTATATTGATCTTATCCTCTATATTTTTTATAACTAAAAACTTAGAATATGCATCAGCGCAGGTAATAAATTTAAGTTTTTGTGTGTAAAATACATCTATATGGAGCTGTGCACCTTCCTTTCTTGGAATAGGAACCTCACTTATAGGAATCAATTTCGGGTGGCGGTCATATTTGTTTTTATTGCAAATTAAATAATTCCTAATATATTCTTTAAATTGTTTTTGCATGGCAGACCAGTAGTAAAGTTTCTGAATTTGTTTTATATTTTCCGTAAAGCTTCGGTGTGCCATGTTGTGTGTTTCCTCTATTATACTTGCCTGATCCCCCCCATTAATCACGTCCATTGGAAATGATCTGGTGTACAAGAACTTGTTACTGAAAGTTTCTCTAATTTTTTGTTGGATTTCATACAAATCTTCCACTGTGCAATGAATTGCTGTCACCAAATTTGGTTGAATAAACTCTTTAAGTATTTTTAACAAATTATCAACTGTATCAAACTCAATTAAATGTCTTGTTTTTCCAAAGTTAGTCACAGACTCATGTATTGTGAATCTATTTTTAATAAGAACTATTTGTTGTTTAAATTGATTGAGTGGTCTTGTTGTCTCTTTGATAATAGAGTTTTCGTCACTCTCAGCAGAATGTATGGATTGATTATCTTCTGAATAATCCGTTATATTATTCACCTCTATTCGTGATAATGCAACATTCGTTTTTCCTGGTTGGTATACGAACTTTGGTGCGAATTCCTCAATGAAGGCATGCCACCTCTTCATCTTAGAATTGATTGCAAATGTCAATGGTTGGTGATCTGTATGAATTTCGAGGTTAGTTACCCCGTATAAATAGTTTCGAAGGTTTTTTAATGCCCACACGATGGCGTACAATTCCTTTTCATTTGTAGCGTAATCTCTTTCTGTTTTATTTAAAGTTTTTGACACGAAAGTAATTGGTCTATTTTCTTGTGAAAGTACTGCGCCCATTGCGAAATTAGACGCATCTGTAGTTAACACAAATTTTTTTGAATAATCTGGTTGCACCAATTCCATTTCCGCTGCCAAATGTTTTTTTAATTCCTTAAATGCAATTTTTGCGTCTTCATCTAACTCTATTGCTACTTTTTTTGACATGTTCTTGGAAACTCTACCGTTTTCAGCTGACAAATACTTTGTCAAAGGCTTTGCTTTTGCAGCGTAGTCTTTTATAAATTTGCGATAATACCCAGTGATACCCAGAAAACCTCTCATTTGGCGTAAATTCTTAGGTTCGGGATAATTTGATATTAAGTCGATCTTTTTAGATCGGTTTTAATAATATTTTGAGCAACAATATCGCCCAAGAATTCTATTTCTGTTTTGAAAAATTTTGACTTCTCAATTGAAATTTTCATATTTGCAGATCTCAATATTTCAGTTATGGTTTCCAAGTCCTTCAGATGTTGTCCCAGATCTTCTGAGAAAATTATTATATCATCTTAATAGACGTGGCATATTTTCCCTATATGCTCCCGTAAAATGTCATCCATTGCTCTCTGAAAAATTCTTTTACTTCCAGGAGCTCATAGAATCCATCCTTTTCCACGTCGGCCTTCTCTTCGGTCGGTGCATGAGCGCAGATTATCTATATGCTTGTATGTTACTTTTATGCGGATTGCGGCGAGACGCCCATTCACGGGTGTGAAAGACAGTCCTCGATGGCGCAGTTTCTTCCCCACCACATGCGCACTCAAGTAGATTTTCCCTAGCCCCGTCCATCACATCTTCTGTCCAGATGACACGCGAAAACAGCCATTGCGTAACATCCTCATGATGCATGCTCCAAGATACCACGGTGGGTACGCTTGCATCAAGCTCAAACTAGCTCGCCGGACTATGGGGTGGTTCTTGTGGTCTTGGCGCATGCCGTCCGCACCATACTAAAAAATTCGTACCCTACTACTACTAAAAGTATTACCTGAGAGTTGTCGCACACTTACCCTTCTACCTTATGATTGGCCAGTGGTGTTGTCTGGCCGGCCATGGTCGACGGCGGCATTGATTTAAGTCGACCCTAATATGCAGCCGTGAAGCTACTTACCAATGCACTTTACCCCTATCTGTCGTCATCATGTATGTATGTTCGTCTATACCCACACCCTATGGAAATAGTCACCATATACTGTCAATTAGCAATCCATAACAATCTTTACTGCAGAAAATTTATATATATATGTATGGCCACTCGAGACCTAAAATATGCCTTCAATTTTGACTTAACATTAATTTTGGCCTTTTCAAGCGGCCTTTAAAGCTTTGGTTAATATATTTGTTGTTTGATTTCAGATGCATCAAAAAAAATAATAACGAGATCTCACTCACTTACGCCAGCATCGACGTGATTATTCCAAGCAAAGGTATATGAATGAAAAATAATGGCAAGATGTATACGCTTTGCATTTGTACCACGTGAATTCGCATCAGTGACTTTCGCTTTACTCTGGTGCCTCAAAATGTTACGCGCTCTTCACGCTAAAACCCTTTTACTTTTGTGCGTACGTATGTATTATGCATAAGCGCACTGTTCGAATGCACTGATGCGCAGTCACCTAGTTGAAATAGTCAAAGCAATCAAAACATAGGGGTGGGGGTCGTAAGGGTCATGGTTATCAATAATACATCAACCTAGCGTATATGCCTACCACCCTAACAAGACGTCTTGCACAGGCTTGGGTCACGCCAAGCTCAGCTACCAGCTCACCCTACTTCTCCCTTCCCAAGTTATGCAAAAACAAACAAAAAAATATTAATTATTATGCTCAAACCAAAAATTTTAGTGAGATCGCGCAACGTTGATGAAACTAAAATAAACTAGTCTAAGTACATAGGTACATATGTATTAATATTTAATTACATGCATAACAGACTCCGACCGTAACATGCCGTGAGTTGCTGTGCTTCCTTAGCACTAACTAAAATGTAATGGTTTAATTATGCTTGCATAGCATAGCAATACATTGCATGGGATCTGTCATTTTCGATATCTGTTGAATTGGTTTTACATGTGTTCGATTATACAACGCATGGCAACCCAGAGCATTGAATTTTGATCTCTATGTAACTTAACATATCTGCTGTCAAAGCTTTTACTTTTGAAGTTTCAACTTTGACACAAGGCAATAAAAAGGCCAAAAAAGTAATTATTTTTCTTATAAATTTTAGTAAAAAACAAATAAAAGCATTGTAATGGAAGAAGAAAAGCTGAAAGAATGTGTGCGAGCCCATGAAATTCTGTATGTTTCGCGAACATCTGATTTTGAAGGGCTGTGCGTTGTGCGAAGTATAATTAAAATTTTCTTTTACGTGCTGTGTATTGCTATGCTATGCTATAACTGAACCATAAATTATTTCACTCAGTTGTCCCGACAATACTATGTGCGCGTTCACAACTTAAACGCTACAGTGGCTTTCAAAGTTTCATACCAAAATTATTTAAATTATGTATTGTTTTCTTTATGGATTCCGACTATAAAATGCCGTGAGCCAAAACAAAACAATGCTATTAGGTACGTATATACATACATTGACTACGATCTACGCTTGCAAATACATAAATTTAAAACTATAGCCAAAATTGTTTAAATTCGATTACTATTGCTACTTCTTTGGACTCCGCCAATAACCTGGAGCGAGCCAAAAAATGTCAGTATGTATACTTGTACGTATATCTATATTACTGCTCGCCTAAACAGCACTGCTTCGTTAGCAAATTGTTCCGAACACAACAAAGTGTCACCCTCTACTGCGTTAGTATGTAAGTTAAGCTTTTGTCTATGGACAAAGGCTTTTTAAAAAGAGCCGCTCTATTACCTAGCGGTAAGTCAACGAGTGAATGTCACAACGATTGTGTTGTTGATCAAAAACTAACTCTTTATTTTCAATTTGGTCTTACTTATAGTGTTTACATTATTTACTTAAGAACTAAGCTCAGCTTTGAAATTGCAAAGATGTATGTTGAAATGGCTTGGCCTTGGAATGAAGGTATCGATTTCTTATTAATGGAAAATTCCATAAATAAGGGAAAGAGCATATTATAAACAAAAGACAGTTTTGTTATTCTAAGGCCGCGTTTCGATTCAATCAAAAGACGTTTTGTTGTTCTATAACTCGCGGAATGAAGAATCCAAATTTTGTTTACAGTTACCATAAGGTTGATGTGTGGAGGCTGCCGTTAACTCCCCTCTCTCTAAGATGAATCGTCCCGGATTCATTGAATTCTTTTTTAAGTAGGGTATTTAATTTGTCCTGAATTTCAACATACAAATCCGCTTGAATCTTATGAGATCTTTCCTGTCGCTTTAAACTTAATTGCAATATTATCTTATAAACAACGAATGAACCAATTAAAAATGACATTAGGGTTAATAATGTCATTGAAACTGGATTTTGAGTGAAACTATTTTTAATTTTTTGTAACAAATGTGTATTATTAAATTTTAAAGTTTCTTCATCTGAATCAATGAACTCTAGTATTTCATAATTTTTTAAATCGTTTTGTTTAAGAAATTTTAAAATTTTTCCAGTTGGATTTTCGAATGTTTTATTGTCTATGTTTACAGATGTATCAAAAGTTACTAAATATGTGCCATTTACGTTGGTTTCATTAACCTTGTGTTTTCCTGAGATTAAAATAGTTCCATCTTTTATTATATCTATTTGTTTATTTATTTCTTTAATTTTTGTGCAATTAGCTGGGTTTTTGTTTAACAAATATATTAAGCAGGTTTCTTTAAAACCTTTTTACAAAAAATATTGTTTATTTCAATTTTACATTTTCCAACAGACATAAATGTATTGCCACATAGTGCAACTTGATTTTCAATAATTAATTTACCATTAATTTGTGCAATTGGTCTAGTTTCAAATAACATGCAGGTATTTTTGACAATATGATATTTTATGTATAATATAATTAAATCTGATTTTTGTAAGATTTTAAACGTTGAAACATCCAACAAATCAGTCAAAGTTAGTGTTTGCTTTTCATTTTGAATTATTTCTTTTGTTTCTTCTGTATGGAGTATATGTGAATTTAAAATTCCACCTTTTGCTAATGTGATAGTCTGTAAAACGTTTTGTAATTCATATATAATCATTTTTATTCTTTGTTTACGGATTATTTTTTCGTGTGAAGCTCCTGCAATATCATTTACTAAATGTGTGAATCGTTTTATTTCTTTAAACATTTGCGAATTTGTGATATATTGCTCATTATTATTTTCTACTAAATCGTTTATTTTGCTAGATATGGTTACAAAATCATCGTGGTCTGGAGTTCCTGAAATCCATTTCCACAATGTTCCTATTTCATTAATTCCTCTTTTAGTCCTAGTTTTCTGCAATTGCATTAGAGAAGATTCTATAATATTAAGTTCTGCCTCTACTTCTAAATAATCTGTTGATGAATATGTGTGCTTTTGTTTTTCTTGCAAAAAATATGATTGTTCATTTTCGAACATCGTCCTATAATAGGTTAGATTTGCGATGTGAAAAATGTTTCCAAAACCCTCGTACATTAGTGCTTCCCCATCTTGAATTAGCACATAGTCATCGCTGGTATAATCTATTATGTCTGCTGTAGTTAAAGTAAGCAGTAATCCAAAAATAACAAGTAAGGAAAGGGCTGTCTTCGGCTGTGCCGAAGGCTTTATACCTTTCATGAATACGCACAACTTTTCTAAGTGTCCGATCCTTACTTGAAATTACTTACAAACTCTCCAAAACTGTTAATTTAAAAATACATAGCCAAACCACATTTATCGGAGCAATCGGTAATATGGGAGCTATATGTTATGTAAGTCCGATCTGTATGATTTTCACTACACACATCACATATATAATAAGTACCAAACCTGCAAAATTTTAAGTTTCTAGCTTTCTATTTGCAACATGTATAGCCCAAAACCCATTTATCGAAACTATCGATTATATGGGAGCTATATGTTATGTTGGTCCGATCTAGGTGCTTTTCACTACACACATTACTTTTACAGTATGTACTAAACCTGCGAAATTTCGCTCGAATAGCTTTTTAATTGCAAGAGTTATAGGCCAAAACCCGTTTATCGGAACAATCGATTGTATGGGAGCTATGCGTTCTATCGGTCCGATATTGCTGGTTCCGACAAATGATTAATCCTGTGCAAAATGGCGCCTGCTTGCAAAATTTCATCGAGATATCTCTAAAACTGAGGGACTAGTTTGCGTTCAAACAGACGGACGGACAGACGGACAGACGGAAATGGCTAAATCAACTCAGCTCGTCGCCCTGATCATTTCGGTATACTTAATGGTGGGTCTATCTCTTCTTCTTCTCACACTTACAAACATCGGACCAAAGTTATAATACCATTTCATGTTCATGAAAGGTATAAAAATAGCTACAGTGTAAACCTAAAATATTATGTTTTAATATTATCCTTGTGAACAATTCTGTTTCTATTGTTAATAATTATCTTATTTCTCAAGTTTTCTTTAACTTGCTGTTTTCGCTCTCCTATAACTTTCTCATAAACTATTTGACCTGGATAAAATTCTTTACTGTTTCTATTTCTATTATGAAAACTAAGCATTTTGGTTTGTGCTATTTTTAATTTTTCCGGAATCATTTCATGATCCTTTTTATTGTAAAACACATCGACAGGTTTAAAATCTGTCACCGAGTGAATTGTTTAATTATACTGTTGAGCTGCTCTATACAGTCTCTAAATCGCTCATTAAATTATGTTCCTCTTTTATGCATCGGGCAATTTCGATTATGGTCGAGTGAACTCTTTCTAGTAGTAGTAGTAGTAGTAGTATATATTTATTTTTCAAACAATCAGATACAAAGTATGACTTATGCTATTGCGTACATCGAACACTTAAATAAATAAAGTAGAGTAAATACTAGCGACAATAACAGGATATGTTGTGTGTCGCACCGCGAGTTAAATAAAAAGAAAACTCTTTCTATTTGACCGTTACTAGAGCTATGTCTAGGGTCGCAGAATCTTATTTCAATATGCAGTCTCTGCATCAAGGCTTTGAATTGAGGTGTGGTAAAACTTGGTTCGTTGTCTATTGTAATGCATTTTGCTTCTGGGAATGTCTGCAAAATGTCCAGGATTTTCTCTTCTATATTGATCTTATCCTCTATATTTTTTATAACTAAAAACTTAGAATATGCATCAGCGCAGGTAATAAATTTAAGTTTTTGTGTGTAAAATACATCTATATGGAGCTGTTCACCTTCCTTTCTTGGAATAGGAACCTCACTTATAGGAATCAATTTCGGGTGGCGGTCATATTTGTTTTTATTGCAAATTAAATAATTTCTAATATATTCTTTAAATTGTTTTTGCATGGCAGACCAGTAGTAAAGTTTCTGAATTTGTTTTATATTTTCCGTAAAGCTTCGGTGTGCCCTGTTGTGTGTTTCCTCTATTATACTTGCCTGATCCCCCCCATTAATCACGTCCATTGGAAATGATCTGGTGTACAAGAACTTGTTACTGAAAGTTTCTCTAATTTTTTGTTGGATTTCATACAAATCTTCCACTGTGCAATGAATTGCTGTCACCAAATTTGGTTGAATAAACTCTTTAAGTATTTTTAACAAATTATCAACTGTATCAAACTCAATTAAATGTCTTGTTTTTCCAAAGTTAGTCACAGACTCATGTATTGTGAATCTATTTTTAATAAGAACTATTTGTTGTTTAAATTGATTGAGTGGTCTTGTTGTCTCTTTGATAATAGAGTTTTCGTCACTCTCAGCAGAATGTATGGATTGATTATCTTCTGAATAATCCGTTATATTATTCACCTCTATTCGTGATAATGCAACATTCGTTTTTCCTGGTTGGTATACGAACTTTGGTGCGAATTCCTCAATGAAGGCATGCCACCTCTTCATCTTAGAATTGATTGCAAATGTCAATGGTTGGTGATCTGTATGAATTTCGAGGTTAGTTACCCCGTATAAATAGTTTCGAAGGTTTTTTAATGCCCACACGATGGCGTACAATTCCTTTTCATTTGTAGCGTAATCTCTTTCTGTTTTATTTAAAGTTTTTGACACGAAAGTAATTGGTCTATTTTCTTGTGAAAGTACTGCGCCCATTGCGAAATTAGACGCATCTGTAGTTAACACAAATTTTTTTGAATAATCTGGTTGCACCAATTCCATTTCCGCTGCCAAATGTTTTTTTAATTCCTTAAATGCAATTTTTGCGTCTTCATCTAACTCTATTGCTACTTTTTTTGACATGTTCTTGGAAACTCTACCGTTTTCAGCTGACAAATACTTTGTCAAAGGCTTTGCTTTTGCAGCGTAGTCTTTTATAAATTTTGCGATAATACCCAGTGATACCCAGAAAACCTCTCATTTGGCGTAAATTCTTAGGTTCGGGATAATTTGATATTAAGTCGATCTTTTTAGATCGGTTTTAATAATATTTTGAGCAACAATATCGCCCAAGAATTCTATTTCTGTTTTGAAAAATTTTGACTTCTCAATTGAAATTTTCATATTTGCAGATCTCAATATTTCAGTTATGGTTTCCAAGTCCTTCAGATGTTGTCCCAGATCTTCTGAGAAAATTATTATATCATCTAAATAGACGTGGCATATTTTCCCTATATGCTCCCGTAAAATGTCATCCATTGATTTTCCTAAACTTGCCAAAATTATATTTGTATCCGGAATAGAATAACGATCCGAAACAGTATGTTCGTTTAATTTTTTGTAATCTATTACCATTCTAAGCTTAGGAGAGCCATCCTCGTTTGTAACCTTTTTTGGTACCACCCAAATCGGTGAATTATAGAGGCTTTGGCTAGGCCTTATAATTTTTTCAATTAACATCCTTTCTATATCCCTATTAACAAATGAGCTTACAGAGTGGGGATATGGGTATTGACGGCGCCATATTGGATCATCTTTTGCCGTTCTTATTTCAGCCCTTACATCTGTTCTAAATGGAAAACTTGTATTAATATTGAAATGTCTTTGGCCTATTTTATTTTTTACGTATTTTTTCTAGCTTGACAGTTCCTCATTGTCACTTTCACTATCTCTGTCACTGATACGTTCTTCAACCTCCATTTCTGAACCATTTTCATTCAGCATTGAATAATGGTCCTCGATATTGCCGGAATATTCTTCGGCTGGCGCTTTAGGATTTTCGTATCCCAAAGAAAGATATTTGTTCATCAATATATTACCGGTAAATTCTTCGGTTGGCGTCTTAGGATTTTTGCATCCCAAGGGTTTCAAATTTTCACTTTTAATAGGCGTTTTTGCACTTTTTAATTTTTAAATTTTATCTTTTTTTATTTTGCCGGTAATAACTTCCGCTGGCGTCTTAGGATTTTTGCATCCCAAGGGTTTTAAATTCTTTTGTGTACTAGGCCTCTTTGCCCTTTTCGAATTTTCTAACTTTATTTTAATTTGCCGGTATTATCATCGGCGGGCGCCTTAGGACTTGCATGTCCCAAGGGGTTTAAGTTTTTATTTCTTTCACTTTGAAAGTTAATATTAATGCTTTTTTCAGTTTTTTCCATTCCCAACTTTGTAAATTATTTTTCCGTTGCGCAAATCAATGCGCGCTTCAATATTTTTCAAAAATTTATACCCCAGGAGCAGATCTGATCCTAAATTATCTATTTCGTAGAAAATTTGTCTTACTCCAAATAAATCAATAATGTGGTAATATCTTATGATCGAATAGCCGTTCACTGTTCTAATTCATTCTTATCTTCTAAAACTCCTGTCTTTATATAACAAGAGGTAGCTCCGGTGTCAATAAGAGCATTTAACTTCCTACTTAATTTTCCGTCATAGACATGGATGTGGAGTGTGTCCCCTTCTCCTCTAAAAAATGATTCTCTCGAATGTTGTTTACTCGTTGTGTTTTTTCTTGTGGGCGGAAGCTGTGGTTACTGTCTCTTGAGCGTTTTGGAGCATGAGCGTCTCGAGTTTGAAAACTTGAATTTGGCTGAGCTCTGTTAAGGTTAAAATTTGGTGCAGTCGTTTGTGGTTTTGCACCAGAAAAATGACCAGTTTGTTGTCCTCAGACGTGGTAATTTTTATGGTTAAGTCTGAAAACAGATTGGTCAACATCCATTGCCTCCACCTTTTGTTGGTTTATCCTTGAAGGGAAACCCAAACCATTTGTTTTGGGATCTGGTCTTATATCTGAAGGAAAGCGTAAATTATTTGTAATGGGGTTTGGTCTTATCTTTGTGTTGTCATTCGCAAAACTCTGAGCGAACTGAGCTCTTTGATTATTTGACTCTAATTCCTGAGCCCTAGCTAATGCATCTGGAAGATCTTGGGGACTTAAAGAGAATATTATGTCCATCAACGGAGCATTCAATCCCGTAATAAATATGCGGGTGGCATGATCCCTATTTTCCTTGTTCAATTGTTTGGTAATTTCCGCATCACCACCATGCGTCATGATTGTTTTATTTATAATTAACGTCAACTTCTTGTTGGCCAGGTTATAATACTCTACAACCGACATTTGACCCTGGCGAATTACACTTAATTCTTGCTCAATAATATGTATTAGGCGTTTATCTGAATATGCAAAATCGAGCCTCGCGATTATTGCATCAAAGTTTAACACGGTACCGTGGTTGGTTAGAGTGTCATTAGCATCGTGAGTAATTTTGTTTCGCATGATTGTGAGTGCCGAAAAGTATTTTTTACTTTGCCTTTTATATAGGCTCATCGCATTATGAGCTGCTTCCCTCCAACTAACATATGTGTTAATTTTCCCCGGAAATTCAGGCAAGGACTTTATTACCTCTAAGGACTCCTGACATTGGATACTTTCGTCTATTACTTCCTTTGAATAATCTGTGGCCCTGCAAGTATTCACTTCTATTTCTGAACGTAATTTCAGAATTTCCTGACGCAGGCGAATTGTGGCGTCTGCGATTAGTCGCGAAATCAAATCCACACTAAGTGCGTCTGTCATTTTTACAGTTTTACTAACTGATAATTTTGCGAACTGATTTCTTTAATCAGAAAGGTCGATGCTCATGAATTTTTTAAGGTTCTTTCACTTTCAATAACCTAACCCTTCTATATTTCTCTTTTTCTTTTTTGTCAATTACTTTTTTCGTTTTGTAATGCTTCCAAAATTTCTTCTAATTCATATAGATTTGGGGAAAGATCCTGATCTAATGGGGATGGATCATTTCTTTGAAAATCCAAAGGTTCTAAAATTTTATTAATTTCCTTTTCTATCTCTTCTTCTTCAAATTTTAAATCCTGGGAGTAATCTGGAGAACTTGTCATTTTTGTTCATAAAGATATCAATTACAGATTAAATTTTCATTTTAAATTTTTCTTATTTTTATTAATTAAGGGGCACCTTATTATGTCATGGTCTCCACCACAATATTCACAATATCTTAGCCTGAAATATTTAGGCTTGTTTGGGATATTACCATTTGCGATTGAATTTAACTTTCAATTTGAGATTTAATGCTTTTTATCTGCTCTATTTTTGTTTCTTTTTCAACAAGGGGCACTTCAAAATATTATGATCTCCGTCACAGTAGTCACAATTTGAATAGTTAAACTTATGGAACTTAATGTTTTCTGCTTTTTCTGCAAAAACTTTCTTTAGTTTACTAGCTTATTTATGTTAAATAGGCAAACTAAAGGCCAAAGTGCTGTACCCGATTCTCTTCACAAATTATTTAGAACATTTTCAGAAATTATTTCTCAAAAAAATGTAAACTTTTTATGGAAACTAGCTTACATAATTTTCTGCTGTTGTCATAATCATGCTTCGCATTTTTGTAGAATTCCGAATGCTGCTGAGGCTGCCGGGCTGGAAACTACCTTTGCCAGATCGTATCCTTGTTCCTTTATCACCGTTAATCTCCAGTGCTATTTCGATATCATCCACGCGAGATCCAGGATATTTTTTGTTCCTTTCGCACGGGGAAAAATATCTTTCTAAATTTTCTTATTTGCGTTTTTGAGCTGCTGCTTGTCTTATTTTACCTCTTTATGCCACACGGAGAAAAATATCTCTCTCGATTTTCTTATTTGCGCTTTAATTTTGATAAAAAATTCTCTTTGTGAATTGTAATTTTAAATTTACTTTTTCACTATTTTATAGCAATTAATTTTTGCCTTTCTTGTTAAACTTTTTGTTTTAGACACGCGCGAACCTTTAATTACCGAACTAGGGTACATCTACTTTCCCCCTTTTTTTTGTTCGTACTAACAAAAGTTTTAAGGATCGGAGTACTTGATATTTTCCTCCCTCGATGATCCTTAAACCGCGGGTCCCTGCTCGGGCGCCAGTTAAACTTTTGTCTATGGACAAAGGCTTTTTAAAAAGAGCCGCTCTATTACCTCGCGGTAAGTCAACGAGTGAATGTCACAACGATTGTGTTGTTGATCAAAAACTAACTCTTCATTTTCAATTTGGTCTTACTTATAGTGTTTACATTATTTACTTAAGAACTAAGCTCAGCTTTGAAATTGCAAGGATGTATGTTGAAATGGCTTGGCCTTGGAATGAAGGTATCGATTTCTTATTAATGGAAAATTCCATCAATAACGGAAAGAGCATATTATAAACAAAAGACAGTTTTTTTATTCTAAGGCCGCGTTTCGATTCAATTAAAAGACGGTTTGTTATTCTATAACTCGCGGAATGAAGAATCCAAATTTTGTTTACAGTTACCATAAGGTTGATGTGTGGAGGCTGCCGTTAACTTGTATGGTCACACTTATGCGGCAACTGAGCCGTTTACGCTCTGCACGAGCGGGTGGAATCTGAAATCACTCGATGTGGAATCCAATGAATAGTGCATTTGCCGCGCTCTTCCTATGCTATTCTTAAAATTAAAAAAACCTGATTTTGGTATGAATGTACACTGCAGTAAATCCCACGACGCTGGGCGTTTGCTAGTTGGGGTGACGTTGTGACCCTTGATGAAGAAGAGTACGCTGCTTACGATGTTGCCTTTTGATGTATGTCGATAAAACAATTGTGGTGACAACGAACGTGCGCTGCCTACTTTGTTGGCACCAGTTTGGTGTGGTGTTGCGCCAGCTGGTGATTTAAAACCGTACGCTGCTTATGCTTTCCGAAGTAATGTTCGCTCGCCACTCGATTCCACCAACTGTGTATTTTTTTGCTATACGTCTGAACACTATGAAATATTCACATATATAGTCATAACGCCGAAAAACGATTAAATGGAGATTAGATGAATACTTACGTTGGGAAGATTGCTGGGAAATATGCGTATTTTCTCTTAGCACTTATTCAATGCTGAAATAGCTGCGCACGCTAGAACAGTCACAATAAATTCTATTTTGTAGAGAGCACAAAGGCCGGAAATGCCAAATTTGCCATTTCTGCAGTGGTAATGTCAATGGATGACAACTGTCAAACATAGTGCATTTAGTGCGTTTATGCGCAGGGTCGCATTAGCTGGTTAAAATATTCTTCGCGTACCCGTATTCGGATAATTTCGTGGGAAATTACCGGGTTGCGTTTCCCACAAATTTGGATAAAAAGGTGGATAATTTCGTTCATGAGTCCTTTCTATCCGTGTCGAAGTTGTTAATTAGAGTGGTAGGGAAGGTGACCGCAACAACCGTTATTCGAAAAAACCAAAAAGATGGCTCCCTTTTATTACGTATATCTCACGAACGGGTTAAGCAATTGCAAAAAGGTTTACGGAATCAAAAAGTCGAAAATATTTGCTATAATTGCACGATACATTGTTTTTTACTCAACCAGATACTTTTTGAGATATTAGCTTATCATTTCAGATTTCTTTTTTTTATTTTGTTTTTGGTTTTTACGGTCTTTCTATTTACATATATTTGTAACATTTGCAAGCTCGAGACCCAGTGAACAATAATAATTGGTTTTAATTATTATATTCGATTTTTGTGGAAAAATTGATATTTGGAGAAAAAATTACAAAGTTAATTACAGCGATGGATAGGATTACATGTTTCAAAGTGTCCCCACTTATCATCAGATCCCTTTTCGGACACGGATATGAACCCGTGTCTGCACCAACGCCGCTGTTAGAAATCTAACAACTCAGCTATGATGCCCTGTGACGTCACGATGCATTCATCCCCACTTCAATTTTTCCTTTGGTTTTGTTGTTTTAGTCTTGCCAACAGTATACACACATTGCTTAGACTACCTGTCTAAATATCAATGCGTGTGTTGGGCTTGTTTGTTTGTACATTGTTATTGTACTTAACCCGTGCTCTGGTTTTAGTGTATTTTGTTTTTGGTTTTTACGGTCTTTCTATTTACATATATTTGTAACATTTGCAAGCTCGAGACCCAGTGAACAATAATAATTGGTTTTAATTATTATATTCGATTTTTGTGATTTTCCACTGCTGACTTTCATCTGCAGATAAAGTTCCTGCATTGCCTTCATCAGTCGATTCACTGGCAGAGTCAGAATTTGATTTTAGAAATCATTAGAAGTTATTATTGACTTCATGTTAGAAGTTAATTAAGGTGAAACTTCATTTATTTTCTTGAACATTCACAATTTGAAAATAAAATAAGAAAGTCAACACATATTAAATTTGCGGCATTTTTGTTATAATATCCTCCCCATTCGTCTTTTCAATAATCGAAAAACACCAAAAACATCGAAACATTGATGTAATTGAAATACGATGTTTTTCTAGCTCTGATTGCCGTATACGCAAAGCTCTTTATGCTTAACGTGTGCGAGAGGTGAGTTTGAAGCTTTACGAGTAATGATATATTAACGTGAACAAACCAGACCAAATTGACTTAGTCAGTCTTCCGCACATCGCCTTTGGGTTATGTCTTGTTTTTAAAATAGAGATGTGATGTATCTTTTCTTCAAACAATTTAAGTTAAGAATAGTATAGAGGAAATATATAGGAAAATGTTCCATGCCACTACTGCTGACTTATTTATTGTATGAGTTAGAAGAGAATGAACTAATATCACAATAGTCTAATGAATTGGGTCAAAGTATCTTTGAGCATAAACTAAGAATGATAATTATTTTGCGTCTTAAATTCATAAATAAAACAAAGAAGCAAGTGTTCATATGCATGTCCGAAGGAATGGCAGAATAAGCAAAGATATGTTGAACTGCAATGTGCCTTCGCATTTTTGCTGTATAGGTATCTTTGGTTATTTGGTTGCATGCAGATGTGACCTCAACTGCCTACATCGCGAGAAATGAATTTACACTTTAAAAAATTTAAATGGCAAACCATTGATCTGAATAATGCGTACCACTTAAAGTCAATTCAATCCCTTGGCGATGAAGGACAGACTTTATCGAAAAATTTGGTGAGTCATTTAGACAAACAACTAAAGCGCCCGTTCGACTATAATTTTCTCTATTAGCAAACACTTCAAATATTTGGATTTACTAAAAAAGCTGTAAAAAAATAGTTTTTGATATGAAAATACTTAAACAGGGAAATGCAAAATTCAAAAAACTTTATATATTATTATTTTATCAAAAAACCAACAAGCAAGATGTTTACAGATTGTGTAAAAAAGATTACAAATATGCTTAACATAATCTTAAATTTGTAAGTTATGAGCAGGCTCGAGACCAGTTAACAATAATTCTAAGCGAATTAATATTGTCAGTTTTTAGGAAAAATTGATAATTGGAGAAAAATTACAAAGGAAAATCAACAGCGATGGATAGGATTGCATGTTTCAGAGTTTCCAGGCTCATCATAAGATCCCTTTTCGGACAATGGGATGCGAACCAGTGTCTGCACCAAAGCCGCTGTTAGAAAATTCTAAAACTAAGCTATGATGCCCTGTGACGTCACAATTCGCTTAGAATTATTGTTAACTGGTCTCGAGCTTGCTCATAACTTACAAATTTGTAAACAAAATAGATCGCAAATCCAACAACAAAATAAATAATCTTTACATTTAAATGGATTTTCATGAGAAGATATGAGCAATCAATTGAATGCGATTTATTAGCAAACAACGCAACGGCAGCGATAGTGCGGGATGGGTTCTACAAATGCCCTTTGGACTGACTCCAATCTATTAATGTTAACGCCTTGATAAGGTCGCCAGATAAAAACCGCGTGTTCCAGCCTGGACCTTACTAAAGACGAGTACAATAACACAGCCCCACAGAAAAAAAAAGTGGTATATTATCGGGAGGGGAGAGGTCATTCCACATGTATTTTGGGTCGCTGAATACGAATCCGTAGTCAGAATTCAAAAGTTAACTCTTGTGTTTTGTATGAAAAAAATAAAAAATAAAAAAATTCACGATATGTTTGGTCAATTTTGAGCGTTTTTAGGTCAGTTACTTTGAGTTACAAATAACGTTTTAATATATGTTCAACATTTAAGGTAATTTTTATATTAAGTTACGAGATTGAGCTAGTGACTTGTTACTATGGCTCTAAAAAAAACAAACAAGAGCTAACTTTTGAATTCTGACTACTGATTCGTGTTCAGCGACGCAATATCCATATGGATCGACCTGTCTCCTCCTGAGAACATACCACTTTTTTTTCTGTGGGGCTGTGTAATTTAAGAGTATAGGGGTCGGAAAAAGAGAGAGACCAGCATCGCATACGCTTTGGTAATAATAAAATTTATGTGAGTAACAAAACTCAGCTTCGGGTCGAAATAGACACCCAAGTCTTTAAATTCGTTAACTTCCATAAGCGTAACATCCGAAAGATAGTACATTGAAATATCATCACGTGGGACTCTTGCATTAGAGGTATAGTGACACTTGGCAATATTGAGAAATAAGCGATTACGTCCACACCACTGGTACAGATTGTCAGGCTCACTTTGTAAAACGAAGGAATCTTCTATGCACCTAATTAAGTAAACAATTTTCAAATCATCTGCATAGAGAAGAAAACTACACTTAGAAAAGCACGAAGATATATCATTAATAAAAAGAATGAATAGTATTGGTCCAAGGACACTTCCCTGGGGAACCCCCGAGGAAGCAACGACGCACTGCCTGTTATGTATGTATGAAGATATCCAATTTAGAAAATGTGAGTGAAATCCTAAGCCTTCAAGTTTAGCTAAACGAATTCGGTGCGACACGCTATCGAAGGCCTTTGAGAAGTCTGTATAAACCGCATCAATTTGGAATCCTTTTTGAAAGGAGTCCAAACAATCTCTTTAATAAACACTGCAAGATTAGTAAGGGTGGATCTACCCGGATTGAATCCATGCTGTTGGGGACAGATCATGTATTTTACAGCAAAGTAATTTGTGTCCTTAATTATGCACTCAAACAGTTTTGACACCGTGGTTAGCTTAGAAATTGGCCTATAACTTTCAATGTTATTTTTATTGCCACTTTTTAGGATAGGCGTAATAAAAGTTCGTTTCCAAGCATCTAGGAAGATTCCGGAAGACAAAAACAATAACAAATATGCAATAAAGGAGCAATCGGTGACAAACAATTTTTTAATAAAACAGCTGAAAGACCATCAGCGTTAGTTGTTGTAGATAAACTACTGCACAAGCTGGTTCGCTTTTCGGTGTTATTGCTTATGTTCGTTTTGATTCGGTTGGGCAAACGATCAGCACTCACTCGACAGCAAAACGAGAACAAGAGTTGAGCGGCAATGAAGTAGGTCTCGTGTTGAGTCATTTGATCTATTTCGATCACACAAGTTTACAAATTCAGGTCAACTTTTGGATCTGAGCAGATAAGAGCGATTCTTAACTATATTTGATATGCTCAATTCGAATCTGCATTCAGTTTTTCAAGATTGATTCTAGTTTCCGAGATCTCGCATGATAGCACCATTGTGCTGTTATAGCAGCTTTTAAATCGTGGCACTGCTTGATAAGTAAGTAAAAATGGCAGAATGTTCATAAAAGTATGAACATATAACTACGCCGCTCTAAAATAAGTAATGTTATACAGTCCACTAGAATGTAAGAAACAGAAATGAGGCACTTCGACCGTTCTTCAAAAAAGAAGACAACATAAGTTTGTGTAACGATATTAATGGTTTATTTAATGAAATGAATGCACTCTACGATCGAAACGAATGCGTTTATTCATTGATGGTTCCAAATACAGCCTAAAAGCTCTTCTCCATAACGGGAATAACAAACCATCTACTCCGATTGCTCATGCAGTACAAACGAAGGAATGCTACGAAACAATGCGGAAGATCCAGTGCTTCATCAAATACAATGATCATAAATAAAAAATATGTGGTGATCTAAAGGTATAAACATTAATTCCAATTAAATCGAAAACACTGATTTTTTATATTATTTCAACAGGTTATTGGCATCTTAACTGAGATGCAATCTGGATTCACCAAATTTTGTTGTTTCGTATGCTTGTGGGATAGCCGCGCAACTGAACATCATTATGTGAGGAAAGAATGGCAAAGTCGTACTCAATATGAGCCTGGACAGCAAAACATCTCCGCTGAACCACTTGTTAATCCACAAGACATTTTCCTGGCACCTCTTCACATTAAACTTGGCCTTATAAAAACTTCGTCAAAGCATTAAACCGTGAAGGACCGCTTTTTCAGTACTTAGTCAAGTTGCTTCCTAAATTGTCATATGCAAAAATCAAAGAAGGAATATTTGTGGGAACTGATATTAGAAAACTAATGGCTGATAAAGAATTTACAAAATGTTTAACGCCCAATGAAGCAGCCGCGTGGGCATCTTTTCAAAATATCGTTCACCACTTTCTTGGTAACCACAAATGCCCTAATTTTGAGGAAATTACTGGCGATATGTTGGAAAATTATCGAAAGATTGTAGCTCGGATGTCTCTAAAGATGCATTTTCTGCATTCCCATCTCGATTTGGGTGATACGAGCGACGAACAGGGACAGCGGTTACCTCAAGATCTAGCCAAAATTGAAAGACGATACCAAGGATTTTGGGATGAAGGCATGATAAGAGACAATTGTTGGACTCTAATACGCGAAACAGATACTAAACAATACACAAGGCAAAGTTCCACCAATCTTCAATTCTGATTTGTTACTTTTAAGTTAATAAAATGAATATTATTTGACAAAAATCTTAAAAAATGAATTTGAATTTTGTTGAAAGTTACAAAAAAAAAAATACCCAAAAATAGAGTTTTTGCCGGATCTGCCTAATATTTTGCAAAAAGTTTTTTCTATTAAACTAATTTTAGGAAAAAAAAATTATCCTGATTTTCACAACTTCGTACAAAAAAACCATTTTTAAAATCAAAATTTTTTCAAAAATCGTAAAAATTCGACCAAATTTCGACTTTGGCCAGCTATTGCTCAGCGATGACCTTTCCCTTCATATTATACGTCGTTAGAGGCGTATTTTAATTTCCTTTCGAACAAGCTATTGCTTCCGTTCGTCGCTTTTAAAATTGGCGAAACGATTTTTTGAATGAAGTGATGGCTAAAAAAACACAAAATTACCGATATCTCGAAATCTTAAATCGATCTTAAAAAACGGAATGCAGATTCGGATTCAGCGTCATAAATTGACTTTTAAACCACTTTTAGTTGCCCAGATCCAAAACCGTGTATACTTGTGTTATTATTGTCTTCCGAGTGACGAGCGATATAACAGTAACAACACCATTTAATGCTGCAAATTTTATTATTGTGTATTTTATTTTTTGTTATTTAGAAGATATAAAGTACCTAAACGAAATTATACTTACATTATAGTAAAATTCGAGTAGCTCAATGCCTCAGATTGATGATGCTGCAGCATGGTGTTGCCGGCGATGATGGCGCGGCGTGTACCAACGCTTGCACGCAGGTGCATCTGCCAACAATCAAAGATCGTCATAAAATTGGTTGAATCAAAAGAACGTCACTCGGCTTCAATATAATGTTTATAATATTTATTAAAAATTGTATGACGTTGTACAAAGTTGATTGTTTGATATTTTCCGAACAAAAGTAAATTAGAGCACTATCTTTATTGTTCTTCTGTCTCCGAGTACAACCGACGCGTTTGAGGGTAGGCAACGAACCGAGTTTTGCCGGATTCTTCGTGTACAATATTTTAAATTGTTTTGAGTGGACGAGTGTTTTCTAATTAGGGTGTACCTTCCCTTTTCAAGCAATCGTCCACTCATAGCAATTTTATTTTTCAAAATATAACCTTTTATTATCTTATCTGTTAATATCTGTGCCGTTTTAACATAACAACTTAAGTCGACTGAAAAAGTTAGACCAATCAAAACTTTTTCTGGCGATTTTGAATAAGAAAATCGTGCAAGTTTCCAAGACTTTTATCGGTCTTATATTATTTTGTATATAAACGATTGAATCTAACTGGCGCGGTTAAGTTGTGAAGCATTTTGGTTATTTGAGAACGACAGAAAAGGTTTTGACTGGTCTAATTTCTTAAGTCGACTTAAGTTGTTATAATAAAACGACGATTGGTCTAACTTTTTCAGTCGACTTAAGTTGTTATGTTAAAATGGCACAGATATATTAGCATTCTTTGCTCTTGACTGTTTGCACAATGGCATAATTAAATCTGTGGTCATAAGCGATAACAACCTAACTCGACTTAAGAAATTAGACCAATTGAAATTTCTTCCAGCGATTTTTTGTAACTAAACTGCTTTATAACTTAAGCACACATATTGGATTTAATTGTTTATAAACAAAATAATAAAAGACCTATAAAAGTCTTGAAAAATGTCTCGATGTTGCTAATCAAAATCGCCAGCAAAAATTTCAACTGGTCTAATTTCTTAAGTGGACTTAGGCGGTTATTGCTTATGACCACAGAAATATAAATTGTGTTAATATTAAATTTGAAAAGTTTTTTTTTTTGGTTGATTACATATTTCCAATGGCATGCTTATAGATATGGGTAAGTCCTGTGTAACGGACGCGACGTTCGTACGCATTTAACCCTGGATAAAATGAATCATAAGCAGCAGAATTAGAGGATATCATAATGTTTTCAAAGCACAACCACAATGCTTCATTCCATTAAAATTTTTTGGACCTTTAACATTTAACAACATATATATATATCCATATATAATGCTGTTCGGACGCGACAAGAAATGGAAGTAATTTTTTAATGCTTGTGAAAGTACGTAAAACTTAGCGAAGTTTAGGGGAACATTTATATTCGTTAAATGAGAGATTGAAGGTCAAAGAAGACCCTTCCTTCGAAGATTTACGAAATCTGAAGTATGTTTTCAGAACATCGGATAATAAGCGAAAGTCCTGTAACGGACGCGACATAACGGACGCGACAAATTTTTCCACCACTTTTGTAATAAAGATTACATATAGTTATTCCAACACAAGAACATATTAACTGTCAAAATCATCTAACATAATATTTATTGCTTCGGTTGGAAGCATTTTGTTTGCAACTTATGGTTCAGGCTTCCAGTATTACTGCTTTCAAGAAGTAATCAGTTGCACATTAGCTTTTTCGTATTTTTATCATTTTTCTACTTATCTCTGAGCATGCCGTCACCGGCTTCATAAAAACCAAATACAGACTATATTATTGTGTTAGTTTTTCTAAATAATTTTAGTAAAAAGCTCTTATTTTTAACCATTTAAATTTTTGTTGTAGGGGGACCTTATCTGAGACTTGCCCATATATATATTGTTGTAATTAGGTTAATTATAACTAGGATCGCCCGTGGTCGAAATTCGCCCAACTTAAATTTTCTTCAGCTCCTCTGAAAATAAAACTTTGAAATAAAATACTTATTTTCCTGGTCACAATCTTTTCTTTAACATACACATCTCCCGTGACAAATGCAAAACCAAGTAAGTAGGTGGAAAAATAACTAAGACTTACTCCGTTTTGTATAAGTCGCGGGAGAGCTACATACTTGGTTTTGTTTTGTCACAGGAGATATAGCATGTGAACTTAAACAACTTTTTTGGTATAACTGGTTTATATCAGTCACTTTTTCCAAAAATTTGGTGAATATAAAAAAAAATTTTAATTTGACGGCTAGTCGTGAAAACGGCCCTAAAGGTCGCAAATATGCTTATTTTTTCATCTCGCTGTCAAATTGTTTTAAATTTTATTGAAAATAAGAGCTCAATTGATAAATGTCCGTGAACGCCTTTTCGTACGTTATAGAAGGCTCCACTCACTCACCCTCACGTGCGTTAATTTGATCCACAAAGGCTCTAACCAACAAACGAAACATTTGCCAGAAGAAGCAAATTGGTGAGTTGGTACTAAAGTAAAGGTCTTGCCATTTCCACACCACCCATGAGGTAGGCAATTGAAGCATCCTCGGGAATAACTTTCTAAGTGACAAAATTATAATTTTTAAACTTTTTTAATTTACTTCTTTCAACTGTTTCTTTAACTTTTACTTTTACATACTTCATATTATCAGTTTTACACCAACATAATGTATGTCAATTTACATTACCCTTCTATTTCTTGTTGTTTTTGCAGTTATGGCGTGCTAAATTTTAGAAAATTTGATATCTGTACAATGCAGGAGAGCAACACAAAAGGATGTATTCAGCAAAATCGGTTTAAAAAAAATTACATTTAGAACGCCATTCCCGAAGATAATTCAATTGGCGCGTTACCGAAGTTAGTTTTGGGTGCTCGGTTCCCCAGTAGGCCTATATCACCCATATAAATATATGTATAAAGAAATAATAATAAACACGTGTATTTGGGGTCAGTAATTCAAAATAAATATACAATAACGTGCCTCGCCAAAAAATGTTGCACTGTTTCCACCGGAATTTCAAAATTCACTCTTTTCTAAGGACTCCCCCAAAATATTTCGAAAAAATATTAAATTTTACAGGAGCTAAACCGCTTTAAAAAAACGCTAAAAATACCGTTTTTTATGTATAAAAGGAGTTTAAAAAAATATTTTTTAATAAAAAGCATCTGAGACGATAGAGTGCAAAAGGTAAGCATAAAAAAGTTTAAAAATTTTATCAATACTATTATTGTATACCTGTGTGCTAATATTTGCAATGTGTAAAATTGGACCAGAAAGGGTTAAAGGGTTTACAGAAATGGCAACGTCTCGAAAATACCTTTCAAATGATATCCTAATCGTCCAAATCCGTCAATAATTGGCTGAGTTATTAAAGTTTTCCACAAACCTACCCCTCGAAAAATGACCAAAAAGATCATCATACATCTCAATATTTGGATTGCGTTGATACAATTTTAAAACTGTTTTATGCTTACCTTTTGTACTCGAGCTAATTCATCATCTCAGGTGGTTTTTATTAAAAAATATTTTTTCTACTCCTTTTATACATAAAAAGGATATTTTTAGCGTTTTTTAACGTGGTTTAGCTCCGGTAAATCTTAATATTTTTTCGAAATATTTTGACCAAATTCTTAGAATACATTGCAGTTTACAATTCCGATGGAAACAGCATGTCCATTTTTTTGTATGGAGCGTGAGGCGCCTTAATATACAATGTACTTTCAATTCAATTCAATTTTTACTTACACCTAAATATGTACATACACAAGGTTATTCTTAATACTAATGTGTTTGTCGAGCTGACCGACTTCTTCTAGGCCTTAGTTGTGCCCGAAAGTACCCAACCAAAGATGGTACTCTGGGCTAGCAAAGGGCCAAAACCATTGGCAATATTTCCGGCAAAATAATATCTCCATATACGTCCGTGCCAAGGATAAGCCGAACCGGAGATGCGGTAAAAATATTGGGATCAGCTAACATTATATGGACATAGGGTGTCGCGATAGCGCTGTACACGCTGTTAAGTGGGGCCATCCGTCGGAGGCTATCTACCACGGTCGCCTGAGTTGTAATTTCTCTGTTTTGTCCGTGTTTGCCCCAGATGCGAAGCAAGCATCTCACATGTTCGTCGATGATGACCGTTTGCATTTGCAGTTTTCGTGCTAGATCCGCCTCGATGAGGGTCGTTGGGGCACAGGCGTCTATGAGAGCGCGTACATAATGAAGTTTTCCTCCCGTTTCTAATCTGACAACCGTGGTTGGCGGAATCACCACAGTGAGACTGAGTAGAGCAGTTTCGCTTGTTAACAATGCCGTGAGTCCAGCTCTAAAAATCGATGTGGACCGGTGCTGATGCCTAGATATAAGGCGCTGCTCTCTTGAAATATGCCGTCTAGAGTCCGCTCTTCGATCGTGTGAGTGATGTCGGGATTTTCCTGGTTGTTGTTGGTGTAGGCGAAGAGAGGCTCTGTGTTCGTTCCGTTGTGATGGTATTTGTGATCGCTCTTACCGTTTCCTCTCGTAATGCGGGAGTGGTCGGAAGAATTGTGGTTTTTTGTGAGTGGCTGCCGGGCGAAGAGACCTAGTCTCCGCTCTGTGTGCGTTGAGTTGTGATGGTATTTGGGATCGCTCAAACCGTTTCCTCTCGTAATGCATAAGAGAGGCCATTTCTCCGATCCAGAATCCTTTTCGGATGCATAGAGTGAGATAGAGTCGTCTATCCTTTCCTGCGGTGATTCTAGTTCTGCTGTTAGCTGGTCATTCCACGGCTTACTGCGGGCTTCACTAAGCAGTTGATTGTCATCAACTTGGGCTATATGGCGCGTAGAGTGGTGCTTTTTGTCGCAATACCTGCATCGTCCGTGACTTGGGAAGACGTCAGAACGGTGATCCATCGCCAAGCAGTTGACGCAGATGCGTCCGCGGATTGCTTCCTATAAACGCTGCTCGGGTTGTAGGGCCCTAAATACGTGGCATAGGCGGATCGGGTGTGGTTGGGAGCATAAGCGGCAGTCGATGGTATACCGATGAGTAAGTAAATAATTCAATGCAATAAAAATAACCCCTTCTACTTTCCAATTTTTTTAATTTCATTTTTATATACGTTTTCTTTTTTAGTTATAGCACAGGCGATATTATTATATCAAAAATTAATGTTGGGAAAAATTAAAAACACTTTCGGGAACTACACGATGCAGTTTACAGTAATTAGTAGACACATTTCTTTACGTACATTTTCACGTCTATCGCAGTGTTCTTTCATGGAAACAAACGACCGAACAAAAGGATTAGCTCTATTCAATTCGGCAGATATCTCTGTCATTAAACTCTTATCACATGAGACGTTAGTTGGTTCTCTCACCCTAAATTTGCGGTATCAACATCATAGAAATATAACTGAGCATATGATGGATTCGATCGAGCATTTTGCCCGTTCGTCATAGGTCCAGCTCTATGATAAAATACTTTGTGAATTTTAAAATGATAAACTCCTCGCGTTACATTATCTGCAATTTGGGCTTCAGAGCTAACCATCGCAAAGGATGAATTGAAACTACGTATGTTTTCAAAGTAGTTTTTCGATTTTCTTTTGAAAGCCTCGTTATTGGAGCGCAATCCCTAATACAGAGTTTTGAAAAAATTATTTTGGGTAAGTGGTGACAAAGTTACTTTTCCCTTTTGGCAACACATCGAAAAATAATTTATGTTTCTAGCAGTAATTTCATTTTTAAAATGCATGGCACCACAATTCACGCAGCGAAAATTCATAGATACGCAATCCGAGCTTATAAAATTTTACGGTACATCGTTCAAAGCACCCTTAAAACTATCAATTAATTCTGATTCAACTAATTCTGAATCGTTATGACGGGCCACCCTACCTCTATCCCGAGTTGTTCTTCTGTTAACTCTCGGCATTATATATGACTAAAAATAAATAAAAGAAAACATAATATTTTGAAATGTTTCGAATATTCACCCTGCTAGATAGTGTATGACACTCAGCTTTATTGTTGCCATAAGAACGTGATAGGAAATCCTGATGTAAATATAAAACAGCTGATATTTATATCACGATTTCCCATCACGTTCTACTGTCTAGCAGGGCATTAATTCAAGAACTTTCAAAATTCATCGGTAATGACATAGAAAGAGGCAAAAAGTAAGATATACAAAGCCAGAGGTGAAGCTGGATTTCTTAGCTTTCGAATAGGTTAAGATGCCGAGGAGGATGTGATATATCCCAACAAACATATAGGCTTGAGTTACGTTAGATCTCAAGTTGAGAACCACGGGACTTCTCAAACCTCAAGCGTTGTATCTCAACACGAAAGTCACTTGAGAATGATAGCGTTCTCAAGAAAAAGGGAATTTTTTTATATGGAAAAAACGCGGTTTCTCAATTTGAGAAAGAGATAGTTCTCAACTGGACTTCTCTAATTGAACTTAAAAGTATGAATGTGACTCTGAAAATAAATACCGAAATAAATAATAGAATATTAAAATCTGGATATTGGAGAACTTGTTGGATATCAACTTGAAAACTATAAAGTTGTCAAAATATCACAAAGGTTAGAGAATATTGGAGAATGATGTTGGGCTTCTCCTCGAGAGCTATTAAATTATCAAAATATCTCAAACCTATAAAATACTTGGGGAATGATGTTGGATATCAACTTAAGAACTTCAAAGTTATCAAAACATTTCTAAAGTTGGAAAAAAATTAAGAATTGTGTTGGATATCAATTTGAGACATACAGTTTGTCAAAGGTTTGAGTAAAATTTGAGTCGTGTTTGGTAGGATATGATTTCGTGCATTTTGTTCTTTTTTTGGCACACAAATAAAAGCAAGTGGCAGCTACTGGTTTACTGCATACGAATGAGAGCAGAAAGGCGTGGTTGTGGTTTTCGTAGTTTTTAAAAGTGCGAAATTTTGCGAGGTGGTGAGGCCACTCAAAGCATCTACACAATAGGGTGGTGCAGCAAAGTAGTACAACAGAGTCAGGGTATATAGATGCTGAAAATTTTCCTAAGGTAATGAAAACATGCACCAACTGAAATGATTAGATTTCGGCTTGCAGTAATGCTACTAATTATTTTTCACAACAATTGAACACTAATAACTCCTGCTTTACATTTCTTTGCGTGGATTTTTCTTTTAAACAAATTTTTTTAAAGTTATTTTTTGAAAATTCCAATTCTGGTTGCGATCAAAATTTTTTATGGAATAAATTGGTCACATTTGTTCGAGCATGTCCTAAATATGAAGACACTAATTGTACCCTTTTTATAACAAAATGAGTATAAATGTATACTACTTGCAGGACACCTGATTTCAATTCTCAGTGAGGGCAAAAATTTAAAATTGTTTTTTTTTTTTTAATTATATTTTTTAATAAAATTTCCGAGCTCTAGGCCAATAATCAAAAGAAAGAACAACTCCAAATTTTCTTTTGATATTTGTGTTTTTATTGAGTTAATCAGCCGATATTTCGATTTCAATCTGAAATCATCATCAGGGCTGAAATAAATAAATTAAGATTTTTTTTTTAAAATTGTTGTACAAACAATTTTTGTTTTTTCTTCAATTTTTCCAAAATTTACTAACACCCTAATACACAACACTTACACTCTTGGCTGTGTCCGATCAACTAATTTGCTTTCGATCTTGACAAGTCAAAAGAACATAAAAGTAAATGTAAACAAATAAACTACCGTAATTATAAACAAAAATTTTTGGTATGAACAATAAGTTTTAAGCTTAAGCACTGCGAGAGGCGCAGAGAAAATGTAAATATGTATATATATGTATGTATGTATGTATATATGCTGCAGTTACACTGTTGCTGTTTAACATGACCGAAAGTCTCTCTTGATGTTGTTGTAGACGGAGAGCTGGCTACGGAAAAAAAATGATAAGGTGCAGTAAAAGTGATGATGTAAATACGTTCCTTACTAGTTGAGAATCGGTGTAGCGTTGCCGGCAGAAGTCCTTCCCGGGGAGGGACGCGTTGGCGTGCGTGCAAAGGTGTACATTTTTATTGAAAAAAAAATCATAAGGTGCAGTTCTGAAACTTGGTGAGGTTACAGTTTTTACCTCTAGAAATAAGGTAAAAGTATTGGCAGAACTCTAGGTCGGGGATAAAGGGTTGGCAGAAGTCGACAAAGTTGTAAAATTTTCATTGAAAAAAAATCATAAGGTGCAGTTCTGAAATTTGGAGAGGCTGCAGTTTTTACCTCTAGAAATAAGGTAAAAGTATTGGCAGAACTCTAGGTCGGGGATAAAGGGTTGGCAGAAGTCGACAAAGTTGTAAAATTTTCATTGAAAAAAAATCATAAGGTGCAGTTCTGAAATTTGAAGAGGCTGCAGTTTTTACCTCTAGAAATAAGGTCAAAGTATTGGCAGAACTCTAGGTCGGGGATAAAGGGTTGGCAGAAGTCGACAAAGTTGTAAAATTTATCTTTATAATTTAATGGTAAAGTGCAGTTCTGAAATTTAGGGGGGGGGGGGGGGGTTGGGTAGGGTTGGGTAGGGTGGGTGGTGGTTTAGCTATTAACTCTAGAAATAAGGTAAAATAATTGCAGAACTCTAGGTCGGGGATAAAGTGTTGCCAGAAGTCGGCAAAGTTGATGATAAGGTGCAGCTCTGGAGATTTTGTTTGAAAGTTACTGAATGCTTAAAAAAACTTAATGCCGATTGGCAGAAGAGTAATTGAAGGCTAAGTATAGAAAAAACTATTATATACATATGTAGGTATAGTCGAGTAAAAATACACTTCCAAATTTTAAATAATAAGGTGCAGATTTGGCTATTCGTTCTTTTTATTACTTATAAATTAGAAAAGCTGTGCATTAATAGACGGAAATCAACTTGATGGTTAATTGCATAAAAAGAAGAATATATTGTCAGAAATTGGTAATTCAGAAAAAAAATGTTTGCTTGTAAATTAATTTTAGGCAGGTTTGGCTACCTATGTGTACTTTTTATACCTAGTAGTGCTTCGCACACAAGGTATATTAACTTCATTCGCCTAACGGTAGTATGTAACGGCATAAACGAATCGAGATAGATATTGACTTATGTATATCAAAATGTTCAGGAGGAAAAGAGAAATTTATTGAGCCATGCCCGTCCGTCTGACCGTCTGTCCGTCCGTCCGTCTGTGAACACGATAACTTGAGTAAATCTTGAGATATCTCAATGAAAATTGGTATCCTTTTACTTATCTCGGAGCGCTATTGAAAATAGGCAGAATCGGTTAAAAGCTACGCCCACTTTCTATATACATATATAATATTTTCGAATATACAACAAGAGTGATTATTTAGTTCATAACACTAGTTTACAGCCAAAAAATACCAACCAATTCATGCATATGGGTGTATTGGCACTGACATCCCGAGTTGTGAACATATTTTTAAAAATTTTTGTATGGTTAGGTTTTCGAGATATCGGCAATTTTGTGTTTTTTCAGTTATCACTTCATTCAAAAACTTTTTTCGCCGATGTTAGAAAAGCGATAGATGCAAGCAGTACCTCGTTTTAAAGCAAATTAAAATACGCTTCCAACGACGTATAAAATGAAGGGGTTGACCAAACCATTGCTGAGCAATAGCTGGTCAAAGTCAACATTTTGTCGAATTTTTACGATTTTTGAAAAAATTTTGATTTTGAAAATATTTTTTTTTTGCGAAGTTGTAAAAATCAGGAACTTTTTATCTTTTCTAAAATTAGTGTGTATAATTACAAACACTTTAAGCATAATATTACCTAGTTCTAGGAAAAACTGTATTTTTGGCGATTTTTTTTGTAAAATTTCAATATTTTCAAAATTACTGTGCGATGCATTGCACTTCTATATCGCAGTACTTTTTGTTTTCAATCAAGTATGTTGCGAAAATTTGACAATTAATTATAAATGATATTTCTTAAATGTGCTCTATCCACTATTCTAAAAACATATGTAAATCGGTTGAAATTATACAGGGTGGCGCAAAAGTAATCTTCCGATGTTTTTTGGCTGTAATTCAAAAACAAAATGAAAAACTTTGATTCTTCTTGTGGATTATTTTTATTTGGTCTTTTAATTTTTTTTACATCAAGTCGAGAATATGATGTCATGTAAATGGCCCCGCCACAGTTGATTGTCATTTGAGCCCTTTTTATGGCATTTTCCATCACTTTGGGCAAAACTTCCGGCGATAGGTCCTCAAATTCTTGATGGATATTGTCTTTAAGAGTTGCAAGAGTCTAAGGCTTGTTGACATAAACCCGCGACTTCAAAAAGCCCCACAAAAAGAAGTCTGGAGCTGTCAAATCAGGCGATCTTGTTGACCAGTGCAAATCGCCAAAACGGGAGATTAGGCACCCGGGAAATGCATCCTTCAGCATATCGGTTGGGGCACGTGCATTGTGTGCTGTTGCACCGTCTTGTTGGAACCACATGTTTTCCAATCCCAATTCGTCAAGTTGCGGCAAAAATAACTCGTTGATCAGTAGGCAAATCGCCAAAACGGGAGATTAGGCGCCCGGGAAATGCATCCTTCAGCATATCGGTTGTGGCACGTGCAGTGTGTGCTGTTGCACCGTCTTGTTGGAACCACATGTTTTCCAATCCCAATTCATCAAGTTGCTGCAAACTACGTTTGTGGTGTTCTTGTGAAAGCGATATCTCGTCATTTAATGAGAAGAATTAGTGCTAACAATTTATTAGAACCTTATAAAAAATACTTTGGATTTGCTCCTAAGAATATCGGTAAACCGTGGGCGCCGAATTGTGTATGAAATGCTTGCCGAGGAATTTTGAACCGAATCGGTAAGGGTAAAGACAGTTTTTTTACTTTTGGAAGTCCGATGTTATGGAGGGAACCGAAAAACCATATTTCCGACTGTTATTTCTGTTTAACAGAAAAACCTGACGGACGCGGAAAAGAAGCAATTTATCCAGTTGTTGAATCAGTTACGTATACAGTGCCACATTCAGCCTTACTTCCAAAACCGGTATTAAGTAAAGCAAACTCTTCTGAAAAGCAACAACGAGAATATAAAAGAAAACCGTCTATTGATTGGAGTGACCCAGAAATGGAGTCAAGTACTAAAAAGTTGCTTAATCAGGCTGAACTAAATGATTTGTGCAGAGATCTGTATTTAACGAAATCTGACTCGGAATTACTTGCATCGCGTATGCAACAATGGGAATATTTAAAACCCGATACTCGTGTGTCCTATTATCGTCAACGAAGTAACGATTTCGCGAAGTTTTTTTCTAAAGTGGAAGATATTTACTTTTGTAACGATGTCACTGGTCTATTTTCTGCGCTACAACAGGATTGTAATGCTTGTGATTGGCGACTTTTTATTGATGGAGGCAATGACAGTTTGAAAGCTGTTTTGCTTTTTAAGGGAAATTCAAAACCATCAATTCCTATTGCATATGGAAAATACGTCAAAGAAAACTATGAATCCATGAAACAAATTTTGAGCTACATTCAGTATGATCAACACAGGTGGAAAGTTTGTGCAGACTTAAAGGTCGTTGCCATATTATCAGGACTTCAAGGAGGGAATACAAAATTTCCCTGCTTTCTTTGTTTGTGGAACAGCCGTGACCGTGCCAATCACTTTACCAGAAGAGTTTGGCCAAGTCGACAACAACATACAACTGGAGACTACAACATGAAAAACGATCCCCTAATCCCTGGTGAAAAAATAATACTTCCTCCCCTACATATTAAGCTTGGATTATTTTCAATATTCGTGAAAAAACTGCCGAAAGATGGCCCCAAAATAAAGTATTTAAAAGATAAATATCCAAGGTTGCCAGCGAGTAAAATTGAAGCAGGGGTGTTTGATGGACCCCAAATAAGAGCGCTGTATGGCGATAGTTCATTTAAGAAATGCTTGAGCAAAAACTTCTTAGAAGCATGGAAGGCATTTGAAGACGTCGTGCACAACTTCCTAGGAAACCACAAAAGTTCGGATTTCGATAGAAAGATAAGCAATTTACTAGAAAAATATAACCGAATTGGTAAGAATTATATTAACTATTTAATTCAACCAATTTTTATACGAATTTATTTATTCTCAGGCTGTAATATGACAATTAAGTTGCATTTTTGATTCAGTCATTTGGAATTTTTCCCGGAAAACCTTGGCGCAGAAAGTGACGAGCAGGGAGAAAGGTTCCATCAAGAAATGGAAAAAATAGAAATACGCTACCAAGGTTACTGGGATGAAAACATGCTAGGAGATTATTGCTGGTTCCTTGTGAGGGAAGACTTGTCAGAAAAAAAACGCCAGAGTAAAAAGTCGATGTCATTTTAAATCTATAGTTACATAAATGTACCCATACCTTTAACCCTACAATTATAAACTTATAATATTAATACATTATTTGGTAACAATCAAAAACTTAAACGTTAAAAATGTATGTTAAAACATTAAAAAATGAATTTAAACAAACAAGGAATATATAACAGAAACAAAACATTTATGAAGCATTTAATTCATTGATGAAGTATGTGTGCAAAAATCGCACACTAACATGACGTCCCACATTTCCGTTTTCCCGTCTTACACTTAAAGAGATATATAAATTTAGCACATGGTAGCACTCGTTGGCATCTTTCGTTTGTTACCTATATTGTATGAATACTTTTTGGTTACCCATGGTCAACATATTGGTCGATAACTCTTTAACCGGTCGAGTTTTCGAAATAAGACGTGTCTTGAATTTCAAGTTTAACGTGTAATAATACCATGGTGAAAGCCTCATTTCATTCTATTTAGAAGTTTTCGAGTGATGCGACCACAAACATACAGACAGAAAGACTAACAGAAAGACAGACAGACAAAAGTTTAAAAAAAAGTTTGAATTGCACGCTATTAGCTTAATACAGACCTCGCTGCTAAAATTTTAATAAATGTTAAAATTTACAAAAAAAATCGCCAAAAATACAGTTTTTTCTAGAACTTGGTAATATTATGCTTAAAATGTTTGTAATTATACACACTAATTTTAGAAAAAATAAAAAGTTCCTGATTTTTACAACTCCGCATAAAAAAACATTTTCAAAATCAAAATTTTTTCAAAAGTCGTAAAAATTCGACAAAATGTTGACTTTGACCACCTATTGCTCAGCAATGGTTTGGTCCACCCCTACATATTATACATCGTTGGAAGCGTATTTCAATTTCCTTTCAAACGAGGTACTGCTTGCGTCCATCGCTTTTCTAACATCGATGAAAAGAATTTTTGAAAGAAGTGATACCTGAAAAAACACAAAATTGCCGATATCTCGAAAACCTAACCATACAAAAATTTTTCAAAATATGTTTTGTGCTCGGCATACGAATGCCAATGCAGCCATATACATGAATATCTTGGTATTTTTTCAAATTAATTATTTGTAAACTAGTGTAATACACCTATAAGGATAAAATTTGGTGTGAACGTTACCGTTAAGGCAACAAATAATGTTCTAAATAAATTTTTAAAAAGGGGTGTGGCACCGCCCACTTTTGATTAAGTCAAATTTGGAAATATTATTAATCATAAGTCAAAAACCGCTCAAGATAGCAAAATGAAATTCAGCACAGATATTCCGAAAAAAAATTAGCGAAATCGGTTAAGGTCCACGCCCAATTTTATACGAAATAATTTGCAAAGGATCATGGATATATTGAATATGCAATAACTTTACTTACACTACGTGTAAATCATTTCTATTTCACCTCTAAAGTGTTCGCGGGCAAAGAAAGTCGAATGCATAAAATTTTTCAAAAATGGGCGTGGCCCCGCCCCTTTATGGTGGATTATTCCACAAAACTTTTCATGCCATAACTCTGGTAAAAATTGATTTATTGAAACGATATTTGGAGAAAGTGTTCAACATATAAAGCTAACCCTTTGCTGTAAAAATAAACAAAATTGGTTAACGGACACGCCCACATTTTGAACACAGTTCTGAAAAATTTCTTTGTAAAATTAAAATCGCGATATTTCCATAATTGTATAAGTTATATAAATAAGATTTTACACACATAATAAGCTTTTTAAGCAAAACTTAACTGTAAAAAAATGTTGTGGATTTTGGTGAAGTAGGCGTGGCGCCGCCCACTTTTCAGCAAAAAAGGTCAGCTATTTTCAAAAGGGAGTGCTTGAAGTTTCAAGAAGGTATTTTCATGAAAGTTCGTGACGTGCTTCCCAATAGAATGTAGTATACTCCTGCCAAAAATAACGCAAATCGGATAGCAAACACGCATAATATACAGCAGACAAGTAGTTAACACCCTACTGCCTTTTCTTGTAATAATTTTTTTTATTTTCATACCTTTCATGAACCTGGGGAAAGCTATTTATATTTTGTTATTTAGTAATAGTTTAATTTACCACTTACAATAGAAATGATTCTTCACTATCTATTACATCATCTTTCACCCCTATTCTGCATTACAATTACGTTCCAGCTCTACGCTCCGCTCGGGTCGAAAATTATTCATTCTGAGTTACGCTTGAATCAAAAGAAGAAGAGGAAGAGCTATAAGTTTTTCGAAGTCAGCTGTTTGCCTTCGAATGTGTGAAATTGAAACATAACAAAGCAAATTACACAAATTAGTGCTATTGTAATAAAAGTAACATTGTATTATTTATTAACTTAATTACATATATTACTAATGATGTTACCACATCTTCAGTAGGTAGCTGGCATTTTCAATAGAGTTGGTGCTAGAAGAGCCTGCTTCGTCGACCAGGTACACAGATAGTTGGTGTCGCGTCGTGGGGCCACACCATACGCCGAGCAAACATTAGACATGTCAGAGTTAAGTCTGACCACAGGTGGAACTTTTCGTTGGATGGAGACATTGGCCGTCCCGGAACTGACAAAGGAGTTTACGGAGTTTGTGTGGGTGCTGTGGAGTGGCTGCCGGTGAACTTTTGGCATAATGACAAAGGAATGTAGGAGTCAAAGCCATTACCTTAGTTTTAATGGTGCTAGTAAAATTGTTAGATTGGTGTTTTGAATGCTAGTCCAATTTTTGGTAATTGTTACAACAGTTGCCGATTGCTAATGCGTGCCCAAAAATGTCGGGAGGGGTATCAAGAGACGCACATTGGTCCCATCAAGTTGATTTCCGTCTATTAATGCACAGCTTTTCTAATTTATAAGTATTAAAAAGAACGAATAGCCAAATCTGCACCTTATTATTTAAAATTTGGAAGTGTATTTTTACTCGACTATACCTACATATATAATAGTTTTTTCTATACTTAGCCTTCAATTACTCTTCTGGCAATCGGCATTAAGTTTTTTTAAGCATTCAGTAACTTTCAAACAAAATCTCCAGAGCTGCACCTTATCATCAACTTTGCCGACTTCTGGCAACACTTTATCTCCGACCTAGAGTTCTGGCAATTATTTTACCTTTTTTCTAGAGTTAATAGCTAAACCACCACCCACCCTACCCAACCCTACCCAACCACCCCCCCCCGACCCCCCCCCCCCCCCCCCCCCAATTTCAGAACTGCACTTTACCATTCAATTATAAAGAAAAATTTTACAACTTTGTCGACTTCTGCCAACCCTTTATCCCCGACCTAGAGTTCTGCCAATACTTTACCTTATTTCTAGAGGTAAAAACTGCAGCCTCTTCAAATTTCAGAACTGCACCTTATGATTTTTTTTCAATGAAAATTGTACAACTTTGTCGACTTCTGCCAACCCTTTATCCCCGACCTAGAGTTCTGCCAATACTTTTACCTTATTTCTAGAGGTAAAAACTGCAGCCTCTTCAAATTTCAGAACTGCACCTTATGATTTTTTTTTCAATAAAAATTTACACCTTTGCACGCACGCCAACGCATCCCTCCCCGGGAAGGACTTCTGCCGGCAACGCTACACCGATTCTCAACTAGTAAGGAACGTATTTACATCATCACTTTTACTGCACCTTATCATTTTTTTTTTCGTAGCCAGCTCTTGGTCTATTGGCTATTAGATGGCGATAGGCCGATCTGGTTTTTTCTGTGCCTGTTTTGTAGATGATTCGCTTTTCGCTCGGCGTGTTAATTATATGTAGCATTTCAAGTATATATCTCTTGTTGTAATGCTTTTCTTGTTGTAAAATTTCGACTTTGTTTAAATCTGGAGAGTGTCCAATAGCGCTACAGTGTGTTGTTAGAGCTGTTTTACCATCGCTAGTGTTGTTACGGTTTTTTAGATTTGTCTTGTGTCCGGAAATCCTCGTCTTAAGTTTAGATTTTGTAGTTCCCACATATACTTTGTTGCATAAGTGGGACCCGTCACCGTTGCATTTTATTCGATAAATTACGTCAGATTTCTCTAGCTTTTCAATTTTACTCTTCGTGTTACTATAAATTCGGCGTAAAGTGTTGTCGTAGGTAAAGGCCATTTGAAAGCAATCTCTATCGTAAATATTGGAGTATTTTATTCTGCTGGACAATCCCGGAACATATGGGGATGTTTTATAAAATTTTGCTTTGTCTTGTTTAATCCCTGTTTTGTTTGGTTCGGCGTAAAATTCACGAATGTAGCTGTTGATTTGTGGTCTAGGAAAATCGTTATCCTCTAGTGTCTTTTTTATTATTTCTATATTATCGTTGTGGAAACAACTATCACTTATTGAAAGAACTCGTCTCACAAAATTCTTCGCTGTATTCACTATCACCTTTTTTTCGTGTTTGGAATGATAATTTATCAGCCTCCCCGAGGCAGTTGGTTTTTTGTACCAGTTAAAGGTTAGATGGTTATTTTGTTTTATTACTAATGTATCCAAGAAGGGTAGTTTTCCGTTAACTTCGATCTCTGAAGTGAATTTTATATGTTTATTATAGCTATTCAGTTTTCCCAATGCTTCTTCGAGATCATTCGTTCTAATGATAGCAAATATAACATCAACATATTTTGTGAGTAAACGCGGTTTTTGTATCGAATCATTTTCGAACTTGGCTAGTAATTCCTCCATTACAATGTCAGCTATTACGGGAGAAGCTGGTGACCCCATAGGCATTCCATAACGCTGCTCATAAATTCTTTCATTCATTTTAAATATCTATTTTCCTTAATGCAAAAACGTACTATTACGAGAAACAAGTCTTTAGTTAAAGTAGTATGATTTTTTATCAATTCCCATTTATTTGCAATAATATCTAAGGCGTTGTCTACCGGGATGCTGGGAAACAGAGATACCACGTCAAAAGAAACCAAACTTTCATCGTCAGATATATATGTGTTACTAATTTTGTGCTTGAATTCTATCGCGTCTTTTACATTAAATCTAGATGTTTTGGTAATATTCTTTAATATATTTATCACTGCAGCATATATACATACACACATACATATATATACATATTTACATTTTCTCTGCGCCTCTCGCAGTGCTTAAGCTTAAAACTTATTGTTCATACCAAAAATTTTTGTTTATAATTACGGTAGTTTATTTGTTTACATTTACTTTTATGTTCTTTTGACTTGTCAAGATCGAAAGCAAATTAGTTGATCGGACACAGCCAAGAGTGTAAGTGTTGTGTATTAGGGTGTTAGTAAATTTTGGAAAAATTGAAGAAAAAACAAAAATTGTTTGTACAACATTTTTAAAAAAAAATCTTTATTTATTTATTTCAGCCCTGATGATGATTTCGAAATATCGGCTGATTAACTCAATAAAAACACAAATATCAAAAGAAAATTTGGAGTTGTTCTTCCTTTTGATTATTGGCCTAGAGCTCGGAAATTTTATTAATACGTACAATTTAAGGCCGTAAACAACAAAAATAATTATATTTTTTTTTTTTTTAAGCAAGGAAAATTAAAAAAAATCAGAGTTCTGGGTTTCTAAATGACGCCAACAACTACATATACTTTCCAGCGTCTATTTACAGCTTTGCTATAAATGAGGCAATTGGTAATATTTTTCTGGCCAATCTTCAACTGTATTAAAAATATATGCATATGAGATATTTTTCCATTTAACCATTTCAAAAATCGAGAAAAGCTTAGAATATAAAATAATCAAAGTAAAAATGTGTTTTTCGTAAAAAAAGTAGAGTTACCGGCCGATTCTGTGTTCTTGATAAATGTATCAATCTTTGGTGATGCGGAGTATGATCTTTCGTGAAATAAAAATGCGGCTTTTTCCAATAAACTTATAATAATTTTAATTCCAAAAGTTTCCTTTGCATAAGTATATAATAGAAAATTATGCTTGCGTGCGGCAGGTGAATTAGCAGAAGACACCAAAACAATCGAGATGACAACCGATTACAACGAGTAATACGAACAGAACTGTCACTGTGAGAGAGTGCTTGATAGCTTTCGTTCAAGCTTACATTAACCCTATGCTAACTCATCATAGCGCCGCCCTTGAACTATCTATGAAGATATGATAAGTTCAAAATTCATCTTAGCTTAGCTTACAAGAATAGCTTGGTTTGCAAGAATATTTAAACAAATTTAAGCATAGAAATCTCAATAATTTAACAGGTGTTATACATATGTACAATGAGTATTTACATATTTGTTTAGATTTTGCATCCATTGAATTGGAACAAGCTAGGGTTCCTTATCTCGGCTTGACTTGAGAGCGTTATCGTAGGTATAATTTTTGCTTGCTTCTTCCTTAAAAAATAAAGTCATTATTAGTTTAAATAATTTTTAACGGTAGCTTTCAAATGCGAAATACAAAAAATATGTATACGTAAATATATGAAATGTTGTGAAACCCGTCAGGTAAGCAGTTGCACTGTATGACAAAAACAAAGCTTGCTTGCAGAAATTATTCATTACTGCGTTGCAAGGGCCTTGTCGCAAAATAAATCACCCTTGGCAGGGAGCAAGCACAGCTTGGCGATCGGGCGTACTATTTCTCCATTCGCCGTCTTCAGCGTGACTACTCGCACTTGGCCGTCAGCACCTGGATGGCACTGAGTTACTCGACCGAGGAGCCACTTACTAGGAGGAGTGGATTCGTTGCAGACAGTTACGATGTCGCCTTGTTGTAGGTTTGGTGAAGACCGAAACCATTTCGTGCGCCGTTGCAAGCTCACGAGATATTCGTTGTGCCAGCGCAGCCAGAAGTGCTGCCTCATTGCAGAGATTAGCTGCCACCTTTGGTGTACACTTCCAGAAAACCCTTGACCCTCAGGCTCTGGAATTGATTTTAGTGGCTCACCCACAAGGAAATGTCCAGGCGTAAGGACTTCCAAGTCGCTGGGATGAGTGGAGTTTTCGCATAGCGGGCGCGAATTTACGCATGCTTCGACTTCTGTTAAAAGCGTACTAAATTCTTTGTACGATAGTAGATTTTCACTCAAAACTCGCTTCAAGTGGTACTTTATCCGCTTGATCCCAGTCTCCCAGTAGCCACCCATATGTGGAGCATTGGGTGGATTAAATCGCCATTCAATGGCTGAACTTGTAAAAAATGTTTGTATCTTGTCGTCCTTCAAGCACAGCTCGTATTGTTTGGCAACTCGTTCTCAGCACCGACAAAATTCGTACCGTTGTAGGAGATCATAACTTTGCAAAGCCCTCTGCGGTTAACAAACCTCTTTAGCGCGTTGAGAAAAGACGAACTGGAAAGATCCCCGACGAGCTCGAGGTGCATTGCGCCAGTCGCCATACAAATAAATGAGGAGATATACCCCTTGGTGGATTTTGCCCCCCTCCCGTGCGTAAGTTTGAGCAAATACGGGCCTGCGAAATCTACGAGCAAATACGGGCCTGCGAAATCTACGGCGGTATGTGTAAAGCAGCGTACGTAAGTTGTGCGCACTGAAGGAAGATCGCCCATTGACTGTGTAGCAAGTTTCCGGTTTAGGCGCGTGCATTTGACACACTTGTGGTAAATATTGCGTACTAAGCTTCGAGCGCCGACAACCCAGTACCGACGCTGTAACACTGTCTGGATAATACGAGGCCCAGCATGCAATGTCAGGTGATGTTTATCGGATACAATAAATTGCCAAAGGAGAATATTTCGGTAATATGTAAGGGTGTTTTGCGTCGTAAGCCACGTTCGCTGATTTAAGCCGACCCCCTACACGTAGAATACCATATTGGTCGAGAAAAGGCTGCAAACGTACCAGGCAACTTCGCAACGGGCATTCCCACAACAGCCGGTTCTACGTACCGGAAAGACCCGGGTTTTACCCGGCCAAGGGCTGTTATTTCAGTGTAACCCTGTCCAATTTGTCCAGTCCCACTCCTAAATTGTCATCCTCTGAGCAATCCCTTGCAGCAGGGTTGCTCCAATGTCTCTTGTTACGGGCTGGTATCGAATCCAACCCCGGACCAAGAGACTGGATCTGCTGCGTCTGCTGGAAGAAAATATGTGTCAAACGTTCACATTCCGTTCAATGGAGTAAATGCAAGAGATGGTTGCATAGATCTGGATGCTCAGGGCTTAACCCTGCCATCCCCAGAACCCGTACTTTTTTCAGTACTTTTGAGGCACCATGTTGTTCGCGCGCAAGTGCGTCCCACGGCTCTCGTCGCTCCGGGGTACACACACCGCACTTACCATCACCAAATGGCCACAACGGTGACCCGGTCTCCACGACCAGCAGCCTTGCTGCTCCCGCCTCACCTCAGTCCCCACTCTCGTCCCCCCCTACTTCCAGCATGCACGTGGGTCAGGAACATAACCTCCTCGTACCTTTCACCACGTGCACTGTTTGTCGGCAAAGATTATATACGCCTGCGGCATCGGTTAAGTGCAATAACTGCCTTGGCCTGTGCCACATCCATATGTGCTCTGGGCTTGCAAATAGGAACCTTTGGACGGATGCATTTATAGCCCCTTGCTGCAGTACTCAGCCGCCCTCCACGCCACACAACATCGGCCAAGGCACGCTGAATCCTAGACTGCGTTGGGACTAAGCCTACCTCCATCCAGGCAACCACATCCGTCCCTTACCCCCAGCATGCCTTCACCCTCCCTCCCGAAACACTTCAAAATCCTTCAGCTGAACTGCAACGGATTAGCTGGAAAGATCGGGGAGATAACAGACTTTATGAAGTCGAACAACATTAAACTGGCCGCCATTCAGGAGACCAAACTGAACGCTAACTCGGACTTACGTACTCGAGATGGGTACAATGTGCATTCATCACACACCATACTGTACAGTATAACCTATTTGCCCCGGACGTTGACCCCAGGGACTCTACCCTTGAATGCCAGGGCATAGCAGTCCGGACAGGCGAAGTCGACGTGCGAGTGATAAATATATACATTCCCCCTGTTACGTGCTGTCCCCGCGACTATCGCCCTGATATTAGAGCGTTGCTAAGGGGCGATAACTGAATCATCCTAGGCGATTTCAACGCACATCACGATCTCTGGCACTCCAACTTGCCAGCAGATAACAGAGGGCACGCACTCGCAGAGCAAATAGACAACTCGGCATTCTGTACATTGAATGGAGATGCCCGCACTAGGGTGGCAGGTAACTGCCACAGCTCGCCAGACATCTCCATTTCAAGTGCGGGCCTTATCAACCACGTTAACTGGCAACCTATGCTTGCACTGGCATCAGACCACCTACCCATCCTACTAAACATCGAACGACCGTCCGACTTCATAACGACAGAAAAACGAACGTACATTAACTTTAGTAAAGCGGACTGGGACCGCTTCACGGACTTTACAGAGCACTCCTTCGCTGACCTACCCACACCGACGGACGTATGCAAAGGTGAGAAAGAGTTTCGCAAAGTCATCGATTCAGCCTCCGGCCGCTTCATTCCGGCTGGCAGAATCCCGGAAATTCGACATAATTTCCCTGCGGAAGCAGCGGCAATGGCAAGAGAACGTGACCAAGTGAGACTCTTGAACCCGGCAGATCCAAGAATAAAGGATCTCAACGCAGAAATTCGTCGAACTGTCAATGACCATAAATTGAAAAAGTGGAAAGAACACCTAGAGTCATGCAACCTCTCCGGCGGTGTCGGCAAACTATGGTCAATAGTCAAGGCCCTATCCAACCCGACCAAATACAATGACAAGGTCGCCATTGCTTTCGGCGATTGCGTCAAATCTGACCCCAGGAAATGCGCGAGCGCATTCTGCCGGAAATTTATACTGCATTCTCCTGCGGATAGGGCTAAGAGGAAAGCCATTCGACGTGCGCACAAACACAAACATACAGCCGCGCCCATTGTCGTCTCCGTCGCAGAGGTCAAGGAAGCTATGAGGAAGGCGAATCCATCCAGATCACTCGGACCCAGGCGCGTAGCCAGAAAAAAATTTCGGGGGGGGGGGTTTTGGCCAAAGTGTCAGTTAATAAGAATTACCTATAAATTCACATATATTTATATTTTCACATATTACATATTTATACTTTTATTTATTTGAAATTTTCCTCTTTCTACACGGATAAAAATTTGAGCCTAAATTTTAAACCATTCATTGGTTTACACAATTTTTAAAATTTTTTGGTAATAAATTCCAAACCTTTCTCAATTTTTTGCGGTTTAGTTTAAAACTTAACCGGGATAAACAAACACGCTACTTTTCGCACAAAATTCATGAGCTCAGTAGGTAGAGCATTGCACACTGATTTGGGGCACGTCGGTTCGAGACCTAACATTTTTTAAAAAAACATAAAAAATTGCTAACAACATTTTCGATATACAATTTAAATAATTTTTATTAGGCGCATTTCTATGACAACCGGCGTAAATTTAATTCTAAACCAAATTTGGTCATACACCTAGACCAGTATGTCTGCGTTCAAAGGGTTTTTTTGGAATATCCAGCAAAATTAACTTCTTAGGCTAATTTAATTATTTTTGAATGAAAGTATGTGCAAATACATATCGAAACTTCTGCAAATCAAAGTTCAAAAGTTTGTGGAAAATTCATGAAAATTTAAGAAATCTCGAAAAAATTTCATCGAAATATCTAACTTTCTCGTAAAATTTTTTCGAGTATGCAGTTTTGCTGCTCGTTCAATTGTCAAAAGCCGACCAAGAGCATTTTCTTCAATATAAAAATATTACGCTTATAAATTTGTATGGAAGATAATGCACTTGGCTAGGAAAAAAATTGCCAAAAATCGAGTAATTCTTCTAGCGGCTTAAGATTGCTATCTTTGTTCACTTTAATTGAACGGGCCACAAAACTGAAAACTCGAAAAAATTTAAATATTTTTACTAAAAAGTTAGAAATTTTTTCTTTTCTTAACTTTGAGTTGCAGTATTTTTCTTGTTTTTTTGCACATTCTTTCATACAAAAATAATGAAATTAGTCAAAGGAAGTCAATCTTACTGAAAATTCCAAACAACACTTTGAATATGTAGCCCCAAAAAGTTTTAAATCTAGGCTAAATATTTTATCCGTGTACAAAACAATATTTATTTGTATTGTTTGTTTTCAAATTTTGTGTAGGATTTCTTCAGGCTTTGGCAAGAAGTAAATAGTTGTCGCTTTATTTCTTGAAGAAAAGCTGAAGCTTCGGAAAAATAAAAACAAAAAATGAAATAACATTGAAATTCATATAAAAAGCGGAAAATTGCAATTATTCAACATGCAAAACGGAACGTCAACATTTCGCACCCTAAATACAAAAGGGTCACAACTCAAAATTAGAGGTGCTTTGCTTTGAACGCTTCTAGATAGCGCTAGCTTAGCTCTATTTTTATAAAACCAAGCAGGACGGTAGCCGTTTAGTTGAAGATGATAATCATTAAGAAAAAAATCGGCTGTTATAGTTGATCAAGCGTTTGTGAAAAGATAAATGTCAAAAAAACCACCTGAAATTTTTTTGAGTTGTGCCCCTTTTGTATGTAGGGTGCGATTTGTTGGCTATTCATGACAATTTCATAGTCAAGAAATACTTGAAAATATTTCTTAATCATTTTCTTTTCAACAGCATACCGGGCTTTCTTTTAAACATTTTCAATCTTTTTTTGCCAAATTAGTGTCACTTTTTAGTATCACCTCACAAGTATAAGTACAATTTAATTGTTACTTTCTCTGATAATTCAATACGACTGCGTTGTGTACAGCTTAGTAATTTTTGAAAATTTTTTTTAACTTCTTGTTCATTTTTTTGGTTAAACCTTTGGCAACCGTGACTCTAATAACGAGTGACACTCATTTTTACGATTTTTGCCCGAAGTATTCATAGCTCGAAAAGCAGTTAGTTTGGCCCGAATTTCTTAAAGGGCCAAATGAGTGAACCGTTGCAGGAATTTAGTTGTGACCTCTCAGACTTGCTCTGACAATTGATTAGCGACTACCAATAACTTCTCTCAATGTGAAATATTATTTAATTTTATTCTTTCGTATTTTCATTATTGCTATTAATTCTAATTTCTTAACAGGGGTTTTAAAGGTAAATATAGTAATTATTCTAGTACAGACGAACCCCCGAAACCCCCCCCTGAATTGCCATGAAGATGCTGAAACACCTCGACCACGAGGGGCACAAGTACTTGGCGGCTCTATTCAACCTTTCACTGACCACTTTCGTCACACCAGATATCTAGAAACACGCGACTGTTGTCCCCCTCCTAAAACCTGGGAAGCCGGCGAACCAAGGAGATTCTTATCGTCCGATATCTCTCCTCTCGCCGGTAGTGAAGTTGTTGGAGGCTATCTTGCTCCCATACTATACTGCAAACCTGCAGCTGGCCAATCATCAACATGGCTTCCGTAAAAATCACAGCACAACATCGGCATTGAACGCCATCGCGACGCAGATTAACTTCGGTTTGAACCAACACCAACCAAACCACAGGACGGTTCTCGTGGCGCTCGACTTGTCGAAAGCCTTCGACACAGTCAACCACGCCACACTCCTTAAAGGCCTGGAGGAGACACCGCTTCCTGCCAGCCTAAAACGATAGACTGCCAACTATCTATACGGTCGGCTGGCGTCAGTGCAGTTTCGAAACGAGAGATGTAGACCTAGAAGGATGAGACACGTAGATGGTGTTCCACTACCTACAGTCAACCACCCCAAAATTCTAGGGGTCACATTCGACAATAGCCTCACCTTCGCTAATCATGCCACCGCAATAGCTTCAAAGGTACAAAGCCGCAACAAGATCCTCAAGTCACTGGCCGGCAGTACTTGGGGCAAAGACAAAGAAACGTTTCTGGTCACCTATAAGGCTATTGGCCGACCGGTTATTGATTATGTTGCGCTCATATGGTCGCCAAACCTTCACGACACCAACTGGAGGAAATTGCAAGTCTGCCAAAACACCGCAATCAGAACCCCGACGGGCTGTTTGCTTATGTCTCCTGAGTCTCACTTTCACCAAGGGGCTAAAATGATCAACATTCGCGAGCATGCCGAACTTTTAAGTAGGCAGTTCCTTTTGAACTGTCATAGACCCAGTCATCCAAATCGACGCCCCCCAGAGACATAAGGAAACATCTCCGAAAGCATTATGATGAGATCCGGCATCACATCTCGTTGCCGTTTGATCTGCGGGACCATAGGCGGGCCCTAAAGGACCTCCACACTGAGTCGGTGGACAGATCCCTCAGATCCCGGCCTGAGGAAGAACGTGTCCTTCCGAGGGAGACTAGAGTCATGCTGGCTCAACTTCGGTCTAGATATTGCAATAGGCTGAACTCCTATTTGTCCACACTGAACCCCACCATACCGAACACATGCCCTGCATGCGGTATGGCCCCCATGATACGCAACATCTTTTTTCGTGTTCTTCGGAACATACTCTTCTAACCCCCCTATCACTTTGGTCCAACCCTGTTGAAACAGCGCGTTTCCTTGGACTTCCGTTAGAAGAGCCCGATGACAACTAGGAGTGTACTGGCCCTTTGGGCAGGGCGAAGCACTGCTAACAACAACAACAACAACAACTTCGCAACGGGATGGTCTTGTTTTTTGCACATAGCGCGATTTCGTCACCAAAATAAAATTGTTGCGTGTATTTTATCAACCGATGCTCTGCCTCTGATACCTCGGAGCAAGACAGAGGGCCACTCAGTTTGGTGGTGCGTCGCTTGATTGCAAGTAAGTTGTTGATGAACCTCAACCCATAACCGATAATTCTGCTGAGCTTCGTAAACGATGAATATTTCGTAAGTATTGTCCATGGAGACTTAGGGTTCACAACGTGAACGTGCACCTTTTTTCGTAACCCTATGTCGGTTGTATGTAGCTTCGACGTGGTTTTGGGTTGAAACGGTTCCGTCGTCTTCAAAAATTCTGGACCAGACCACCAAAGATTGTGATGCAAAAGGTCGCCGGGTGATATTCCTCTTGACGCGCAGTCTGCTGGGTTTTGTTCCGAGCGTACATGGTTCCAACAATCAGGTGGGAGAGTTTCCTGTATATCCGCGACGCGATTAGCTACAAATGTTTCCCATCGACTCGGATGAGATTGCAACCACGCTAAAGTTATCGTCGAATCAGTCCATGCAAAAAGGGGATATGTTGTATTGGTCCAACTAGTTAGGACACCCTTTACCAACTTCGCCGCGAGGTGAGCACCACACAATTCTAAGCGAGGCAGTGTGGTCGTTTTGATAGGGGCTACCTTAGTCCTTGAGGATATAAGCGCCAAGGTGACGCACCCATCGATGTAAATGGTTCGCGCATACATTACGGCGGCATATGCTCGCTCAGACGCATCCGAAAAGACATGTAACTCCGTAAAGGATTCATTAGATAGATAGATTATATAGATTATTTATTTCATTATTCTCATAAGTACATACATATATTGATAGCTTAATTTTACTTCTTTACAATATCATAAGCTCCGGTGCCGATTCAGCGGTCAACTCTCACGTTACCTAGCGATTCTAATTGTGAACGGTGTTCATTCCAAGCTCTTGCGATTTCGTGTGGTACCAAGTCGTCCCACCCAACTTCAGCGCGCCATATGTCCTGAAACCACATTTTCGATTTAACGGTCACCGGAGCGAGCAACCCTAGGGGATCGAACAATGTGCTAGCGTCAGCAAGGAATGCCCTCTTTGTTAGGACGACGGTGGGTTTTCGTAAATTGACCGAGAACGTAATGAAGTCCTCCTCAGTGTTCCAAGCGATTCTCAATGCATTGACGTTTTTGTCATCGACGATGTAATGCGATATAGATTGAGACGTGGTTGAAATACTCTGCCTGAGCTCTGCGCAGTTTGTGGCCCATTTGCGCAGTTCGAAGCCAGCCTCTAAAAGAATCGAAGATACGTTTTGATGAATAGCCTTTAGGTCATCACTGCAGGATGCACCTGTCAGCAGATCATCCATGTAAAAGTCCTGGGTGATCGCGGAGATGTCTGGGTAGCAAGGGTTGGACGAATCCTTAGCTGTTTGTATCAACGATCTAACGGCTAAGTGAGACGCGATCGCAACGTCATATGTTACTCGCAGCATCCGATAATCTTTTATCGGCGAGTTGGAATCGAAGCGCTGAAGATCGACGTGCTTTTTATCGACGCAAACTTGGCGGTACATTTTTGCTATATCCGCGGTGATTGAATAGCGTTGCGTTCTAATCATCAATATCGAAACCAGATCTTCTTGGAGATATTTCTTAAAAAATTTATATTGATAAATTGAAATAATTTTTTAGCTTTTTTTTCAAAAAATTTCGTTTTTTCACTCCAAGATAGATGTCATAAACAGAAAAATATGGAAATATTGGGTTATATGTCGACTCTTTTAGAAATAAAAATTTTTAGGAACAAAATAGTCGATGTCTTGAGGAAAATTAACGCGATTTCTAATTACTTCGTAAATATAAAATTGAAGAAGCTACAAACTGTACTTTTTACTTTTTGCATATTAAATATGATATATTTCTTAAAAAATATAAATTTATAAATATTGATATATTGGAATAATTTTTTAGATTTTTTCAAAAAATTTGAGTTTTTCACTCCAAGATAGATGTCATAAGCAGAATAAACAGAAAAATATTGGGTTACAAATATAATAAATTAAAAAAAAATTAATGATAAAAAGTTTTCGTATATTTTAAGGCAAATTCAATTAAGTAAAAAAAAAAAAAAAATTAACCTGCCCTGAACACGTGCTTGAACCTACGAACGCACGCATCATAGCTGGCACGCTCACCACCTGCGCCACTGCTGTATGTGGAATTAAACAGTCAGGGTGAAAACTTTGATGAATTATTACAAATTAATGAAGCATTTTTTGTTAAATATAATATGCCTATGCAAAGCTCCTGGCCCATGAAAACATATCAAAATATATAGTAATTGGAATTATGCATTTTTTTATGAGATACACTCTTCCAATTGATTGTATGGAAAAAATGTTAGCCTATTAATATATAGATACTGCTGAAATTTTTCATAAGGTAATGAAAACATGCACCAACTGAAGTGATTAGATTTCGGCTTGTAGTAAGGCTACAGATTATTTTCAACAACATTTGAAAGCTAATAACTCCTGCTTTACATTTCTTTGCATGGCTTTTGATATTTTTCTTTTTTCTCTTCTATTATTGATAATTCCTCTTCTGGTGTTGCTAAAAAAATTTTTTATTCTATGTAACTAACTTCATTCTTAATATGAAAAATACATTTTCTGCTAAGAAAATATACTTTTTCAATATTTTATTGTAGTAGACTACTACTTTTTTAGTCTCTTTTAACTTTGGTGTAAATGAGACAGTTGGTAATATTTTTCTGGCCAATCTTCAACTGTATGAAAAATATATATATGGATATGAAAATTTTTTCCATTTAACCCCCTAAAAATTTCATAAGTAAATTAAACTTTTGAAAAATCGAGAAAAGCATAGAATATAAAATAATCAAAGTAAAAATGTGTTTTTCGTAAAAAAAGTAAAGTTACCTGCCGATTCTGTGTTATTGATAAATTTGTCAATCTTGATAAATAATCAGGGGAAAAAATTATGAAGACACTAATTGTACCCTTTTTATACCAAAATGGGTATAAATGTATACTTCTTGCAGGGCACCTGACTTCGATTCTCGGGATTCTCGGTGAAGACAAAAATGGAAATTGTTTTTTTTTTTTAATTCTTTTAACGCAAGGAAAATTATATAAAATGACGCCAGCAACTACTTATACTTTCCAGCGTCTATTTACAGCTTTGCTATAAATGAGGCAATTGGTAATATTTTTCTGGCGAGTCTTCAACTGTATGAAAAATGTATGTATATGAGATATTTTTTTATACGGACTCAAAAGCAAGAAAATCCCTTCCTTGCCTATACATGGTGATCGAACCACTTCGTGGAGACAAAAAATTTAGCTAGAGCCTTGACTTCACATCTAAAAACTTCAGAGAGGTCTACTAGAAATGGTTACCCTAGAATGGCTAACAGCCGCCTGCCAAGTGCTGAACACTGGCACAGAAGGTACTGGACACTCTCCTCCTCCTCGATACAGCTACGACAGTAGTCACCTCCAATCTGATACGGTGAGTGCCAATTAGGCAGTGCCCCGTTAGAACCCTTATCGGTGATGCTACAGTAGGTTTGTTTGCGCGTAAATCACCTTATATTTATTTTCACGCAGGCTGGCAACCCGCCAAGTGTCATCATTTGTATCATATGACAGATGTCAAATACATCGCCGCCGCACGTGTTCTTTTTACTTTCGCAAGTTTCATCTTGTTAACGTTTACATAAAATCAATTGTCAAACAATCAAATACAAGGATTCAATATTGAATTAGATACCAATAAATCAATTAAAGGAGAAAATCCTTCGTTGTGTTTTCATTCAACATAAAATTGGCGACCGTGACAGGACAAACAACAACATCGGAACATTTGTTTGATCGCAACCACTCCGGCGATGAAAGCAACAATATTCACAAATTGGAAGCCCAGCCATTGCAGTCAATCCGAGACGGTATCAAACACAGAGGGTGCCGAAGCCTGGCCAATGCAGCTAAGTGTTTCCCTAAATTCCTATACACTATCCTATTCCAACTCCAACTATTTAGACAGTGACTGTGCTTGCGCTTAACGCTTCACCTCACTGCTTAAAACAGATTCAATAAGCAAAACGCATTGAATGTCAAGTGAAGGTCAAAGGCGTACCTATACATAAGTTAGCGAAATTTGTTTCACTCATTCCCAGGTATAGCCAGTGAAAAGTGTAAGCTAACAATTGAATTATTTTCCCAGTAGATTGGAGCATAAAAATGGTACTACAAAAAGAATCTGGTAGCGAAACAAATCTAAGAGATGCACAAGAGTTACAAGATCTAATCACTAAACGGAGTTCAGTAAAGGGACAAATTACAAAGTTCAAAAACTCTTTAGCTGTTCTTGAGGCAAAAGAGCTGTTAACTTCGGTCGAATTAACAGAGTTAACTCTTAGGCTTCGTAGATTTGAGTCGTTGACCAGCAAATTCGACGACTTGCAGAATCAGATAGATGTGTTAAATTCAAGCAATTTGGATGCTGAAATAGATGAGCGGGATTGTATCGAACAATCATTCATCACCAACATTGCTCGTGCGCAAAGTTTATTTTCCAAAATTCGATTTGCGTCCTCCTGATGCAAATGATCAGCAAGTGGTAAATGAATCTACCGCAATGCATTATGAGCATCAGGGCGCCAATTTTAAATTACCTCAAATACAGATCGTGAAATTTGATAGATCATACTTCCGCTGGCTGGGATTAGAATATCCGACGCTAATTACAACAACGCATTTAAATTATTATGCGAACGTTATGACAACTAACGCCAACTCATACCCATCATTTAAACTCTTTGCTTAATTTACAATCATTAACTCGAGAATCGGATAAATCCCTACGATTCATGGTAGATCATATCACTAAAAATCTTCGCGCTTTATCAAGCTTGGGACAGCCTACCGACCAGTGGGATTTGTTGGTAGTTCACATTCTTAGCTCAAAATAAGACAGCCGCACACATACTAAGTGGGAGGAATATCGTGGTACCTTAAGTGACATGCCCAGTTTGAAACAATTTAATAGATTTTTGATTGACCGTGCGGATGTTCTAGAATCGGTACATCGCACGGCAATTAATGCAAATAAACCCACGAAGCCCATTGGAGCCGCTAACAAAGCAGATCATTAAAAAACAAACTCTTTTTCTTGTGTTAACTTCACTGAACAGAATAAAGCGGACGATTCGTCCTATGCGTGCTCGCTTTGTAAAGGTGATCACAGAATTTATGATTGCGCAAGGTTTAAAGCTTTAAGTGTGCACGATCGATTAAGTACGGCCAACAGATTGCGCTTGTGTCTCAATTGTTTACCTTATGGTCACAAGGTACACAGTTGCCGAGTAGGTCCTTGCCGCGACTGCAAAAAAAGGCACAATACTCTTCTTCATATACCTATTGCCAGTACGGCGAGTTGTAATCCGGGTTCTAAGGAAACTTCCACGTTTGAAACCCTCTCTAGCTTGTCTAATCAAGATTATTCACAGGCTTTACTTTCTACCGCTTTGGTAAATATAGCAAACCCTCTTACAAATCAGTCCTTAACGGTAAGGGCTCTATTGGATTGTGGCAGTCAGTCGTCCTTTATTACTAAATCTCTGCAAAATAAACTTCATCTTGAAGCAAACAGCTCCAACATTGTTAGTATTGTGGGTATTGGAGACAATGAAACCAATGGTTTAATTGAGACCTGTACGGCGCTCCTTACTTCATTGACTGAGCCATTTAAAATCACACAATCTTTTCTAGTGCTGCCTAAGTTAACCGGGTCGATTCCTAAATATACTCTAGATGCAAAACAATTTAATGTTCCCAAAACGATTAAGCTAGCGGACCCCTCCTTTAACGAGTCCGGGCCTATTGATATGTCTCTCTTTTTTCAAGGTCCTAAACTAAGAAGCTCCAAATTCGGATGGATAGTATCAGGCCCAACACAAAATAATATATCTCCAAAGCCTAGAAACATTCAATGTCACCAATCCATGGTGTCCAATAGTTTAGAATCGATTGATAAACAGCTAACCCGACTTTGGGACCTGGAAGAGGTAGAGACACGGCATTCAGTTTTGAGTCCGAGTGAGCGGAACTGCGAAGCTTATTTTCTGGCTAACACCCCTCGGTTAGAATCCGATAGATTCTCAGTCAGCTTGCCGCGGAGTTAGGTCACCTAACCGAGGCTAACGTAGGCACTTCAGCTCTTTGTTATATGTTTACCGAAAGTGAGTCAACTAAAATCAGAGTTGTCTTCGACGGATCAGCCCCCACCACGTCTGGGTATTCTGTTAACGATATCCTCCTGGTAGGGCCGAACCTGCAAGATAGTCTCTTTTCCATATTAATCAGAGCGCGTCAGCACAAATACTTATTGACCGGGGACGTGGAAAAGATGTACCGTCAATTTTTGGTTAATGAGAAAGATAGGCCGCTACAGATGATTTTGTGGAGAGAAGACGAACGCATGCCCATTAAGACGCTCATGCTTAATACCATTACATATGGAATGGCAAGCTCTAGTTATCTCAGCACTCGCTGTCTCTGGCAATTGGGGGAGGAATGTGAAGACATTGTCATCAAGACAATTATTCAACACGACTTTGTGGTTGATGACCTAATCACGGGAAGCGATAGTGAAGAGATGATAATTTACATTCAAAGGGCCGTTACGTGCGCTTTAAAGCGACGATGTCTTAATCTAAGAAAATTTAAAAGCAATTTACCTGACACATCTCAAGCATTTACTTCAGATGAGAGCAATCTATTATTTAGCGAATCCACAAGTACACTAGGAATTGGATGGGAACCGTCTACAGATGAACTATTTTCTCCGATTCAAAGGGCCCTTCCTATGACAAACGACAGGCTAACGAAACGCTCCATGCTTTCGTCATTATTTAACATTTTCGACCCTTTGGGTCTCTTGGCTCCATGTATCATACAAAGCAAATTATTGCTACAGAGATTATGGGGCGAGAAGATCGATTGGGACGAACCTGTACCCCCCGAAATACAACGCTCTTGGTGCAAGTTCACTGTAGCATTGCCGGCTCTTCTCGAAATCAAAATTCCCCGACGCACAATATGTGATAACCCTATTTCAATAGAGCTCCATTCTTTCAGTGATGCTTCGCAGCATGCTTATGGAGCATGCTTTTATCTCAAATCGACTAATCGCCATCAGGAAACGAGCGTTGCGCTCCTATGTTCGAAGTCAAAGGTAGCTCCTATCAAGCCGACTACCATACCGAGGTTAGAGCTTTGCGCCAGCTTATTGGCAGCAAACTTATGCAACGCCGTGTCAAAGTCTTTGCGTTGCGAAATAAAACGCAAGGTCCACTGGTGTGACTCTAGTGTTGTGCTTGGATGGCTTAACACCAGCCCCCAAGATTTAAAAACCTTTGTGGCAAATAGAGTTGCCGAAATATGTGAACTGACCGATCCAGCATCCTGGCGGTATGTTCCTACTGATCTTAATCCGGCTAATCTCATTTCAAGGGGGATTAGTCCTGACAGAATTTTCACGAAAGACATTTGGTGGTCCGGTCCTAAATTCTTAACCGAATCCGAGGACACGTGGCCCATATTAGGTAACTCAGATACGTTGTATAATAACAACTTGCCTGAAATAAAGCAAATGACCCTAAGTTGCGCCGTTTCTACGGAAAGTTCAATTGTAATTTTTGAAAACCATTCCAATTTGTTAAGGTTAAAACATATCGCTTCTCTAGTTCAACAACGACGCAATTGTCAATTTTAAAGTTTCGAGATAACGCTCACAAAAGCTTTAAAAAGTACTAATTATTGCTGTGTATCAATTTTATAATTGTATTACAAATAGTTTTCGCGCTAGACGCTTGCGAAGTTGTTCCAATCGTGAATAACGTATGCGCGGACAAATATTGAAACTTGCTTCACCAAAACTTTATATTTTACAATTGCGTCGTTGTTGAACTAGGGAAGCGATATGTTTGCTTACGTACTTAGATTTATTCAAAATCTAAAAACGCCGACCAACCGAAGAGTGGGCAGTTTGTCTTTTGAAGAATTAGATAATTCATTTCAGCATTTGTGTTGTCTTGCACAGCAGCAGTCTTTTCCTGTTGAATACGGATTGCTGTCCAAAGGAAGAGCCTTGGGTGCAAAGGCTTCAATATTGTCACTTACTCCATTTTATGATGCCGACACATATTTGTTGAGAGTTGGTGGCCGCATAGACGCTTCGGAGTTTTCATTCAACAAAAGGCATCCAATTTTGCTACATTCATCCCACCATCTCACTAAATTGATTTTTGAATACGAACATAGGCGCTCCTTACACGCCGGACCTCAACTATTGCTGTCCATAGTCAGAGATTTCATTTGGCCCATCAATGGTAGGCACCTATCTAGGCGCACTGTACATAATTGCGCTCGATGTAGAAAATTAGCAGGCAAAACCATTACGCCTATAATGGCCAACTTGCCGCCTTAGCGTGTCATCGCCGATTTTCCATTCAGCGCCGTCGGTATAGATTTCGCTGGTCCATTTTGTATACTAAACAGAAAGGTTCGTGGTTCAAAGCTAGTCCAAACATTAAAAAAAAAAATAAAAAATTGTTAACATTTTCGGTTTAAAATTTAAATAATTTTTATTAGGCGCATTTCTATGACAACCGGCGTAACCGTAATCCTAAACCAAATTTTGTTTGGTCATACACCTAGACCAGTATATCTGCCTTCAAAGGGTTTTTTTGCAATGTCCAGTAAAATTAACTTCTTTAGATTATTATTAGACATTATTTTTGAATGATAGTATGTGTAAATACACAATAAAAATACTTCAACTCAAAGTTAAGAACTTTGTGGAAAACTCATGAAAATTCAAGAAAAGTCGAAAAAATTTCATCAAAATTTCTAACTTTCAGGTAAAATTTGATTATTTTCGAGCTTGCAGTTTTGTAGCCCGTTAAATTGTCAAGAGCCTACCTAGAGCATTTTCTTCAATATAAAAATATTACGCTTATAAATTTGTATGGAAGATAATGCACTTGGCTAGAAAAAAAATTGCCAAAAATCGAGTAGTTCTTCTAGCGGCTTAAGATTGGTATCTTTGTTCACTTTAATTGAACGGGCCACAAAACTGCATACTCGAAAAAACTCTAAAAATATTTACTAAAAATTTAGAAATTTTGATGAAAATTTTTCGAGTTTTCTTGAATTTTCATGAATTTTCCACAAAGTTCTTAACTTTGAGTTGCAGTATTTTTATTGTGTTTTTACACATTCTTTCATACAAAAATAATTAAATTAGTCAAATGAAGTTAATCTTACTGGAAATTCCAAACAACACTTTGAACGCAGACTGGTCTAGGTGTATACTATGTAGCCCCAAAAAGTTTTAAATCTAGGCTAAATCTTGTAGCCGTGTACAAAACAATATTTATTTTTATTGTTTGTTTTGAAATTTTGTTTAGAATTTCTTCAGGAGTTACTTCAAAAGTAGAGTGGATATTGAATAGAGCCGAAAAATTTCTTGTGTCAGAACCTCTTCTACTTTTCTACTGCTAATTTCTGGAAAATTTTTCAAAAAAGCGACCTGCGCAACTCTGGCTTTGGCAAGAAGTAAATATTTGTCGCGTTGTTTCTTGAAGAAAAACTGAAGCTTCGGAAAAATAAAAACAAAAAATATAATAAAATAACATTGAAATTCATATAGAAAGCGGCAAATTGCAATTATTCAACATGCAGAACGGAACGTCAAAACAAAAATAATTGAAAATATTTCTTGAGCATTTTCTTTTCAACAGCATACCTACCGGGCTTTTACTTTTAAACTTTTATCCCCTGACAAGTATAAGTACAATTTAATTGTTGCTTTCTCTGATAATTCAATACGACTGCGTTGTGTACTGCTTGGTAATTTTTAGTAAGTTTTTTTAACTTCTTGGTCATTTTTTTGGTTAAACTTATGGCAACCGTGACTACCATAACGAGAGACACTCATTTTTATGATTTTCGTCCGCTGTATTCATAACTCGAAAAGCAGTTAATTTAAATTTCAACAGACTTGAGTTCGCATGACTCTTGCTGTTGTTAACATGCTATGTAGATGAGATGCTAAGTTGATCTTAATAGATCTGGTTAAACTTATGGCAACCGTGACTACCATAACGAGAGACACTCATTTTTATGATTTTCGTCCGCTGTATTCATAACTCGAAAAGCAGTTAATTTAAATTTCAACAGACTTGAGTTCGCATGACTCTTGCTGTTGCTAACATGCTATGTAGATGAGATGCTCTGCATAAGCAGAGCAAGTCTGCTCGAGTTTCTTAATGCGCCAAATGAGTGAACCGTTGCAGGAATTTAGTTGTGACCTCTCAGACTTGCTCTGATAATTGATTAGCGACTACCAATATCTTCTCTCAGTGTGAAATATTATTTAATTTTATTCTTTCGTGTTTTTATTTTGCAATTAATGCTAATTTCTTAACAGGGGGTTTAAAAGTGAATAGAGTAATTATTCTAGTACAGAAGTATATTTTTTAATTTTCGGGTTTGAACCCCCGAAACCCCCCCTGAATACGCGCCTGATGTACACATTAAGAGGGTAGAACGGGTGCAAAGAATATTTATGAAGTTTTACCTATCTGATTTAAATTTCGCTTTGCCACTCCCCTCTCACATTTCCCGATGTAAATTAATTAGCCTTAATACGTTAGAGAGCCGAAGGGTAATATCATCAATTTTATTTAACTTCGATATCGTCAATGGTAATATTAATTGCCGCGGTCTCTTAGAATGTCTGAACTTGTATGTACCATTAAGGAACTTGCGTCAATGTGACAAAAATGTGAAAATTTCAAGTCGAATTATGCATTGAATGGGCCAATCACACGTGCTTTAATTGTCATCAATTCATTAAATAATGATCATTGTATTGATTTTTCCATCTCTCGGATTTGCTTCAGAAATTTCTTGTTATCTATCTTAAGCAAAATATTTTTTAAGCCAAACCGTCTAGAATAACTAATTAAATATGTATAAAACACCTTTGTTTAATCTAGTCTGTAAGATTATTGTAAATCATAGACTGAATAAACGAAAATGAAAAATGCCCGCTCCAACCTTCCCGTCAAGCTTAGAGCCATCGGTAAAAATGTTTACAGCGTTCGGGACAAGATGTTACCTACTATCCCAGTCTTTTCGCGATGGTATTAACACTGTGAAGTTCTTAAGGAATACGTTCCTTGAAGTGCAGTAGCCAGTGAATGCTGGTATTGGGACTGGGGCGCATGTACCCAGGATGGTGGCATGCCCGCAAGTTCCATTTGACCAGATACTCGGTCCCGTATGCGTAGAGCCGAGATAACAGATGCTTCCCTCGCCACAAGGTCAAGGGGTGGCAGGTAAAGTATTGTGTTTAATGCTTCGGTGGGAGTAGAACAGAGATCCCCTGTTATACATAGCTCCAAACTTCTTTGTACTTTTTGCAGCACTTTAAGATAGGCCCTTTTGGCCAGTGCAGGCCTCCAGACCAAAACGCCATATAGGAGAATCGGGCGTACAATGGCCTTAAAGACCCAGTGTACCACCTTATGGGAGAACCCCCAGGAGGCACCAATTGCCCTCTTGCAGGAGAAAAGCGCCGCAGCTGCCTTCCTGGATCGATCCATTATGTTGCCATTCCAGTTTCCTATCTAGAATAACCCCCAAGTACTTGACCTTATCGCTCAGAACTAGAGACGTACCCCCGATTCTTGGTGGTGTTATGTTTGGTATCTTTTACCTCCTCGAAAAGAGAACTAACTCGGTTTTTTCAGGGTTCACTTCCAGGCCAGAGCTCGTGGCCCAGGATGATATTGTGGATAGTGCCCCTTCCATTAAATTGCAGAGGATTTGCGGGAATTTTCCCCTCACAATGACGCAGATGTCATCAGCATACGCAATCAATTAATGACCTTCTGATTCCATGAGACGTAAAAGTTGGTTTACAGTAACCAGCCACAAAAGTGGAGAGAGAACACCACCCTGCGGGGTGCCTCGGTTAGCGAGTCTGTGGACTTCGCTCCCGCCTCGCTCAGTTTTTATCCACCTATCCGTAAGCAGATTGTAGATTAGTCCCACCACGCACACGTTCACCCGTCGGCCCGTTAGGGCCGAGGTGATTGCAGCTAGAACGACGTTGTTGAAGGTGCCCGCTATATCGAGGAAGGTCACCAGTGTGTGCTCCTTGAGGTCAAGCGACCTTTCAATGACTGACACCAGTGAGTGTAAGGCAGTGTCGGTTGACCTGCCTTTTGTATAGGCATGCTGGGCATGCGACAGAGACGATGGGTCAATCAGCCCCCGGATGTACTCCTCCAGGAGTCTTTCAAATTTTTTAAGTAGGAAAGAGGGCAGGCTTATTGGCCTGTAAATCCTTTGGTCTTGTGTGAGAGGTTTCCCCCCACGCTGACTTGCCTCCACGATTTCGCTACATATTTGAGCCTCAGACAACTTAAAAACATCATCTTTAACCAGGGTTTAATAAGTGAGGTAGTGTGTTGAAGCTGAGCCGGGAATATTCCATCTGGGCCCGGTGGTTTATAGGGTTTGAAGGTAGATAAGGCCCAGTCTAGCTTTCGATCATCTACGATTTCTTTTGAAAGTTGATCAGAAGGTAGCCCTCCGCCAGCGAAATTTTGAGACGCGGCCTCGCATGTCGGAAAGTGTTTATGGTTTCTGTGCATGTCTCCGTCCAAGACAGACCCATCAGGCTTTTGGACATAGCTTAACTGAGTTGGGGATTTCGACAACACCTTCCTTAAACGGGAGGTGGCGGATGTGGTTTCAATCTGGCTGCAGAAATCTTCCCAGGATGATCGCTTTTCCTTACGGATAGCTTTTTTATAAATGCTAAGTTTCGCCTTATAGTCCGCCCATGACCGTCATGCTTTGCTTTGTTAAATGCCGTCCTACTGGACTTCCTAAGCTCCTCGAGATTACACGACCACCATGGTGGTTTTACGGGCTTTCGCCGCTCTCCTGTTTGGGCAGGCCCTATCTAAAGCAGTCCTGCAAAGCTGACTGAAATTATTTACGAGCCCGTCATGCTCAGAATTGTTAGTCGGGGTTTGTACCCTGTTTGGCAGATTTTTAACGATAATCTTTTTATAGCAGCCCCAGTTTGTTTTTCTAACATTTTTAAAAACCTTAGGCCTAGTGGGAGTTTGCGATACATTGAAGCTAATGTACCTATGGACCAAGAAGGAGTGTTCGCATAGAACCTTCCAAGATTCGATTTGATCGCTGAAGGAGTCCGTGACTAGGGTGATGTCAAGGACCTCCTCCCTATTTCTAGTGATAAAGGTGGGGTTACTTCCCCTATTACATATACCTAGATTAGTACCTAGAATATAATCATAAAGAGACTCACCCCGGTCATTAGTATCCGTGCTGCCCCACTGCAACCCACAGATCCTTTCACCAGTGATCCATGGCTCCTGGACTAGGACGAGATCTACCACGCCTGAGGACAGGCGTAGTAGAAGCGCAGGTGAAGCTGCTTTGCAATGGTGAAGGTTTATTTGGAGGACCCTCATCCTACATCTACAAGGCTGATGTTGAATCACTTGTAAATCTTGAGGCTCTGGAGGCGGGTGAGCCCCCCAGCGAGGACGACATGGAGGTGGACGAAGCGAAGGCGCCGGAACCTTGTGGTTACGATTCATCGAGCTCGGACGGTAGCCTGGCTTTCAGAAGGATGTACTACGAGAGTCAACTGAGCGACGGTGAGTCGGATGTAAGTTAGGGGTTACAACACCCGGGTTGTAGACCTGGAGAATCTCCAAGATAGCAGCTGGATCCTTGGGCGTTACTGGAACCCAGGCTCTGGCTCTCGGGCTAGAGGGAATATCCCGAGCATCAACCGCTTTGAGCCGCGCACCCGGATACACCTTCCCTATCAAACCAACGGCGGCCTTGTACAGTGCCACCGACCTGGCATCGTTTAGCATTAGCCTGCACGTTGCAAAGGGTATACTGTTTTTTTTTCTTCTCGTGTATGGGTACCCATATGTACATATGTACGTAAATAAAACAACTTACTGGCAAGAAATATACAACTTTTTATTTTTTCACATTTTCCTCCACCTAGCTCTAGGTACGAAGCAGAGGTACGGCCAGACGAGAAACCTCCATCTTCGGGAGGTCGCTCAAGGGCAGACAGTGGTGACTGCGCCATCTGGCACTCACCACCCTAGCTATAAGCCAGTAGTTTTAAGAGGACGTGGTCAAAAATCCCATACACGAGAAGAAAAAAAAAATTTATTTTTATTTTAGGCTTAATCTAATCTTACATACTAATTGTTAAGGTAGCGTAGCTGGCACGGCTGAATGGCCAGTCTAAATTGTCGAGTTTATATGAAACTCGTTCGAAAGGGTCGGAACGGCAGTGAGTCCGATACCCAGTGTACTGGTCGGAATGGGCGTGGTTCCGAACCAGGTTCGATGTTTGCGCCGTTATCTGAACGAGAGCGCTATAATTTGGCGAAATTGTATATATGTATGAAATTATTATTATTTTCTCAATGTGTCTTTTCAAGTTTGCAGCCTAATGCAACTAACTGATTGGCAGACTTAATTTTTGCAAAAAGTTGTCGTACGGCATCGTACCACTGAAACGCATCCAAAGAAAACTTTATTGCAGCTACGGGATCACCCGGTAGTGCGTTTCGCTAATTTTGATACATATGTACATATATGTATTTTGCTCCAGTTCACTGGTGCTCACTAGGGCTGCGCACACAGCGACATTTCCGCTTTGGTCGGTATTGACATTCGGTACCGATCCGGGTAGAGAGTGTGAGTGGAGGGCGGTTTTCGGGTTTGTTATGGTTGTTTTGTGGGCAAAACAGTCCTGCCCCTCCGAAAAACCAAACCCAAAATCATAAAAAAATTCAGCAACCCGAAAAAAAAATTTTTTTCGAAGCGCAAAAAAAACCTTTTATTTCTTGGATTTTTTTATTTTTTGCCTCGGCACGGTCGCCGAGGTGTGGGACGAACGTAGATTTCGTCCCCCCTTCGCCCGCAGTAAGCGGTCACGATTTTTTGGCAAGTCGGGTTTTTGCAAACATATTTACATATATGTATGACGCTCGCATTGAGCGGCGGTTCAATTGAACCACACATACATATAGGTGTTTACTCACGCTTTGCTAGTGAGTGGTTAGAAAAATTCATTGTTATACATATTGACATTATGTAGAACAATTCATTCTTCATGGATTTTTGGCATGCGTGGTCGCAGTAGCAGAGGTAAGTAGATTTGTAATTATTGTTGAAAATTGTATGCCTAACCTAATTTTTCCTTTATTTTCAGATCGGCATGGACACATTGGGCACCTGGATGCAGCTAGGGTGGATCGCCTGGACGGCGCATGGGCATAACACAGGATAGGGGTAAGTTTTATTCGCGCTGCCCGAAATACTGTGTCGTTTCGGTGTCAGCGCAAATTACGTTGAAAAAAATTGTGTCTCAAATGCTGTGGCGGCCGGCACATGCGTTTGAGACACATTTGCATGGACACATACATACGTATATGTATATGCGGTATAAATCTTAATGTTTGGTTTTCTTCTTTTTTTTAAGATATCACATTCTTTCGGTGTAAGCGTTGTGTCCGGCAGCGACGTACGTTGGCCAGCAACATCCACCGGCAGACGCATTAGGTGATTGTGTGACGCGGCACCATTGTTAGCCACATTGCACTACTCATAATTGAAAGCTTTTTCTTGGCGTTCTTTGAGCTTTTGTTGTGCAAGTGTCGCCAAATTTCGCACCGCATCCCAAAACAAATCAACAATCGCCTTGACATTATCTCAATGCTTTTAACTTTTGATGTTCATCTTGCGCGTTATCCTCGTCGCAGGGTTTAACTTATTTGCCAAGTGACTGATAGACTTGTGTCGCCGACAATAGGACGGTGCTATGTTGGTCCAATGCATAGGGCTGTTTGACGGTATACATGGTGGCGATTGTCTCAAGGACCACTGTCGCATTACCTGTCAAAACTTCAAGTTTCGATTTAAGTATCACATCACGAAAATGTTGTAAGGCATTCGATATCCTTAGCATGCATTTCCAATGAACTGGCAGATTTGGCTACCTCTTCGGCGGTCGGTGGGGGTTTCCTTGGTTTGTTACGGGGAATGAGATCTCCCCAGTGTGTTGTTCGGTGTTGTATCATTGATATTTTCTCAATTAGCTCGCCCTTGAATGAGCGCACTTTACGAGCTAATTTTGTACCCCTTAAGCTGTTCTTATGACCCGAAGTTGAAACAACACCATACGCAGAGCGACCAGGTGTTTGATATATTGCACTATTGCCGCTCAGCGGTGTGCTCGCAGACTGTTGTGAAGTGGGTGCGGCGGGTGAAGGTGTATTTGGCGATGGTGTACCACCACCTCCTCAAACGAGATTTGTTTGTGACGAAAGCGATGAATTGGGCGTGGAGGGAGAACTAATGGCACTATCAACTTTTTATTTATTGCATTTATTCATTATTCTATACACCCGCGCGTTATTTATTTTAAATTATTTGTTCTTACTTTTTTATACAATTTGACTTGTTCTCATTTCTGTAGGGACTCGATTTTCTGAAACAAATGAACTGCCTTACGATACATTTACTCCTGTATTAAATTTTGTGCATCGGCAAATGGCACCGATTGGCAACCGCAGATGCTATTGAACCGAAAACTGCACTAGAGGAATTGGAACGTTCAGTACTACGAAAGTCAACTTCTGAGCGACGGTGAGTCGGATGTAAGTTAGGGGTTACAACACCCGGGTTGTAGACCTGGAGAATCTCCAAGATAGCAGCTGGGTCCTTTGGCGTTACTGGAACCCAGGCTCTGGCTCTCGCTTTGAGCCGCGCACCCGGATACACCTTCCCTATCAAACCAACGGCGGCCTTGTACAGTGCCACCGACCTGGCATCGTTTAGCATTAGCCTGCACGTTGCAAAGGGTATACTGTTTTTTTTTCTTCTCGTGTATGGGTTCCCATATGTACATATGTACGTAAATAAAACAACTTACTGGCAAGAAATATACAACTTTTTATTTTTTCCCATTTTCCTCCACCTAGCTCTAGGTACGAAGCAGAGGTACGGCCAGACGAGAAACCTCCATCTTCGGGAGGTCGCTCAAGGGCAGATAGTGGTGACTGCGCCATCCGGCACTCACCATCCTAGCTATAAGCCAGTAGTTTTAAGAGGACGTGGTCAAAAATCCCATACACGAGAAGAAAAAAAAAAAATTTATTTTTATTTTAGGCTTAATCTAATCTTACATACTAATTGTTAAGGTAGCGTAGCTGGCGCGGCAGTATGGCCAGTCTAAATTTTCGATAGAAAAAGGATTTAGCTGGCACGGCTGAATGGCCAGTCTAAATTGTCGAGTTTATATGAAACTCGTTCGAAAGGGTCGGAACGGCAGTGAGTCCGATACCCAGTGTACTGGTCGGAATGGGCGTGGTTCCGAACCAGGTTCGATGTTTGCGCCGTTATCTGAACGAGAGCGCTATAATTTGGCGAAATTGTATATATGTATGAAATTATTATTATTTTCTCAATGTGTCTTTTCAAGTTTGCAGCCTAATGCAACTAACTGATTGGCAGACTTAATTTTTGCAAAAAGTTGTCGTACGGCATCGTACCACTGAAACGCATCCAAAGAAAACTTTATTGCAACTACGGGATCACCCGGTAGTGCGTTTCGCTAATTTTGATACATATGTACATATATGTATTTTGCTCCAGTTCACTGGTGCTCACTAGGGCTGCGCACACAGCGACATTTCCGCTTTGGTCGGTATTGACATTCGGTACCGATCCGGGTAGAGAGTGTGAGTGGAGGGCGGTTTTCGGGTTTGTTATGGTTGTTTTGTGGTCAAAACAGTCCTGCCCCTCCGAAAAACCAAACCCAAAATCATAAAAAAATTCAGCAACCCGAAAAAAAATTTTTTTTCGAAGCGCAAAAAAAACCTTTTATTTCTTGGATTTTTTTTTATTTTTTTTGCCTCGGCACGGTCGCCGAGGTGTGGGACGAACGTAGATTTCGTCCCCCCTTCGCCCGCTGTAAGCGGTCACGATTTTTTGGCAAGTCGGGTTTTTGGTGCCCGTTGACCAAAACCGTAGCATCACTAGCGCGCTGGCGTGATCATCAGCAAACATATTTACATATATGTATGACGCTCGCATTGAGCGGCGGTTCAATTGAACCACACATACATATATGTGTTTACTCACGCTTTGCTAGTGAGTGGTTAGAAAAATTCATTGTTATACATATTGACATTATGTAGAACAATTCATTCTTCATGGATTTTTGGCATGCGTGGTCGCAGTAGCAGAGGTAAGTAGATTTTAAATTATTGTTGAAAATTGTATGCCTAACCTAATTTTTCCTTTATTTTCAGATCGGCATGGACACATTGGGCACCTGGATGCAGCTAGGGTGGATCGCCTGGACGGCGCATGGGCATAACACAGGATAGGGGTAAGTTTTATTTGCGCTGCCCGAAATACTGTGTCGTTTCGGTGTCAGCGCAAATTACGTTGAAAAAAATTGTGTCTCAAATGCTGTGGCGGCCGGCACATGCGTTTGAGACACATTTGCATGGACACATACATACGTATATGTATATGCGGTATAAATCTTAATGCTTGGTTTTCTTTTTTTTTTAAGATATCACATTCTATCGGTGTAAGCGTTGTGTCCGGCAGCGACGTACGTTGGCCAGCAACATCCACCGGCAGACGCATTAGGTGATTGTGTGACGCGGCACCATTGTTAGCCACATTGCACGACTCATATTTGAAAGCTTTTTCTTGGCGTTCTTTGAGCTTTTGTTGTGCAAGTGTCGCCAAATTTCGCACCGCATCCCCAAACAAATCAACAATCGCCTTGACATTATCTCAATGCTTTTAACTTTTGATGTTCATCTTGCGCGTTATCCTCGTCGCAGGGTTTAACTAATTTGCCAAGTGACTGATAGACTTGTGTCGCCGACAATAGGACGGTGCTATGTTGGTCCAATGCATAGGGCTGTTTGACGGTATACATGGTGGCGATTGTCTCAAGGACCACTGTCGCATTACCTGTCAAAACTTCAAGTTTCGATTTAAGTATCACATCACGAAAATGTTGTAAGGCATTCGATATCCTTAGCATGCATTTCCAATGAACTGGCAGATTTGGCTACCTCTTCGGCGGTCGGTGGGGGTTTCCTTGGTTTGTTACGGGGAATGGGATCTCCCCAGTGTATTGTTCGGTGTTGTATCATTGATATTTTCTCAATTAGCTCGCCCTTGAATGAGCGGGCTTTACGAGCTAATTTTGTACCCCTTAAGCTGTTCTTATGACCCGAAGTTGAAACAACACCATACGCAGAGCCACCAGGTGTTTGATATATTGCACTATTGCCGCTCAGCGGTGTGCTCGCAGACTGTTGTGAAGTGGGTGCGGCGGGTGAAGGTGTATTTGGCGATGGTGTACCACCACCTCCTCAAACGAGATTTGTTTGTGACGAAAGCGATGAATTGGGCGTGGAGGGAGAACTAATGGCACTATCAACTTTTTATTTATTGCATTTATTCATTATTCTATACACCCGCGCGTTATTTATTTTAAATTATTTGTTCCTACTTTTTTATACAATTTGACTTGTTCTCATTTCTGTAGGGACTCGATTTTCTGAAACAAATGAACTGCCTTACGATACATTTACTCCTGTATTAAATTTTGTGCATCGGCAAATGGCACCGATTGGCAACCGCAGATGCTATTGAACCGAAAACTGCACTAGAGGAATTGGATCGTGCAGTTGGTGTGCCACATGCTGAATTTCTACTCATGTATTTTAAGACGTACAAAACAAATTAGCACTACTCCTGAATACCGTGTTGTTGTTTTATCAGGTGCCGGCAAACATTTCACTCGTGGTCTTGATTTGGATGATGCAATGAAATTAAACCAAGATTTAGGGGCACCTGATGATGTTGCACGTAGAGGTTTATGCTAGAACAAATAATCACTATACCAAGTTTCGATGTCTTTGGAGATATGCCAAAACCGATTATAGCAGCCGTACAGTCAGGTTGTATAGGTGCTGGTGTCAATCTTATTACAGCGGCGGATATGTGTGTAAAAGAAGTGGACATTGGCATGGTTGTAGCCTAAGACGTACAACAACATTTGTTATAAACCCAACGCGTTCTGAGCTTGAAGCATGAAGGCAGCAGCAGCAGATCCCACGAAACGAGTCTAGGCCATTGGTCGGCGCAGCAGGTATGTGATATATGCAGTAAAAAATCGCAAATCAAACATGGCGTAAGTAGCTTAAATAAATAGATATGTACACCAATTTTAAGTTTATGGAAAGGGTGTAATTCGTTTTTTTTCCCCAAATCGGTGTTAATTTTTGATGTTAGACTATTAATACTCAATTTTGATCTTATTAAAATGCCATGAAACGAATATTTTCCGGAGTTGTTTTCCTTTTGTTTTTTAGTAATAGAGGTATGAATATGTGTTTTCGTCTGACCTTGTCCCTTTTAAACACAATAACGCGATTTTATACCCAGTTCCGGATTAGTGTTTTACCCGACCGTCCGCCAGTCCGTCCGCCTGCACTTTCATATGTATCCATGATAGTGCACAAATTAGGTCCTGAATATTTATGAGATACTACCAGGTAGTGAATATTTTCCTGTTATGCTAACAGATCGCGGTTTATCTGGAGGCGTTGTGGCTGTGCCAGCCATCAATTTCAGGGGTTAATGGGATGACAAGTGGGCGTTACTCCGTTATTTCGGTACTGCGTGAGTTTTAATGGGTGCCATTTGCATGGCAAGAGTTCCTTCTCTTGCTTATTGAACTTTTTCGGTAATTGTATACCACAACTGTCAATTGCTAAAACACTTCCGAAAATGTCTGGAAAGGTGTCAAACGACGCGTTTTGGCCTTAGTGACAATATTTCGAGGGCGGAAGTTCGATAATCTCGTTACGTCAAGAGATATTTGTATTAAAGTTTGCCATTGTTCGATTATTTGCATACACCAGTTTAGAATAAATATATTTTTAATTTTTGTAGAACGATACTAATTTTTCGTGTTTTCAGGTATGATTAAAGTGGCCAAAGTGCCATATGGCGGTATATGTGTCCTCCAGGGCGAGTGACACGGGTAATTTATATGGGTCAATTTCAAAAAAAACGTACACAACGAGTTTTTTTTGCTTATTTTTAAAGTTTTTCCAATTCGCCTGTAAGAGTGGCCAATTTATGTAGAAATTGATGAAGAATCCGGTGGGACCTTTAGGCTTTCAAAAAAATCAATATTTTTGGTTTTTTTTTAGGTTTTCTATGATTTCTATCTTGAGCGTCACACACCAAATATGTATAAAAAATCGGTGAAAATTCAAAAATATTTGAGATTCAAGTTTACTATGTTGTTCTTTTGTTTTTCAAGATTCACTTTTGCCAAAATCACCTTTTCGATTATAAACACAAAATCACGATTCACCTTGATTTATTTTTTTTTTTTTAAGTGACTAGTTATTTAAAAATTTTAAGATGAAAATATGTAAATTATTGTTAAAAAGAGACTTGAACTAAGGGGTTACTTGCAAACTAATAGGCTTGTAACAATGTATTTTAAAAAAACTGCATTTATAAGCGTTTTAAGGAAAAAAACTGAGTGTGACGCTCAAGATATTTTGTGACGATCAAGATGAAAATATGTAAATTTTTGTTAAAAAAAGATTTGAACTAAGGGGTTACTTGCAAAGTAATAGTCTTGTAACAATGTATTTCAAAAACTGCAAATATAAGCGTTTTAAGGAAAATAAAACTAAGTGTGACGCTCAAGATATTTTGTGACGATCAAGAGATTTTGTTGCACGTAAACAAGAAATAATGCCAAATTTAAAGTGTAACGAAAAAAAGTTTATTTTTTACAAAAAGTAAATAAAAGAAAACAAAAATTCTTCAAAAAACAAAAATTTTCATACGAAACTAAACATATACATATTCTTTGATGTCTTTAACAAAATTTTAAAAAAGGAAGTAATTCTTGAAGAAACTTATACACATACGCGCTTTATCGAGCTTTATTTTCTCGCGATATTTCCGTGCTCTTTCAGCCGCCGTTAATTTTGTTGTTTTACTCTTGAAAATTAAAAAATAAAATCAAAATTAAGCATTTTAAGCTATGAAGCAATATGTATGAAAAGTGATGCTCATGAAATATTTGCCTATTTTTGTTTTTTCCGTAGGCAATTTATTTCCCAAATTCACAAATTATAAAAAAATGAGTTGAGACCATGTAAACAATGATTGTCAACTTTAATTTTTTACATTTAATATATTCACTTTTAAAAAAAATAGCGTGACGCTCAAGAATTTTTATCGCGCCCTTACCATGGTGTTCACATAAACTACGCAAATCCACACTTTTTTTAATAGTTTTTGTTTTCGCTTTTTCACTATTGTAATAATTAAAGTTTGTACTTTTATTACGTTATTTACTTTATTTAAATGAAAATTGAAAACTGCTAATATTTCTTGATTTATAAAAAAAGTGACGCTCAATGCAAATTGTGGGGACAACTGTTCTTTGCAACGCCAAATTCGCACTAATTAATTTTTGACAACTATATCAAATCAAAACAAAAGAAAGATACCCAATAATTCGAAAACTGTTATTAAATGTTGCCCAGTAACTTTTTTCTTGATTTTATTTTATTTTGTTTACTAAAAATTCTAACGGGGGACACATGCATTTGTATGAAAGGAGTCAGAGGGAGAAACAAAACACCATACTGAATAAACAAAAAAAACAAATATACAAATTTGAGAATTATGTTTTTTTGTTACATATTCCTCGGTGATCACTGTCCCATTTTTGTTTTTTTTTTTTAATTTGTTTTTTACCTAAAATAGTAGTGTAAAGTGCGGGGACACAAAAATTGCGTTTTTTTTGAAATTGACCCATATATATGTTTATTTATCAGTATTTTAGGGTATGTATACGAGGGTGGGTCCATCTGCTGCCAACTTGTCGTGGCAGATGGATAGATTTTCTGTGGCCTCGTTCTCGAGTGCAATTAGGTTTTCTGTTGCAGAATGGTTCGACCTTCTGCGTTAGGCTTTCTTGTGTCCTCGCTAAGGGTAGCGAGTGAAGGGTGGAAGTTTGGGATATGGGAGATGGTAGGGTCTTGGTTGGAGGTGGAGTGGATGGTTACGATGAGGTAGCGGGCCTCTCGCCATCCATTCCTTCCATGGGAGCAGAATCAGTTTAACCAACGCTCTTCTGTGAAGTGCTCAAATATTTTATTTTCAATGTAGGAAAATGCAGGTTCTAGAATTTTTCAATGAATTTTTATTTTTGAACCAATATTTTTAAATACATATCTATTTTAGAATGAAAATTTTTGAAGTTAACATTTTGAAATTGAAAAATAAAAATTACAAATTCGATTTCAAACAAAAAATACAAAGTAAAGTTCAAATAAACTTAAATATTAATATAATTAAAACTAGTACTTAAAATAAGAATAAAGAACCCTATAATACTCCCCCTTCCAGAAATTTATTGTTAAATAAGTTAAAAGTAACTTTCTTTTTAGGATTTGTTCTAGGAAAATGTGTTAAATCAACCATAGCTGGTTTCAAACGATCAATAGGAATGGTTTTAACTTCATTGTTTATTTCTACTCTAAAATTCTTAACATCTTTTTCAATAACTCTGTACGGTCCCTCGTAGGGATGTTGTAACGGATGTTTGTTTATAACACGCACGAAAACATATTTACAAGTTTGTAAATCTTTTGGAACGAAAATACCTGAAGAATTTTGATGATGATTAAGATTTGATTTAAAATTTTTAAAATGTTCACGCAATCCACTTAAAACATCTGATGTAGTTGTTGTTTCATTAGTTTGAACAACAAGTTCACCAGGTAAACGTAAATTTTGACCATAAACCATTTCCGCAGGTGTAGCCGAAATATCTTCTTTAAATGTTGATCGCAAACCAAGAAGTATTATCGGTAATTCGTCACACCAATTTCTGGTTTCATTCCGAGCCATTATTGAGGACTTAAGTTGCTTATGGAAACGTTCTACCATTCCATTAGCTTGAGGATGATAAGGTGACGTTGTTATGTGGTGACTGCCAAGAAATTTAGTTAATTCCGAAAATAAATTTGAGGTGAACTGAGCTCCTTGGTCTGTAGTAATTTCTAATGGAATTCCAAATCGTGAAATGTACTCATTAAACAATTTTCTTGCAATAGTTGCTGCAGATATATCTCTTAACGCAAATGCCTCTGGCCAACGCGTAAATCTATCAACTATGGTAAAAATATAACGATGTCCTATTGAAACGGGTAAAGGGCCTACAATGTCTAAATTAATGTGCTCGAATCTACTCTTAGGTATTGGAATTTTGAAAACTGGTGATTTCGTATGACGGTAAACTTTCGACTTTTGGCAACTTATACATTCTTTTGACCAGGTATTAATTTGCTTGTTCATATTTGGCCAATAATATTTTTTAACTATTAATCTACGAGTAGCTTTGGTACCTGGATGGGCAATGCCATGTAACGTATCAAAAATTGTTTTCCTTAAGTTATTGGGAACGAATGGTCTAGGATTTTCACCCGATAATTCACACCAAATTTTAAAATTTAGTAAAGAAATCTGTATTAATTTTAAGTTATGAAAATTTTGGCTAGTTATTATCTCATTCAATTCAGTATCCTTTTGTTGCTCATTTTGCAAAATTTTGAAATTTATATCGATATTTTTAATTGCATCTATCTCAAAAGCTCGTGACAAAGTATCAGCTACTATGTTATCTTTACCTTTAATGTGCTGTATATCGTTAGTAAATTGAGCAATGAATTCTAATAGGCGAATTCTGTAAGCTGTCTCTAGTCACTAATAGAGACATTTTGTGGTCAATTTCAGTTTTGTGACAATTCGGTATTCAGTAAGCTATCTCACATCTCAGGTCTCAAAAAAGTAGTCACTAATTTGTCAGCTGGTTTTAGGCAGGTCACAAACAAGAAAATATAGGGTTAAAAATTAAATAAATTCAAAAAAAAAAATTTGAGTATGAAATAATTTATAAATGTTTTAAAAAATAATAATTAATTAACAAAAAAAAAGAAAAAGAATAATAAATAAACTATCCTCGATCCCGGGTTCGAACCTGCGTCCCACACATTATACCCCGAGACACTTACTTCCTGCGCTATTGCAATATTTATATGGGCGCTGCCAAATGCTGTACTTAAAATTTATGCATATCTGTTTCCACCACATATCAATGGTGAAATTTTTGTGATTTTCTCTTACAGAATACCGAAATCATCGAAAGTCACAAAAATTGTCTCTAATGAAAAATCTCAAATTTAGTGACTTGAGATGAGACAGACTTACAGAATACAGCTATAAATGTCTTGTTTGTCTCGGACTACGTTCCGTTTTTGAGTCTAAAGCAAAAACTAATGGTTTGTGGTCTGTTTAAACTGTAAACTGTAAACTGTCGTCCTTCTAAAAGGTACCTAAAATGTTTAATGTTTAAATAAATTGCTAACAATTCTCGATCAAACGCACTGTATTTGATTTCTGATGGAGAAAGCTTTTTTGAATAAAAACCAAGTGGTTCTGATTTACTGTTAAAATGTTGATGTATGACACCGCCAACTGCTGTATTAGATGCATCAACACTTAAAGAAAGTTTTGCATCTTTATTAAAGTGGTTTAATAATATCGTAGATGCAAACTTTTCTTTAATACATTCAAAAGCTTGTGTTGACTTGTCATCCCAACTTAATGTTTTATCACGTTTCTTACTAGTTTTATTGATTAAATCGTAAATACTGTTTGTATTGAGGAATTTGATGGTCTACAAATTCCAGTCTTCAACAAAAAGTCGAATTCGGTTTTGGCTACTTTAAATTTAGTCGGATCTAAGCGCCTGGGCTTAGAAAATGGAAGATTTCCTTCTGTTACTAATTTATGAACTGTAGTATGCTTAACTGGTTTTGAATAATCTGGTTCAGCTATCAAAGATGGAAAAATTTTTAATAATTTTGTATATTGATTATTCACTGAGAAAATTTTCGGAAGAGAGACGTTGCAAAAACATGAGATAGTGTTGACTGAAAGATTTGTTAACGGGTCAACTAAACGTTTATTCTTGATATCAATCAGAAGACCATATTTAAACAAAAAATCAGCACCTATAATTGGCTTCGCGATGTCAGCTATTAAAAATGTAAATGGCAATTCGCGTCTTAATCCTAAATTTATATTTAAAAGTTCTAACATGCAAAAAGAGTAGACGCATACTTTGTTATCGCTGCAATAAAATAACATTTTCTCATAGTTACACGTCACATTAATTTGTTAAAATACGCGAAGGTTGTTTTGTAAAGTTACTCGCTACCTGTGTGTGCAATCTGTTGGCATAATAGCTTTACTTTTTGCCTTTTTAAATTAATTTGTTTATCTCAACCAACATATACATATTGCTGATAAATATGGCTCCGCCGAAAACAAAAATAACAATACGGCAAACGGCTGCCTCTCCATGTCTCACTCCAACATTTGCTAAGGCTTCGAAAATTGAGAGCCCACCGCCAGTTTCAAGCGAGATTTCCCGCCTAGAAGCAAAACTGATTCTTTGGAAAGAGAGCATGATGGAACAGCTGATGGAATGCATAAGAGAATCGGAGCAGCGAGTTCTGCAGAGAGTTGGTGAGTTGGCGGCAGAGATCTCAAATTTAAAAACCAACTACAATGCAATGGAAACGAGGGTAGAGTTAGTGGAAAGCGAATGTCGGCAGCTAGCGATCTGACGTCAATATTTTGAAGACTCAACTGAACGATTGTCAAAATAATGCTGTAATGTCTGATATTTTGGTAAGAGGCGTCCCTCAAACTCCAAATGAGAACCTCAGCGAAATATTTAAGAGAATTTGTCGCACGGTTCAGTTGAGCGCGTTGTCAGTGCGATCTGCCTTTCGCATTCGAAAGACCAAAAACGGTAGCTCACCAATCATAGTTAAATTGAACTCTCCCACTGACCGCTCTTTGCTTCTAAGAGCAATTGCAAACTTTTGTAAAAGCAACAAAAGAACAATGGCTCTCAGTGATATTGCGCATAGTGGAATAGGAAAAATATATGTCCACGAATGCCTCACAAAAAACAACCGCGAAGTATTACAGCATGCGCTGCAACTGAAAAAGCAGAAGCGACTTACTTCTGTTTTCTCCCTACGTGGCGAAGTGTATGTACGTTCTCGCCAGCAAGGTGAAGGTGTAAAGATAAGTGGCAGACAGAGCGCTGACCGAATTGCAGTAAACAGCAACACGACTAATGAATCCAATAGCACAGCAACACAATAACATGTACCAAGCAAGGCATTACTTAATAATAATTTTAAGTATATTCTCTTTTTATATTATTGTTTACTTTTCTGTACTTATCTCCCAACCTGTACTCTTCATTTCGTTAATACTTATTTCTTCTATTTGCTGCTTTGTTGAAAACACTTTGCTTGTTTGTTTTGATTATGTTCAACTTGACCAATGATTGTGCTGACAGTGGGCATGTGAAGTGTATTTTGGGTCAAATTGGTAAAAAACATAAAACGTTTAATATATGTCATTTAAATGTTCGGAGTTTTACGGTGCATAAATTAGACTATTTGTCTTATATATGTATTTGCGGATCAAAATATCGATTTGATTTGTATGACCGAAACCTGGTTCAGAACCAACATTGATGATCATTCATACTCATTAAGTAAATATATATTACTGAGAAATGACAGGCAAGATAACATACGTGGTGGCGGGGTTGCTACTTATATACTGCAAAGATACTTTAAATCCTAAGGTAATATATCGATCAGAGCATAGCAGTGAAGTTGAAAGTGTATTTATTGAAATTGGCGATGCCCGGACAAAGTGTTTTGTAGCTTGCGTATACAACCCTAATAGGTCAAATAATTTAGCATACTTGTTTCAAAAATTGTCTAAATTCACTGTAAAGTACGAGTACGTAATTATATGTGGAGACTTTAACATTGATATTCTCAATAATGATTCCCGCAGCAAAACCCTTATAGATAACTTTCAGACATTTGATATAAATATTATAAACAAATTTGCGACCCGGTTTGCTCCAAATAGTAAGCCCAGTTTGCTTGATTTAATGTGTGTTAACAATGTTGATAAAGTAAATCATATCGACCAGTTTCCTATGTGTGGTGTTTCCGACCACGAAATGCTATTTTTATCATATGATTTAAAATTCAATACGAAAGAGCCCGATTTTGAACTTACCTATAGAAATTATAATGGTATTAACTTAGATGAACTTAGTAAAGAGGCGTCTAGTCTTGACTGGAGTGGATGTTTATCCTTCCCTAAGTTGGATGAAAAATTACAATATTTTAATGATCTTGCTAACTACCTGTTCAATAGATTTGTTCCGCTGAAAACCATTAAAATTCAGGGTTATAAAAAGCCGTGGTTTACTAGGGAAATTCTCAACCTAATCAGAAAACGCGAGAAAGCTTATAGGGAGTGGAAACGATGTCCCGTTGAAGAACACTGGAAAGCTTTCCGCCTCTTGCGAAACCATGTCACCTTATGTGTTCGGAATGCTAAGATGACCTTTTTGAATATCAAATTTAATACTAACTTACCTCCTAAAATGCTCTGGAAAAATCTTCGTACTTTTGGAGTATCTAAAAATGATAATATGCAATGTAACTTCGACCCTAATGTCATGAATTCATATTTTTTGAGAGGTAGTGCAACTGATAATGGTTCTAATGATAAAAACGACGAATTGACAGCTATAGCTAGTATAGAAAGTCGACCGAAAGTTAACAATTTCGATTTCTCAGTGGTAACTGAAGGTGATGTCTGGAATGCTATATTTGACATTAAGTCTAATGCCGTAGGAATCGATGGCATTAGCTTACGATTTATTAAGCTTATACTTCCTTTTGTTACCCCTCCGCTAACACATATGTATATTTAATTTTTCAATTATGTCCGGTGGGTTTCCTACTCAATGGAAAATGGTTAACTTGATTCCGATCCCTAAAACAAAGTCTCCGGGCTCTTATAAAGAGTTCAGACCTATAAGTCTATTGCCTGCCTTGTCTAAGGTGTATGAGAAGTTATTAGCGAAGCAGATAACTGATCATATAGATAATAACAATTTGCTATCCGAGGTTCAGTCGGGATTTAGAAAAGGACACAGTTGTGCTACTTCCATGCTAAAGATTATTGAAGATATACGTCCTGCATACGACAGTAATGAGCTAACAATACTTGTACTTCTAGATTTTTCAAGAGCGTTTGACACGTTAAATTTCAGAATTTTACTTCATAAGCTCGAAACAAGCTATTATTTCAGTTCCTACGCCTTAAAGTTAATGCAAAACTATCTCGTCGACAGATTTCAGCAAGTGCAATGTGGTGATAAATTCTCAAACTTAGAGCCTATTACATCAGGTGTTCCACAAGGATCTATTCTTGGTCCAATATTATTTACGCTTTTTATCAACGACATTGTTACTTGCTGCCACAACGCCTCTATACATCTGTATGCTGACGATACGCAAATATACATGTCTAGACCGATCAGTCTTATCGAAGATCTATTTGCTCGGCTGAATGAAGACTTAACACGTATAGGACACTGGGCTCAAGTAAATAAATTATCACTTAATGCATCGAAGTCTAAGGCGTTAGCAGTATCGAACGTAGCACATGATCTAAACGGCTTTCCTGAGGTTATGCTCAATGGTGATAAATTATTTTTCCACGACGTGGTTACCAATTTAGGCTTCAAAATCAACTCTAAGCTGACTTGTGTTGACCATATCAACTTTGTGATCGGTAAGATTTACAGTACTCTTCGGAACTTGTACAGAACTGCCTATTTGTTACCACAAGCCACTAAGATGAAGCTGGTCAAAGCTCTTATAATACCTCAAATTTCGTATGGTGAACTTATATATGGTAACCTTGATTCATCTTCACTCAGCAAATTGCAGCTTGTCTTAAACAATGCTGCCAGGTTCGTTTTTTCTAAGAGGAAATTTGACCACATTTCTTCATTTTCCATACAAATTCTCGGAAGCGATATTTATAACTTCTTAAAAATTAGAAACCTCAGCTTTTTGCATAGGCTAATTCACTCTCAATATCCACGTTACTTGTTTGAGAAACTTAATTTCTGTCAGTCTACTCGGACCCTGAATCTACTAGTCCCAAATTTTAAATATACGTCATCCTCTAGAATGTTTTTTGTCAGTACAATCCGTCTATGGAACTCACTTCCCTCCAAGACGAAAGCAATTCAAAGAGCAGAATGTTTCAAACTAGCAGCAACATCTCATTTAAACTCGTAACTCATCTTAAATTATATAACACTTTCTTACACTCCTTTATTTACAGTCTTAAAATATTCCTATTTTGCCATGTTTAAGTTTAAGTATAGTTATAAGTCCTTTTCCTTTTTGAATCTTTATTTTTGTAACATTACCGATGTAATAACTAGATAAGATTGATGTACTATTTAAAAGACTTAGTCTTACTTGTACAAACTTAATAAATAAATAAATAAATAAATAAAAAGTTTCTTTCCATATGTCGAAATTGTAGTACCGTTAGCTGCTGTCAAAATTATATCTGACTTCTTCTTACATATAAATTTAGAAACTGGCAGTAAGTACCGAAATTTCTGCCCCACTGTCAATAAGAAAATTAAGTTTTTTATCCCGGTCAAATATGAACAAGCGACGAGTTGAAGTTTCAAAATTTCCGTCATTTGTCGCTGCAACAACGGAAGATTTTAGTTTTCCGAACTATTGTTTTTGTTAAAAGCGCATGGTTGCTCGCATTTCCTCCCATATTTACCGAATTTATAATGATACCTACATAGCCAATTCGGGTTTGTACGGGAATTTGAGCTATTGAAGGACTTCGAAAACGATTTCTGCTAATGGATCGTGACCTTGAATAATTTTGGCTCATATCCTTTTTCATTTCACTAATTTCTAAAGATAATTTTCCAAATTTTTACACATAATATTTGTTGTTTGAACTAAATTCGAAATAAGTGTATTTTCTGTTTTGGAATTTGGAAAATTATTAATTGAAGCTATCTCTGTTTTATTTAAAGTTTCCCAAATATTGTCAGCTATTTTAATAAGTTCATTAATCTCAGATGAGTTCGAGCTAGAAAGAATTACGCTTAAATTTTTTGGCAGTCTCCTCATCCAAAGTTTCTTAAGAATTTCTGTACTAAAATTGTTTCCAGAAAGTAAAACCAGAGATCGATAAAACTCTGATGGTTTGCGATCTCCCATCTCGGAATCAGATAAAATTTTATCTAATTTGGCATTTTCACTCAAAGAATGCCGCTCAATTAAAATTTGCTTCAATGTAGAATATTTGTTATTTTCTGGTGGACTTTGAATGAAATCGAGAATGGTCATAATAACATCCTGCGAAAGTGCAGTTATGACGTATTCATACTTTGTCCCCTCCTGCGTTATGTTTTTCCGGTGGCGCGAACTAAAGTCAGTGGAATTAACGTCAGTGACGTTAAATCGCACCCCAAAGGTGAATTAATGTCAGTGACATTAAGGCGCATGCCAAAAGCGAACTAAGGTCAATATTTTTAGCGAACTAACGTCATTGACATTAATTCGCATTAAGAAAGCGAACTAAAGTCAGTACATTTTTTTATATTCCAAATTTTCATTTTTCATTATCACCTTCGACTTATGATCATTATATCATGAATCTGGGATTCAAAAAATGAATCTGGGATTGACTTAGGTCAGATCCCCAATTCGGGGCGTGATCCATGGTATTTATGTGCAGAACTCCTTTCCGCATTGGCGGCCTTCGGCCGCGCTTCAAAAAATAACCCTGGGCTACGCCATTCCAACTCCGGGTGGTTGCCATAGCCGTGGCTACCGCCACGGTGATGTCCTTCCGCGTGCCACTCTTTTCTCACAGGGTAATGTGATTACAACAACCAAATGAAAATGACAGAAAATTCTGAACTTTAACTGCAAATATCTCGCAAACTACTAAAAATATTAGTTCAGCGGAGTTATATTCATGCTCCTGGGACCAAAGCGCGTCTCCTGATACATATCTCAACATTGTGTATTAGCGCTCGGTACCCCACGTAAACGATTACCCACGTCTAGATTTAGAATCTGAAATGAGATTGGAGTTCTGCACATAAATACCATGGATCACGCACCGAATTGGGGATCTGACCTAAGTCAAATTTTCGCCTGCCGCGCTACTTCGTCAAATCTCAAACCCAAATGCCTCAATGACATTAATTCGCATGTCCAAAGCGAACTAAAGTCAAAATATTATACGAATTAACGGCACTGACTTTAATTCGTTTTGGGTCATGCGTCTTAATGTCACTGACATTAATTCGCTTTTTGGGTGCGAATTAACGTCACTGACGTTAGTTCGCGCCACCTGTTTTTCCTACTGAATTGTACTTCTGCATGAATGAACCATGCATCCGGGCAATTGGTCCAAAACTGGGGAAGTTTAATAGAAGTAGCAAAAATTTCATTATTTTGATTCTCATATGGATTTGTAAGGTGGTTTTGATAAGTATCACCTTCTAAATCAATAAGTAAATCATTTTCTAGAGGCCTCGGTGTAGATGTATTTGTGTTGTGTGGTGGGGAACGAAACATATTTAAAGAAGTTACCTAAACAAAAAATAAAATAAAATCTCTGGAAAAGAGTGTTTACAATTCACTTTTACAAATTCACAATGTATGTATATATGTACATATGTACATATGTATTTTAAATTTTAATTATATACATGAAATATATATCAGTTGTGTGCAATGAAATTTGATAACGTGATAATATCAAATCAAAATTAAGTTGCCCACAACTGAATTGAAATTAATATTTTACTTTTATTTATTAATTATAACTATTAATATTTAAAAATATATACATAAATAAACATACATCGTAGTTACCCATATAATACTTGTTTCTTGTTTATGAAAATTGAATTTGTTTTGATTGTTGTTATTGTTATGCTAACTGGATTTGTTTTGATTGTTGTTACTTTTGCTGTAATTCTATTTATTTTATTTTTATTTTTTCTTTCTTTTTCTCTTCCTTAATATTCGTTGATCACTGACACGTATTGTATGTACATAAATTCCCTTTGCGTTTGTTGATTTGCCTTATTTTTGATTGTATGAGGTCTCGTATTTCAATTTCATGCCAATTTATGCATTTACTCTGATTATATGTATCTCAGCATTACATTCATATTCTAAAATGTTTTTATTTTTTGTTTTTATTTTGCTAAGCTTCAAATTATAAATTTTCACTTTTTTGTTTTGGGTTGTTGTCAAATGTCTTTCAAATTATTGCAATGAATGTCTTTGAAAATTTGTATTTTTTTTATTTTCTTTTTTTTTGAATTTCAATTGTCAATTCTTTTAAAAAAAAGGTTTAAATTTTCAGTTCCTTAATTTTTACACTTTTTAACAATATGATTAATATTAATTAGAACACATTTTTGTTTTCTCATTCTCCGTTTTCGTTTTGTCACAATATTATTTCCTTTTTAAATTCTTCTGTCACAAGTAAACGTAAATAAAGGATGGAATTTGAAATCTTAACACCAATGTTGTATTTTATTTTCTTTCCTAGCTCCTGGCAGGATCGCCAATTGAAGTGCTCAAATATTTTATTTTCAATGTAGGAAAATGCAGGTTCTAGAATTTTTCAATGAATTTTTATTTTTGAACCAATATTTTTAAATATCTATTTTAGAATGAAAATTTTTGAAGTTAACATTTTGAAATTGAAAAATAAAAATTACAAATTCGATTTCAAACAAAAAATACAAAGTAAAGTTCAAATAAACTTAAATATTAATATAATTAAAACTAGTATTTAAAATAAGAATAAAGAACCCTATATTCTGATCTGACCCTTTTCGGTGACGAGGTCCACTACACGAGCCTCCATTCATTCGGAGTCAAGTTGTCTTCTTTGATGACAACAAGATCTCCCACCTTAATGTTTTGTTTTGGATGCTTCCACTTCACTCGTTTTTGAAGTTCGGATAAGTATTCCGCCTTCCATCGCCTGCAGAAGGTTTGATGAAGAGCCTTGAGCTTCTGCCACCTGTTAATAATGGAGGCAGGGCTCTCATTCACCTCTGGTTCTGGCGGAGCCAGAAGATGACTTCCCGTAAGGAAGTTCCCAGGGGTCAAAAGTTCCAGATCCGTGGGTTCATTGGAGGCTGGACTTAGCGGTCGCGTAAACGCGCGGGTCAAGGTAGTGCGCTCGCAAGGCAGGGTACCCATAAGTTGGGTTTGCGCTCGTTTTCGATAAATGGTGCAGACTTGACAATTATGGATGGTGGCCCTAATCATGTTCTTGACATTCGGAATCCAGTATTGGGTGCGGATGAGACGGAGCATTAGCTGGTTCTCTCCATGGAGGGAGATTTTATGTACCATTTGTACAATCAAACGCGTCAACCTACAATGATATGGCAGTATGATTGGGTGGTGCTCGTTATAAGCTAGGTCTTGAGATGCTCCAAGACGTTCACCGGCATAATATCATCATTGTCGATGAATGGGTTGAGTGGCAATATCTCGTTTTTCCTATCAATAGACTTTCTTCTGATAGAGTTTGATCAAGATTTGAGTCGTTGTCTTAATCTCACCGGATGAGATTAAACACGACTTTTGCTGAAATGAAGCTTTTGTTTGGGGATGAGTTCTTCGAACGAATCTCATAATATATGATAGTACCCTCAAAGCCCTCGGTAAATCCGAAAACCGGTCAAGAATATCGATTTCTTGTTGCTTTGATATTGCGTAGGCCTGCGCTCTCTTTTCCTCCACGGAAGTGTGATATTCCTTTTCTTGTGCTGGCCATTGTGAGTTGTCTTCTTGTAACCAAGAAGGTCCCTGCCACCACAAAGAATTGTAAAACGACACTATATTTCTGGTTGGATTGGGTGCGTCTACACGCCCGGTTAGTACCCAACCGAACACCGTTTCTTGAGCTAGAAGTGTACTTAGTACATTCTTTTTTAGTCCGCTCAGTATTATTTGCATATATATATCTCCGCCAAGTATGAGATCTACTTCTTCATTCACGTAGAATCTCTTATCTGCCAAGACTAAGTCTGGGAATGCCTGCATAGTCGTTGCGTCGATATGGCAGGATGGCAGATTCCCAGTTAGGTTGGATAGAATTAGCATAGAATTTTTTAGGCTAAAGCAAGGATCCACTGGTGAACGGAGTTCAATGTGGGAGGCCGCCTTGACTTGAGCCGACACAGCATTAGTGATACCCGAAACTTGGGCATGCATCCTTTTTGCTGGTAAATTGATTCGGCGTTTTAGTCGTTCTGTCATGAACGAGCATTCTGAGCCAGAATCTATCAGTGCTCTTGCTGGGAAGTCTGTACCATTATGATGAATGGTGACTCGAGCTGTCCCTAGCAGCACACCTGCACTTGAATGTACATGGCAGGATTTTACATTTCGGTTAGAATCCGAGCTTGATTTTGAAACTTCCCGTCTCTGTTGTGCCTGTTGGGAAGTAGAGGCAGCATTATCAGCATTATGCTGATTCGGGCTGCTAGTTGCCTGCGTCTGTAGAGACTCCGCATGCAGGAGCGTATGATGCCGAGAGTGGCATTTGTTGCAGTAGTACGAACTGCTACACTTCGACACTGTGTGTCCTGGGGATAGGCAGTTTAGGCAGCCCTTGGTGGATTTAACGAAATTAATTCGCTCCACCGGCGTTAATTTTAGAAAACGGGGACAATTTCGCAATCTGTGGGAGTTTGCTTTGCATTTTGTGCACAATAACTTTGTGACATTTGCTTGGTATGCACCAAGTCTTTTTTTAGGGGTTTCGTTGGAAGGTCGCGTTGATTGCGGTTTCTGCGCTTTCGAAGAAGCCCCTATGAACCCAGACACTGTTTCAAGTGTCTGAAAGCGGTTGGACAAAAATTTGTCCATATGCTCCCACTTGGATATTTCCACTTTATGATCTATGCTTTGCTCCCATAGACCTGGCGTACTTTCCGGCAATTTAGTCGAACACAGGTATGTAATAATTGCGTCCCAGTTGGAAGTGTCAATTTTATGACTTCGCAAGGACGAAAGGCAATTATTTATATCGCGTTGAAATGTTTTAATTGCGCTACCACACTCACTCTCTACCTTTTTCAAATTGAACAAAATTTGGAGTTGCGAGTTTTTAAGTAACTATATGTTTATTTTCGTATCTCTCGCATAAGTTTCTCCTCGCGATATCGAATCCCTCATTTGTAAGCGGACATTTTTTCACTATATCTTTTGCCTCATCTTGTGTCTTGTTGTTGAGGTGGGAAAGTTTCTCAACAGGTGTGAGGCGCTTATTCAAGATATAAATGGCAGTGAACATGTCACGAAATGTTGGCCATGACAAGTAATCGCCCTTGAAAACTTCAGTATCACATGGAGGCAGGCGGATACTGTGCTCAAATTCGGGCTTTTCTTCCGGCTTAGTGAATGTCGCTTGGCGTGAAGCCATATTTGACATGCAGCGTAAATAAACTGCGTATGCCCTTTTATATTTCTGTTTTACACTATGTCAGACGATTCTAATTTGTTTGAGCTTAGCAACTCTTCCTGGGCTGCTCTGGCTTTTCTCCACATTGATTTAAACTCCTCTTGTTGAAGAGCAAGAGTATACGAAAAATGCTCAATCGTACAATATAATTCTTAAAAAAGGGTAAAGGCCGTATGTATGTACCCCAGGAAAATCAAACAAACCAATTCAATAATTTTTTCAATAAATGAACGCAGAGTCTTTAAAATCTTATTAAATTTTATTTATTTATTACAGACTTGGCCGTATCGTCTGAATAATTTGTTAAAACTCGACAATAAATTCAAATTTATACTATTTGATTAACTCGCCACCCACACGCTATCGGGGATATGTTTATATATATATGTATACGTGTGTATATGTGTTGCCGCAATAACAAAAGTAAACAAAAGAAAACACAAGTAAAGTGCGCGGTGTATCAAAACGAGCGAATAAGTGAATATTTAAGTGGATATTTTGTGCGAATAAATGAAAATTTAACTAAAAAACTAAGTGACTTTATTTAATAAAACTAACTAGCCTTCGGTTGAATTGCTGTGCGTGTTTATCGCTAAAAAAGTGGAAAGGCTACGTGAATTTAATGTGAAAGTGAGGTTATGTTACCTCAGCAATTGCAATGTTAATTAATTTGAAAAATTTTAAATAATGCACTCACTAAACAAATTCACTTTTCGCACTTATGTTTTGAGCACACTCGCGGGCGACACTTTTTATACGAAGCGTACTAGTACTAGTACAAGGGTATTATTACTTTGTTGGGATAACGGTTGGTTGTACAGGTATAAAGGAATCGAGATAGATATAGACTTCCATATATCAATAAAATCAGGATCGAAAAAAAACTTGATTGAGCCATGCCCGTCCGTCTGTCCGTTAACACGATAACTTGAGCAAATAATGAGATATCTTCACCAAATTCGGCATGCGTACTTATTTGGGTTCAGAATAGATTGCTATTGAAAATGGGTAAAATCGGACCATAACCACGCCCCTTTTTCGATATCGAAAATTTCGAAAAACGTATAAAACGGGTTAATTCAATATCAGAAGCAGCTACAATGATAAAATTTGCAATATGTATTGATTTAGATGTTCTAAGGCAGATTTTATCAAATTTTTCGAAAAGGGGCGTGGCACAGCCCACATATATTTGAAGAAATTTTCAAAATTTTGACTCTTAATAACTTCAGAAAAGTTTATGCCAGTGTAACGAAATTTTGTAGAGGGCATACTATTGTTGTGTTAAATTCAGATATAGAAAATAAACGAAATCGCTTCACGACCACGCCTACTTTTTCATAAAAGTTATATTGAAAGGAGGTGGAAATATTGAAAAGTCCATATCTAATTAACTGATACCGCTATAATAATATAATTTGGTACATACATCAATTTTCAAATTCTTTACATTATTTTTGCAAAATTTTGGAAAGTGGGCGTGGCACCGCCCACTTATGAGTCAAGCAATTTTCAAAGTCGACTGCTAATAACTTCAGAACGGTGTGAGATAGGTTTACGAAACAAGGTACCAGGCATGTTATGTTTATGTAGAGTACTACCACAGAAAATAAGAAAAATCGGTGAACGACCATGCCCCTTTTTGGACAAAAGTTCTCTCTTAGTTAGGAATATGCAATATCTGTTTAACTGATTATATACTTTAGCACTAATGTTTCACTTTTCACTGACTACCGTACTTTAAATAAAACGAAATAATAATTAGGTTTTTAAGACTTTGTAAATATATTTTGGCTCAGGCGCTAAGTGACCGTTTTGCTCGAGATTTGCGAAGTTGTGTTTTTTGTTTACAATATGTATGTGTTTGGTGTTGACAATTAGTTGGTGCGTGACTGTGTAAGTGTGTGTGTGTGGTGTGGTGAATGCTGGCGGCAGGGTTGCACGCGCCAGTGTTTTGGCTAATCTAGCCATCCCGGCCCCCCTAGGCGAGTGATCAGCCTAGAAGTCGTTGCAGCTGCTGCAGGGTCTCCACGATATTGCTGAGCCCGGTTGGGCGACGACGGCCTCGACTTGCTGGCTGTGTCTGGTAAGCGGATGCTGCTGGACGGCGATTCCGGGCCGCGCGATGAGTCCATATTCGTGAACGCTGTGGTTGTTCCGGTGGTACGGTGGGCGCTGTTGCGGCCCTTGGAGTGAAAGTGTGCGGTGCTGCAGTGGGCACTGCTCGTGCTCGTGGCACGGTAACCGCAGAGCGGATTTTGGTGTCCGGGCGACTTGCTCGATTTCCATATTAATGATAATCTACATAGATAGACATTATGGACTTTGGTGTCTTATTAAGTATAGGGGTGCTTGAGTTTAGCACTTAATCAACATCTGGTTTCAAATGTGATATGATAATTGTATCTTTTATGCGGGTTTTTATTTGCGGTATAATTTCATGTTTAGATCGAGGAAACGAGAGTCCTTCGAGCTACCTCTTTAGGAGTGAGGTATTTATTTCGGATAGCCACATCGCTTCGTTGGATGAATTGCTCCGTATTTGATTTTATATTGATTATAAGTTATTGGCGCGATCGGTATTATCGGTATTAGACTCGGTTGGTAGAAAACAAAGTTTTACGAGCGGTCGAGTTAGTTTGCCGTTTTGCGTACGTAGGTCAACTACTCGGATGTGACCGTCGGAACCGTAATGTACCTTTTCGATGCGGGCTAGCCGCCATTCGGTAGGAGGTAGACATTCATCATGAATTAAGACGCATGCTCCAATTTGAGGTGCTTGTTGAGTATTTTTCCACCGATATCGTTTGTGAAGGTCTTTAAGATATTCGTCCTTCCATCGGCGACTGAACTCATGATGGAGGATTTTGATCCGTTCCCATCGATTTATGTGGGAGAGTGAGTCCACGTTTTGTTCTGGTACGGCCAGATGTGGCGCTCCTCTAAGAAAATGCCCAGGAGTGAGGGCTGTAAAGTCGGAGGGATCTTGCTTGATGATAGTGGCCGTGAGTTTAAATCGGCTTCAACTCGAATGAGTAACGTAGTGAACTCTTCAAATGTAAATTTATGATTGCCAGCGGTTTTTTTGAAATGCGATTTAAAGCTTTTAACCGCTGATTCCCATAGTCCACCCATATGTGGGGCACTTGGAGGGATAAATTGCCAATTAATGAACGGTATGAACTCCTTTTCGGTAGCTCGTTGGGCGCCGATAAAGGTTTTGCCATTGTCGCTCATGATTTTCGAGGGAAATCCTCGCCGTCCGACAAAGCGTGCAAATGCCGCGAGAAAAACTGCCGTTGTCAGATCTGAACATAATTCTAGGTGCACGGCTTTTGTCGTAAAGCATACAAAAACAACCACGTAACCTTTCATTGTGGTAGAGGACCTTAACATCGGGGCCTTTAGCTGGAAAGGTCCGGCAAAATCTACACCAGTAATGGTGAAAGGCATAGAATAAATGCAGCGTTCGGGTGGTAGAGCTGCCATGATCTGCGTGCGCATCTTTTGCTTGTGTAGCGTACAGACTTTACACATAAAGATGCATTTTTTGATCAGAGGCTTCAATCGAGGAATATAATACTCTTGTCGGATCATTTGTTGCATTAGCCGGTGCTCGGCGTGTAGCATTAAGAGGTGGAGATAGTTGAGAAGGATTGTGGAAAATACGGATTTTTCCGGTATTATTATAGGGTGCCATTGTAGGTCAGACTGGAGTTCGCTAGCCTGCCATTGGCACGAAGCAGTCCCTTAGAGTCTACAAAGGGGTTAAGTACTAAGAGTGTGCTCTTTTTGTCAATGGGCTTTGATGCCATTAACAGTGATCGTTCACTACTGTAATAGCGAGTTTGTATGGACTCGATTAGGGCTAGTTTTGCCCGTTGCAAGTACTGATGCGTAAGCTTGCGGTATTGGCTATCCCTTTCACCTTATTCTTTAAGCGATTTACAAATTTAAACATATACGCTGTTACTCTTAAGGCTCGGGGGAACGACGAAAATCGCTCTAGGATGTCTGTATCCTCCAACGTTGTATGAAAGCCTTCTATTCTTCTACTTTCTGGGGCTATTATATTGATTCGACCATCCAGTTGGGGCCATTCCACCATAGCGTGGTGGTTGTAAGGTGCAGGGGTTTGCAGCCTCTTGTTCCAAGATCCGCAGGGTTATCAGCACTGGCTACGTGTCGCCAAGTTGCTGGCCCAACCAAGTCAATGATTTGAGCTGTGCGGTTAGAAACGTATGTGGTGGCTTTTCTAGCCATGCTAGCACGATTTCTGAATCGGACCATAGATATAGTTTCCGATCGCTCAGGTTTAAATGTGCTTGTACGATCGAGGATAGTTTTGCGAGCAGGAGTGTGCCGCATAGCTCGAGCCGTGGGAGGCTTACGGTCTTAAGAGGTGCGACCTTGGCCTTTGCCACTAATAAGTGAGAAGCATCGCAAAAGCCGTGGATTTCGACTTCATGATCGGGTGAGAAATTCACCCACCGAGGTATTTGTATCTCGGAGATAGTGTGCAAGTTACTTGCAAATTGGGACCATTTTATTAAGCGGAGTGGTTTCACCACTTCGTCCCAATCGGTTCCATCTAGCCATAATTCTTGAATGAGGATTTTTGCTTGTATCATGATTGGTACAAGCCATCCTGCGGGGTCAAAAAGTTTTGCCACAGATGATAAAATTTGTCTTTTCGTTTTTGCAGATTTTGCAGATACCGACTCAAGAGTGTAAGAAAATTGGTCTGATATTGCATTCCATTGTATGCCCAGAGTTTTAGTGGTGCTCTCTTTTTCAAACTTTAGAAAATTAGTATCTAGCAAGTTTTCTTTTTTTATTTTTGCCAGTATTTCTGGATGGTTGGAAGTTAACTTTTTTAATGGGCCTTGATAACTTGCGCTAGTGACTCACACGCTAGAGGAAGGCTGTGGCTTCCAGACAGTATATCGTCTACGTATGTTTGAGAGCTTAGCACCTTGGCGGCTAGTGGTAATTTGGCTTTTGTATCTTTTGCCAGTTCGTGTAGTGTACGAATGGCTAGAAAAGGGGCGCAGTTTACGCCAAATGTCACCGTTTTTAGCTTGTAGTCGCGGATTGGACTGCTAGGTGAATTGCGGAATATAATGCTCTGGTAGTCTTGGTCGTCGTCATGTACTAGGATTTGTCTGTACATTTTTTCGACGTCACCATTGAATACGTATTTATACATCCGCCACTGTAAGATAAGTAGCATTAAGTCGGGTTGTAATGTTGGACCCGTGTATAAAACGTCATTCAGTGAATTGCCTGAGCTTGTGCATTTAGATGCATTGAACACCACTCTTACTTTTGTTGTAAGTTTTTCTGGTTTGATAACCGCGTGGTGTGGTAGATAAAAGGAGGCGTGTTTGCCTTTTGTTATTTTTTCATAGGATTTTACGGATTCCATATGATCTAATTTTATGTATTCCTCAAGGACGTTCTCGTATGAGGTTTTTAGCTCGCCTTTTTTAAGTAGGTTTCTTTCCATACTTAAAAACTGCTGTAGCGCAGAGGTTCGTGAGTGACCTAAGGCAAGTGTGCCGGGAAATTGTTGTTTGAATGGTAGTCGTACGACGTACCGCCCGTTTTCTGATCTCGTAGTTGTGGACTCGTAGAAGTCTTCACAATACTTTTCGTCAGCTGTAGTAACGGGTGTTGGGGGTAGTTCTTCTACCTCCCAGAATTTTCTCAATTGTGAGTTAAGATAGTCATTCGAAATATCTTCCACTTGCGTTGTGAAGCTGGAGATTTTCTCTTTGACTTGACCGCTTAAAATCAATCCAAAGATGGTATTTTGGGCTAGTAGGTTGTTGGAGATTTTCTCAACACCTTGAAGTATTATTTGGGGGATTAGAACGCTTCCCAATAATATGTCGATTTGATCGGGTGTATGGCAGTTGGGGTCGGCTAGTTTCAGATGTGAAAACTTTTGCCAGTGCTCTCTACTTATATTATAGCTTGGGAGCATATTTGTCAGTCGCGGTAGAACTAATGCTTGTGCTTTTATTCGTTGATCCGCATTTGAAGAAATCAAGGTAATGAAGTAGATTTTTTTGAACTACTCTTCCACACATTCCCGATATTTCAAAATTGGCTGATTTTGTTGGTAAATTTAAACTTTTTTGGACCTTAGATGCTATGAATGATCGCTGTGATCCTTGATCTATTAAGGCCTTTAGTTTAAATAGTTCTCCTCTGTGTTCGATGGAGACTATTGCTGTTGGTAACAGTGTTTGCTTTCATTTTCTGAATGAAGCGTTTGTACTCTGGCTGCATTTGAGCAGCATGGTTGTTCTTGACAACTTTCGGGATTGTCTCTTTCGGGATTTTCCGATCTAGCAGTTGCAGCTAGTCCCGTGGTTCTTTTGGGATTTGAATTGTTTTGGGCATTGTTATAATTATTATTATGGAGCATCGAATGATGTCTCCTACGGCAATATGAGCAAGTGTATTGACTCGCACATATCTCTGCCGTATGAGTAGGCGATAGGCAATTGTTGCAAAGTTTCTTAGTTCTGACTAAGTTATTTCTTTCGTTTATTGATAAATCTTTAAATTTCTCGCAAGATCTTAGTTGATGCCCTCCGCTGCACAGTTCGCATGACATATTTCTATATTGTACAGATGTGAACGACTGAGATTTGTTGAAACTCGTGTTGTGTGAGTTATATTTGCTCCTGTTATTGGAGTTATAATTACTGGCTTGGGGTTTAAAGAAGCTTTTATTTTTGTCTTCATTTGCATTTTTCGGCTTTGGTTCTTTTGTGCCTACCCGTTCTGCAATTTCGAACTGGGTGGTGAGAAAATCTTTCATTTGTTGCCACGTTGGGCATTTTTTTTCGAGATGAGAGCGATTGCTCCCATAAGATTAAGGATTTTTCTGGTAATGTGGCAGCACAGATATTGACCAGAATGGGGTCCCAGTTTTCAGTGGGGACGTTTTGGGTTGCTAGAACCGATAAACAGTTTGTTACTGTCGACTGTAACTTCAGAAATTCCTCACTTGTTTCTTTTTGAATTTTTGGTAAATTCATTAAGGTCGTTATTTGTTTATCGACCAAGACTCTTTAATTTTCATATCTAGCTTTTAACGCTTCCCAAGCCAGATTAAAGTTGTCATCGTTAAGTGCGAACTGTTTTACTATAGCCGCTGCTTGACCTCTTGTTTTATTTCGCAAATGGTATAATTTTTGCGCTTGTGATAGCTTTGGGTGGTTTATGTAAACGGCTGAGAACATGTCTCGGAACGATGGCCATTGCTCATAATCCCCATTAAATACTTCAGTATCACAGGCTGGCACTTTGAGATATGTGCCTGAACTTGCTTCTTGGCTTTGGGGCAGCTCTACTCGCTGGGGTGGAGTAGGTGCAGTTATAGGCTTAAGAAGTTTTAATTGATCAGAGATCATAGCCTTTGTTTCTTCGTACTGGTCTAAGCAGTTTTCATATTTGGAATACGCCGAGTTTTTAAAGTTTTCGGGCAATTCTGAATCATCTGTTTCGATGATTGTGTCATATGCCGCTTGGAGCCGTGTCCAAAATCTATCAAGTGATTTTTCTTTCACTTCAAGAACAGGTTCTATAGCAATTGAGGAAAATCTTATGCAGTATCTTATGATACTGTCACATTCTGCAATGAATTTTGCAGCTGAAAAGTCTTTGCCCTTTTTTTGCTTTGCACCCTGTTTTGAACGGGTGCTTTCAGCAGGGCTGCCTTGTGGCTTTTCTTCTTCACCCATTTTGGGTATATCTAATAACAGATGAGGTGATTTAGGGTCCGTTGACATTTTGAGTCGAAACTGAACCTCTTTTACTATAGAATTACTGATATGATTCTATTTCTATAGATATTTGTATGTTTCTTTTGTATTAAGTTAATGTTTGTATGTACTGTATTTTTAGTGAGGGTGGCTAAACACAAGTTTGTGTGTTTGGCTATATGTTTAGCAGTGACAATAGCCGCGGTGGACGAAAGCAAAGCAGGTAACCAATATAATAAATGTGTTCTGCTTTACTTATGCCAATGCAATTCTAAGTTCAATGCAATTCAGTGCAAGGAACTTTGTTGTTTGTTTACCCTTTTTTTGGTATACTTCTTCGCTTAACACACGTTTGTGTGATTGTCTGTATTTTTCCCGTGAATATAATAAGACTCCAAACAATTTTTGATGGGATGTCAGAAATCAGTTGATAGTTATTTAAATGCTTTTGTTTCTTTTGTTACTTGTTAGTTTCTGCTTATTTGTTGTTACAATCCTGCCTTTGCTTGACTTGTATGTGTAAGGGAATGCAAGCAAAAGGGGGTATTGCGGGAAAAATTTGCAAGTGAAAACTTGAATAGGTATATGTATTTTATTTTTAATAATTTTTGTTTGTGCTTGATGACACGAAAAATAAGCAGAAAGTCGCGATTTGAAATTTAGTTAAGTATATTGTTTTTATACTTTTGTGCGGTACTTAATATGGACAAATGTCTTTTACATGTATGTAAATATGTTTTAATTTATGTAACTGGTGATCGGAACTTCGATAAAATAGGGAAGACTGTATATATAGTATATAATTTTTGTGGCTTTTTTACCGACTACGGTTTACCCTGAAATATTCCGTTTCAGATGGAAAAAAAATTTTTCCTTTTTTAATTTTAACAAAAATATGTACTTCGTTAGCAAGTACAAAAGTAGGTTTGGCTTTTGGTTACTATTGTTTAAGTAACCAAAATTTTGCGCTAAAATATTTTATATGATATTGAAACTTTTTCAACTAACCGCTCTTTTTTCAGGGGAAAGGGGGGTCGTACTTATCCTTTTGTTGAATTTTTTTTTTTTTTTTTGTGAAGTGCAGTTTTGTTTAATTAGGTTTGTAGTTGTTCGCGCCCGAATTTGGAAAGTTAGTGGACTGTATTTATTTTTTTTTTTTTTTGTTTGATATGTAATTGCCGAATTTTAATTTTTAGTTTTATATGTGTATGTATCTATGTATATTTTTATGTTTAGTGGTTTTTTTTCCGTCACCCTAGTGTATGTGCTTGTTTTTTGCACTTTTATGTTTTAGGGCACTGCACTTAAATTTTTCTTTTTAATATATATGTTTTTTTATTTTTATTTTCCACTGTCCATAGGTGCCTGTCTTTGAGGCGATGTAGGACCATATATACTTTAGCACTAATGTTTCACTTTTCACTGACTACCGTACTTTAAATAAAACGAAATAATAATTAGGTTTTTAAGACTTTGTAAATATATTTTTGCTCAGGCGCTAAGTGACCGTTTTGCTCGAGATTTGCGAAGTTGTGTTTTTTGTTTACAATGTGTATGTGTTATGTGTTGACAATTAGTTGGTGAGTGACTGTGTAAGTGTGTGTGTGTGGTGTGGTGAATGCTGGCGGCAGGGTTGCACCCGCCAGTGTTGTGGCTAATCTAGCCACTGATAAAGATATAATGCTAAAATTTAGTACACTCATTCACTTCATGATGTTATTAGTGTTGTTTAAAGGGTTTTTGGTAATATTTTGGGAAAATGGGCGTGGCACCGCCCACAAGTGAATAAACAAAATATCAACATTTCACTATTAACAAGCCACTGTGAAAGTATCATAAAGATCTGCAATGAAAACTGATCTTCAAATAGGGGCAAACAATATAATAAAATCCGTTAAATTTTTAAAATCATGTAAATATTGGTTAATGGACACATATATCCGTATATCAAAAAATTTCACAAAATACGTTAAAAGTTATGGGCATGGCACGCCTTTTTCCAAAGTTATATATAGGACATGGTATAACCCTTGAAAAGATCGATTCAGTACTTTTTTCTCATGTAAGCGGTTAAAGCTTTATAAGCAAGGGGTGTGGCCGCTCCCACCAAATTCGCTATTGTTTAGGCTCGGAATAGATTGGTTTTTAAAATGGGCGAAATCGGATGAAAATCACGCCCCTTTTTCTGAAAACTAGCGCTGGGTATTTAATGTTCGGTTCACCCGAACTTAGACTTCCTTACTTGTTAAATATAAATATTTGTGGCAGTTCGTTTAACAAAACACAGCAACACCAGCCAGGAAGAACTTGCTTGGTAGTACCCTGCCTAGCAAGCTCGTCTGCCCTACAGTTGCCCTCAATGTCCCTGTGGCCCGGTACCCACGTGAGGTTGACACAGTTCAGCTTGGCCATCTCCTGAAGAGATCGGCGACAGTTTAGCGTTAGTTCAGAACGAGTTAGAGCCAAGTGCTTTAATGGCGGCTTGGCTATCGCTGAAAATGAATATGTCCTTGCCGATAGTGTCCTGTTCCATCCGTGCTGTGGCATTCATGATTGCACAGACTTCGGCCCGGAAGACACTACAGTGATCAGGTAGTCTGAAGGAGAGTTCTAAGTCGCAGTCTTTTGAGAAGACCCCTCCGCCGACCCTCCCGTTTAGTTTGGAGCCATCGGTGTGTATGCCGATACTGTCTTCTGCGCCATAGCACCAGGCCGGCTCAACCCAGTCTTCCTTACTGGGGATGTTTACCGTAAAATCGCCCTCCGTAACTGTAGTAGTCACGCAGCGATCCGTACTTCCGGGAATAAAATTGAAGTTATTTAGTATGGTGGGCACAGGGCTGATGTCGCCGCTGCTCGGTAACCCTCTATGTCTAGAGGAATGAGGTCTAGAATGACCTTTAGAGCTTCGCTCGGAGTAGTTCTCAGAGATCCGCCTATGCTCGCAGCGCTCTCGCAACGCTGCCTGCACCAGATCGCACAAGGTTTGTGGGAATTTGGCTCTGTTTGCCACGGCCAGGTCGTTGGCATATGCCACCACCTTGCCGCTGCCCCAACATGTGTCTCTTAGCAGCGAGTTTACTGTTAGGTTCCACAGAAGAGGCGAGAGAACGCCGCCTTGAGGAGTGCCTCTTGTGGCGTATCGTGCTATATCAACAGACCCCAGAGATGAAAGTATTTTCCTCCCTTTGAGTAGTTGGTCGATCAGTCCCACCAGGGACCTGTTTACCCCCAGGTCTGTTAGTGCGGTGTTAATAGAAACTGGGCTAATGTTATTGAAGGCTCCTTCGATATCGGGGAATGCAACCAGACAGTAGTCTTTCTCGTCCATGGACGGCTCTATGGTGGAGACTAGAGTGTGGAGCGCAGTCGCCGTAGATTTACCTTTGCTGCTGTCAATTGTGGTAGTGAGGTAGTTATTGATTATCCTCTCTAGGGTTTTGAGTGCGAAGGACGTCAGACTGATCGGTCTGTAGGCTTTGGCTCGTAGTGAGAGGCTTTAACTGCCTTAAAGCACGGAATATGGTTGAGAGACAAACAGGCCGTGAAAATGTGATACAGCCAGTAAGCTGATGTCTTCAAAGTGTTAAGCTCTTAACCGCCCATTTAACTCCATCCCCTGTAATGGGTATATTTAAGGCCGGGTTAGTTGCAGGTGCATCTGGCGCACAATGCATGTTTGCCGGAAAGTGTGTATCCAGAAGCAGTTCTAGAGTCTCCTCTTCTGAGATGGTCCAGGTGAGGTCGCCGCAAAAAGCTCATGGCCGTCTCGTCGACACTTTCGACTCCAGTGCAGAAGTCTCTCCACGAAGTTCTCTTCGCTTGTCCCAGGGCTTTCTTATAGGCCCTCAATTTGTTTTTATATTCAAGCCATTGAGTCTCAAAGTCGAGACTTTTGGCTGTGTTAAACTGTTTCCTACAGGATTTCCGTAGTGAGTCCAGATCCCGGGACCACCAGTAAGGTTTATGCTTACCGCGCGGTTTTGGCACTGGGCATGCCTTTTCTAAGGCATTTGAGAGAGCCGTTGTGAAGGTCGTAACCATGTCGTCTAGCTCCTCTACAGAAGAGGGGCATTGAGAATGTAGTTCTGGCAGACCTCTATCAAACAGCTCATTATGCAGCTCCCAGTTTGCGCTACGTGGGTTCCATCTCAAATTGGCTAGTTCGACGGCAAGGTTTAAAACCACCTCAATACAGCGATGGCCAGAGAAAGAGTGGTCATCAAGAACACGCCAGCTCCTAATTAACTCGTAAGCGCTTTCGCTACAAACAGTAAGGTCAATGACCTCTCTTCGATTCTTAGAAATAGATGTTGGTTCATTACCTACGTTGCAAACTACGAGGTTAGTCGTTAAAAGAAAATCAAAAAGTTACTCACCCTGAGCGTTTATATCAGAGCTTCCCCACTAGACGTGGTGGGCATTTGCGTCCGTTTCAATAAGCAAGTGGTCCCTGCTGCAGTCGGCCACCAGCACTTTCACATTGTCTTGCGGTGGAGGATCTTCCGTGTCGTACGGCAAGTAGACCGAGGCAATTATTAATTGTACATTGCCAACTGTAAGGTTTGCCGCTGTGACGTCGCCATTGCTGTAGTTAGGTAGAAGAAAAGTTATTAGCTCAGACCGAACCATAATGCAGGTTCTAATTTTACCTTCTTCATCAGCTCTGATGAGCTTGAACTCCTTAGTCTCCAGTCCGCAAATACGTGCTTTGTTGACCCAGGGCTTTTGGATGAGGACCACATCAAAGTCGCCTTTAGAAAGGCGACTAATTAGAGCAGCCGAGGCTGCCTTCGATTTATGTAGGTTTATCTGAAGCACCCTCAACATGAGTGTGCTCAGACTCCCCTACCACCACCGTGACGTCGAGATCTTCCCCGTCGCTGTCCAGCAGGGCATCATCCATCGACAAACTGTGCAGAGCATCTGCGCAATTTGACGTGGCGGACACCATGCTGCCAGCGTCAGAGAGCTCCGCTTCCTCTTCGGGCGCTTCGATGTCCATGCCCACCGGAGCACCCGAAAGGGATGCACGCTGCTCGTCGCCACGGTATACGTAGATTACGACTTCGCCGATGCCGTAATGCACACGTCCGTTTGCTCTCCTTGCGCGTACGTTTGCGCTTATTTTCCATACAAAATTTTAGCACAACGCATATAAGCATGAGAAAAGCAAGGCCAATATTAACTTTCACTGAACACTGTACAAAATATTGAATACAAATAACTTATTAATATTTTTCCCGATATGTTTACGCACCAAATAGAAGAAACTAAATGAGCAGATATTTCACGCAAAGAGATTGACTATTTTTTAGTTGTTCGAATATAACGGTTAAAATCTCCTTCATATGTATATACCAAGTAGAGTGCGTGAAACAAACATATACATATATATGAAGGAGAGATTTTGACTATTTGTCGAATTTCGAAAATAGCGGTTATAAACCCTCGGTAAACGATGCGGCATTGCAGGTCATGCACTGTATATGTGTGCGTTTCGTGTGCATGACGTTTACCCGCAAACGTTCATGCAATTGAGTGTTCGTAGCGTCGCACGTAATATGCCGTCGTCGGAAGATGATTTTTTGTGAGGGGGGTTAGGTATTTCAACTATTTTTATTCGATTTTAAACCAGCTTTTAACTAATTTTATTCCATTTTTTATTTAAGTTAAATATATATCTAATATTTATAGTTAAAAGTTGATTTTTAGTGTAAAATCGCTTTATTAAATCTTAGTACAAATTCATTTTCTTCCGCACACTTATTCATCTCGAATGTCAGCACTCAACTGAGGCACTATTGCATGTCGTGCAGACTGCGAAACGTCCAAGCAAAGCGCAAAAATCAAAAATTTTTGATTTTCATCATGCAAGAACCGACAACAAGTACGTGTGACACGAAGCAAGTACGTGTGTCACACGAAACGCACACATATACATGGACGCACTCATATGCTGGATCGTGTTTTTTTTTGGACCAAAAATGGAACAAATTTCAAAAAAAGGACCAAATTTATTTTTTCTTACTAATACACGAACTATTTAATTTTTAAAAAATAATACATATAACAATAACAAAAAAGAAGTGCTTTAATTCACGTTGCACGTTCAACAAATTTTAAATACATTTCATCACATATAGGTGAATTTTTCAGTCTTATACACATACATATTTATACATATTAAAAATACTTATTTTGGTAGGTATCTGCCACAATACTTCGATGTGGTATAGGTAAAAAAATTAAAGTTACAAAAAGTTGCCTGTTCAAAATAATAAATTGCATAAAGCTTTTCAATTTCTATAGTGAGGGCCTGGGTTTTGAGAGAAAAGTTCTTTGGCCAGCATAATATTATTAATTGAAGCAAATTCTATTTGTTTCGAAGCTTTGTTTTAATTAGGGAAAGTTCGAAAAATTTGCGCTCTGCGGCTGCCGAACTATGTGGCAGACTCATTAAGTCGTATACGAAATTGATTAAGTCTGCACAACTTTTTTCATTCATACCATTCCTATGTAATCCAACTTCTCCCAAAAAGCGGAAACATCCATATCTGACCTAAGGTTAAGATTCTGAAGCCTCAAAAGATTCCATTGTGTAAAAATTTTAACACATTATTTTTCCACTTACCGACCAAATTTTGGGAGCAGTGTTATGCAATTTTAGCCAAGTGAAGAAGAAAAAGTACCAAAATCGTGACCACTTGCCAAAAATGGACCAAATCTGAAAAACATGGACCAATGGACCAATGGACCAAAGTGGCAACCGTGCTTGTGACTTCCCCTCACATTTATATACATAACTACATATACATATATGTTTCGGCAGAGAGAATGACGATTTCTCAATTTTTCGGTAACTTTTATAATCGTATGCAAGGCGAATTAATACAAGGTGGAATTATCCCATCAGCTGATAGCTACTTTTTTCTCAAATTTTGACACTACACATTTAGCCGCCATACGATTTTGACATTAGTCCTACAAATTACAAAAACAAAGTACATTGAAAACGTATGGATGTGTGTTTGTAATTCGCCTGGCTTCCACCTTCTATTAATTCGCCTTGATCGTATGGCTTCCCCTCATAAGTATATGCATGCAAAATGAATGAGTTTTAAAATCTTTGAGCTTACAGGATTGCCCATATGCGTGAGCCTGTAAGTTAAAGCCATGAGTAGTTAAGATGGACTTCTTAGGCTTCAAATGATGTGGTACAGGATTTAGCACAATTTTTTTGGCACACAAATAAAAGCAAGTGGCAGCTCCTGGTTTACGGCATATGAGTGATAGCAGAGGGGTTTGTGTGGTTTTCGTAGTTTTTAAAAAGTGGCAAATTTTGCGAGGTGGTGATGTCACTCAAAGTTTTCACACATTAGGGTGGTGCAGTAAAGTAGTACAACAGAGTTAGGGTACTGCTGAAACTTTTCATAAGGTAATGAAAACGTGCACCAACTGATGTGATTAGATTTCGGCATGTAGTAAGGCTACAGATTATTTTCAACAACATTTGAAAGCTTTTAACTCCTGCTTTACATTTCTTTGCATTGATTTTGATATTTTCCTTTTTCCTCTTCTATTTTTGAAAATTCCCCTTCTGGTGTTGCTATCAAAATTTTTTATTCTTTATTCTTAGACCCGGTTTTTCAGTGCAAGTTTAACTCAATTTGTCAGTTAAACTAAGCTTAAACTTGTTATGCAGCTTTTCAGTCAACTTTGAACGAAGTTTAAACATAGTTTAAGCGGCCAATCTGCCAGGGTTAAACTCTAGTTAACCTGTCAGCTGTTTGCATAGTTGATTGTTTTAATTGTGAAATATTTGGTGAGAAATTCTTGCTTCTGGACTTTTTAAATTTATCTGTGTTTACATATTTTACTTATCTTGCACACGGCGTATCTTTATCTTTGTTCACAGCGATTTTTCATTTAGCAATTGCTTTGAATATGTAAACGCATGATACAATCTTTCTTTTTGCTGAACAAAAAAGTAGGAGTATGTTTTGAAATTGTCAAGGAAATGGTATTAGAAAAATCAAAATAGTAGAAAACTTGTAGGTAGTAAACATTTCACAAAGTCAACTAAATAAAATGTCAGAACATGTCATCACATGCCATCACTGTAAAAATCAGTCCAAACTTTCTCTAATATCAATTAAAAAACAATAAAAACAGGTCACTGCTTCAACAAAAGTTAAAATAAAGATATATGCACATATGTATCTACAATCAAAATATGTACGCATCTTTGCGCTCTTTCCAGAAGCATAAATCAGCTAATATAAAAATGTTGGTAAGACAATTTTCGGCTCATTCGGTTAACATGGATAGCTAAATATTGTGGTTTCGGTCAAAATTAGAGCCTTCAATGGTTAATACACTAAACTTATTAACTCAAATTAAGAATAATTGCACATTTATGTATGATTCAAACTAGAGGGAAGAGTTTTTTAATAATAAGGACGAACTGAATTCTTTTTAGGACATAAAGACAACCTGACTTTCTCTACCAAGTGTTTAATAAAGTGAAAAGCTTTAATGAGATGAGATTGGTTCCTATTTTTTCACTCACAGTTGGCACAGAAGTTGACTTAAAACTGTTTCTTTATATATAATCTAAGCCAAAACTGATTACACTGTCTTACAAAATTTAAAAAAATATTTGCACCAAAGCTGAGATATTTTTCTTCCACCTCAAAGCATCGAAAAACATAGAAAAATGTGAAAAAAGTGGGGGGTAAACAGGAGAAATTCTGAGTTATTTCAATTTGACTGTTTTTTGAAAAATTAGCAAAATTTATCCCTGTTTTCTCCTATTCAAACCTAATTATCTTCTTTGGTACATCTGCTATATCGACAATATTTACTTTTTTTTCAAAAGGGAAGATTTTGCGCAAATTTTATGCTATCGCTCACTTTTTTTGACTTCCCCATTTAAAAGATATCGTCAAAAATGTCAACAATCAAATTTAACGAAAACCTCATTTTCGTTATATATACCGAGCTTTGACGTCAGAAATCTATAGAACCGCTTAAGACACGACCAATTTTTTTTTTTTTTTTTTTTTTTTTTTTTTTTTAAGGGCAAGTTCAGAAAAAATTAGAGTTTTTTCTAAAATACAGTTTTATTGTCTTTTCACGTAGTATAACTTCGTATTCTTGTTATCACAAGTTATTTGATCAAATCATACATGCTTTATATTACTCCGACATTTCCTGAAAGTGTATCTTAGATTTCGATTTGGCTTTTCCTCCTTGTCATTTTCTGACAGTGCCAAGAACCAGACATACTCCCCCATCATACGACTCGTGCATTTCCTTTTGTGTCTGGTCTCGATCACTTTGATCACCAAGGTTTTTTGGAAAAAAATCAAGATGTGAGTTGAGAAAATGTAGTTTCAATAGTTAAGTTCGAAAGCATATTGAGTTCCGTACCATGAAAGCAGGCAAGAAACCATTGAAATTGAGTGAAGTTGCTAATTGTACTACGTTGCAGTGCAATGAACACAGCCAATTCGTCTGTCACAATCAGTTGTTTTATGTCATTTTGACAACAAATATTAATTAAAAAAATCAACAAATTTATGTCAGAAATAGAAAAAAAATTCAAAAAAGGACGTTGGAAGCGACGCAATTAAAAAAATAATTGCAGTGTGGGCTCAATTTAGCCATGAGCTGCATGGAGCACATAAAAATAGCCATATATATGCAAAGATGTGCACGCAGCTGGCAAAGGAACACGCAGTTTCGAGTTTTCATTGAGTTCATTTTTCTTTTATTTTATTTTTAACTTTGCTTTTTTATTTTGTTTAATCAGCTGGTAAGTGCCAACGTCATAGAAAACCAAATGTGTGTCACTATGCTATTACATGGTTTCCTGAGCTTTCATTGTAGTACACATTGTGGTGTAGACACCATATGTCTGTCTTAGGTATTACACTTAATTTTTATTTTTATTTAACTTTGTATTTAACTTTCTTGGGTTTCGCCAATACTCGATTTTGGCACCTCAAAAATCAGAGATGTTAATAGGCATATACAGCTGATTTTAGTAAACAAATAAATGGTTGTGTCCAGTCCTAGACTTACATTGCAAAATTCATTCAATGAGTGGGGGTTTTTGATTAAAATATGAAAATTGTGAACAGGAAAATTAAAAAAATGTTATCTTATCTAATAACAAATATTATGAATTTTGAAAGAAACGAAGTTATACTACGTGAAAAGACAATAAAACTGTATTTTAGAAAAAACTCTAATTTTTTCTGAACTTGCCCTTTTTTGTAAAGGCCGAAATTGACAATTAGTTTGCATATTTTTCAAGATCTATATATACCGAAATTTTTGCTATAAAATTTCCTACAAGATAGGAGGGAAAAAATTGGTCGTGTCTTAAGCGGTTCTATAGATTTCTGACGTCAAAGCTCGGTATATATAACGAAAATGAGGTTTTCGTTAAATTTCATTGTCGACATTTTCGACGATATCTTTTAAATGGGGAAGTCAAAAAAAGTGAGCGATAGCATAAAATTTGCGCAAAATCTTCCCTTTTGAAAAAAAGTAAATATTGTCGATATAGCAGATGTACCAAAGAAGATAATTAGGTTTGAATGTGAGAAAACAGGGATAAATTTTGCAAATTTTTCAAAAAATAGTCAAATTGAAATAACTCAGAATTTCTCCGGTTTACCCCCCGTTTTTTTTCAAATTTTTCTATGTTTTTCGATGCTTTGAGCACGAAAAAAAATATATCAGCTTTGGTGCAAAATCATTATAAGGCAGTGTTATAAAAGCTGGATAATAGTAACCAAGTTTTGTCAAAAATAACAGATATCGAATCACAGCAGTTGCTAAATAACAGAAATCACGTTTTAAACGTACACCATTAGATCTCCCAAAAGTCGATGTAAATAATAGCGTGAATGAATATATTTTCTGAAACCAACCTTTTTAAAATTTTTGTAATATAATACATTTTTAGCTGATATTTTAAAATAATTTCTATAAGGGGCAACCCAAAATGTAAATGACAATTTTTCAGGGAGCAAGATGGTGCCAATTGTCAAAATCTGTCAATACAGAGCTAACCTCTAGTTATTAAATCATGATGTAAACGAATGTCATCTGTTGCCGATCTAGATAAAAAAAAACCAATGTTGCCTTAAAAAAAGCGGCCTTAAACTCTCACTGAAAAACCGCTTTGCAGTTTAACTGGAGTTTAAATTTATGCCGAGATTAGGCAAACTTAGTTTAAACTGAGCTTAACCAATGACTGAAAAACCGGGCCTTAGTATGAAAAATACATTTTCTGCTTAGAATAAAAATAAATTGGTCACATTTGTTCGAGCATGTTCTACGAAGACACTAATTTTACCCTTTTTATACCATAGTGGGTATAAATGTTACTACTTGCAGGACACCTGACTTCGATTCTCGGGATTCTCGGCGAAGACAAAAATGGAAATTGTTTTTTTTTAAGCTATTGCATAGATTTTATCGCGGGCTTGGCACCTAAATCCAAACAAACCGGAACGGATAAAAGGCTGGAAAAGGTCCGAAAAGGCCCGAATACATAATATTGGATCTATTTATGCGAATATTGGTTGTTGTCTTTGTTATCTCTGTTATCTTCACTACTGCGCCGTAGATGGTACTGGAAACGCCAGATTTGAAAAGGTGTTAGCAACAGGCCGAATATATAAAATTGGTTCTATTTATGGGAATATTGTTGTCTTTGCTTATCTTCACCACTGCGCATTAGATGGAACTGGAAACGCCAGATGACGCTAAATGGTGCACACCAACACACACACTCCCTGTACATACCCTGCAAAAAACCGAAATACTCCGTTGCATACTCCATAGAGTACTCCTTAAGGAGTATCGGAATACTCCTACACTTATCCTCGCTCATATAAAAAAGGTGGTCCAATTTATATGGCGAGATAGGGAGTAGGTGGTTCTCAAAGAGAACAAATACTCCCTCTCTCGCTTTACTGCAGAGTACTCTATAGAGTAATCTTTTTGCAGCATTTTCAAAGTGCTCTCACGTAGGTGTTCCATAGACTATTCAGCAGGGTGCTCCGATATGGATTAGGTGATCCAATCACCGGACATGGGCTTATAAATTGGACCACCTTTTCGTATGAATGAGGATAAGTGTTGGAGTACTCCCATACTCCAACGTTTTTTACAGGGTAATTGACTTTGTTGCTGTTTAGATTAGTACAGTAATTATGTACATAGTTGTTCTCTTTGATTTTTGTTGTTTCAGTTGTCAATTCAAATTTTGGGTAAAATAAAAAAATAATAAAAATATGTATGAAGCATGTGTGCATCGCGAAAAGAACGGATTCCCTCATTTTCGTGTAAAGTTTTTACAAAGTGCACGATTACGACACCTTGCTCAGTGAATTTCTACTGTTTTTGTGTAAACACGTATGTATAATGCCGAAGTTAAATTTCTTAGAGAAAAAAAATGATAGCTCAAAAAGTGAACTTAAGGAGCTAAAAAGAAAAAACAGTCGGAAAGATGTGGAGAAAAACGATAGCTTAAAAAGTGAACTTAACAAGCTAAAGAGAGAAGAAAGTCGCAAAGATGTGGAGAAAAACGATAGCTTAAAAAGTGAAACTAAGGAGCTAAAAAGAAAAAAAAATCGGAAAGATGTTGAGAAAAATGATAGCTTAAAAAGTGAACTTAACAAGCTAAAAAGAGAAGAAAGTCGGAAAGATGTGGAGAAAAACGATAGCTTAAAAAGTGAACTTAACAAGCTACAAAGAGAAGAAAGTCGGAAAGATGTGGAGAAAAACGATAGCTTAAAAAGTGAAACTAACGAGCTAAAAAGAAAACAAAAGCAATAAAAAGAAATATAAATATAGTACCAAAATCAAATGCTGAACGCAAAAGGAAACTTCGTCAAGGTAATGCAGAAGAATCTAACGTCAATATGTAATTTGATTTAATTATAATATTTAAAAACAATTTGTAATATCTGTGGCAACAAGTCAAAAGTCTAATTCTAAAATCTTGCCACCCAAGGGGTTTTATAATATGTATATGTACATATGTTCAATGACAAATGTTGGAAGTTTAAACACATTCTTGTTCATTTAGTTGGTCTTTAATGCAAGCAAAAAATAATTTTAGCGAATTCTCTTATCTCGGTTATTATGACTTGTGACCACGGATATATGTCTCAATATTATTTAACTTTACGATTTCCGAATTCTTTCACAGAAAAAGGCAAACAATTCACAGTAGAGAGAATGTCGTGCAATGTAGGGCTGTTGAAAATATAGAAAATGTAACGCTACAAGAAAATCAATTTCACAGCCAACAACTTCATATTTATGAACAGCGTAATGAATGCATTACTCCCGAATATATTCCACATAGGAACACAGGAATTCCTGGCGACGGTAATTGCCTATTCCACTCTCTCATAAGTGTTTTGCAACTTCAAATTGAGACTTGTGTCTTGAGAAATCAGTTACGCGATTCGCCCTATTTAAACTTATGCCACAATCCACAAGAAGCTTATAAAATTTTATCAAGCAGTAATGATTACGGAGATTTGGACTGTTTTTACTTATTTTCAAAGTGTACAATCAAAATGTTTATGTACATTATTGTTTTTACAACATAACTACAAAAATTCAAGACACGATCTTTTGTCATTTCAAAGCAAATGATACACAAAACTGGATTCATCTTCATCTTCGTGATCAACATTTTACACCTTTTTATAAAGTATCAGATTTATTGGAGACAATACAAGACAATTATGATGATCCGACCGAAGATAACGATAATAATCATCAAAATGAAATTGAGATTAATAGAGAAGATCGAATTGGTGAAAATGTTATGGACTTTATTGTTGATGGTACTATCCCAGTTTATACAAATTATCGTAAACACAGTAGAAGTCACCTTGATTTTTACAAAGACTTTACAAATAATTCTTTTTGTCATTCTTGTATTATCTGCGTCAGACTATGGTGGAAAAGAGACCTGAAAATGTTGACCAGTAAACATGATAGTATTTTGAAAACAATTCTGCAGGTAATTTTAACTATTCTTCACTTTATTACTATTTTTTTTCTATATCTCGATTATACGAATTCGATTTTTTTTAGAATTACACACCTGCTGAAGTGGTTCGAGTCTGTTCTACGTGTTATACATATTTGGAAAAAGAAAAAATTCCCCACATGTCAACTTACAATGCTTTTGCATATCCGAAAATTCCATTACATTTACCAACGTTAAACCTTATCGAGCAACGATTGATTTCACCGAGAATACCGTTCATGCAGATTCGTAGACTGAGACACGTTAATGGTCATTACGGTATTTATGGTCAGATAATTAATGTTCCTGTCGAAGTTAATACAATGGTAAAACAATTACCAAGAAACATTCAAGATGACCATTGCTTTTATGTGCATTTGAAAAAGAAGTTGAATCACAGAACTAGTTATGTACACGGACTTATCAATAAAAGCCATATTAAAGAGTGGTTGTCGTATTTAGTGTCTACGCCTCTTTATATTTATCATGACATTAAAATCGATGCATTTTTTCCACCGGCAATGAACGTACTTCGGAATTCAATATGGAAGAAATAAGAAACACGATAATCGAAGACCATTTAGTTGCACAGCAACAAACTCTTTTGTGTAATGATGATTATTTTTTGAATCTAGCACCCGGTGAATATAAAAGGCGACTCAGTATTTTAATGGATGCACATGAAGAAGAACTATCTTTTCCGACAATCTACGACGGTCAGTTTCGCACATACAGAGATGGTGTTATTGTTACTCCATTCATGCAAGCTACCAGCGAACTTCGGCGTACTGATAGACGCGCTACTGACACACAACACCTTTTATACATCGCTGTTAAAATAATGAGGTTGCGAGTTAGTAGATGTGTCAACGTTGCGTTTAAGCATGTTGGGCAAGGTACTGCAATTACGAAAGAGACCATTCAATCCGAAGAATATATAAATAATTGTTTAGACACAAATCTCGCATTTCTTCGCTGCATACCCAATTCTACATGGTTTTGGTCAGATCGGAAAAAAGATCTCTTTGCAATGATCAGGCAATTAGGGTCACCAACTGCTTTTATGACTCTTAGCGCCAATGAAACTGGCTGGGAAAATTTGTTGAAATTATTGTACAAATTAAGAAACGAGGGAGCCGAAATTTCAGATGAGAATTTATCAGAAATGAGTTATGTGCATAAACCACAACTTGTGAATGAAGATGCCGTAACTTGTGCTATTTATCTATATATTAATAGGCTAACATTTTTTCCATACAATCAATTGCCAGAGTGTATCTCATAAAACAATGCATAACTCCAATTATTAATATATTTTGATATGTTTTCATGGGCCAGGAGCTTTGCATAGGCATATTATATTTAACAAAAAATGCTTCATTAATTTGTAATAATTCATCAAAGTTTTCACCAAAACCCAAAGCTGTTAACTACAGTATCTGACTTTTTTGTTGTACATACAGCAGTGGCGCAGGTGGTGAGCGTGCTGGCTATGATGCGTGCGTTCGTAGGTTCAAGGACGTGTTCAGGGCAGGTTAAGTTTTTTTTTTTTTTTACTAAATTGAATTTGCCTTAAAATATACGAAAACTTTTTATTATATTTTTTTTTTAATTTATTATATTTGTAATCCAATATTTTTCTGTTTATTATGTTTATGACTTCTATCTTGGAGTGAAAATCCCAAATTTTTAGAAAAAATATAAAAAATTATTCCAATTTATCAATATTTATCAATTTATATTTTTTAAGAAATATATCATATTTAATATGGAAAAAGTAAAAACACAGTTTGTAGCTTCTTGAATTTTACATTTACGAAATAATTAGAAATTGCGTTAATTTTCCTAAAGACATCAACTATTTTCTTCCTAAAAATTTTTATTTGTAAAAGAGTCGACATATAACCCAATATTTCAATATTTTTCTGTTTATGACATCCATCTTCAAGTGAAAAAACCAATTTTTTTGAAAAAAAAAAGCTAAAAAATTATTTCAATTTATCAATATATATTTTTTAAGAAATATATCAAAAAGTAAAAACGCAGTTTGTAGCTTCTTCAATTTTATATTCACGAAATAGTTTGAAATTTTGTTAATTTTCCTAAAGACATCAACTATTTTCTTCCTAAAAATTTTTATTTGTAAAAGAGTCGACATATAACCGGAATCCTTACATATTTAGGCTAAATTGGGCCAGTTAGGTTATGTGTTTTCAATATTTCCGAGTTGAATTTGACGAAAAAAACCAGAAAACTATCATATGTCTAAGTTGTAATATTCTCCCGCTATACGGACTTCAAAAAATCTACAACTAAAAGAAAAATTGAGAAAACTGTGTGTATACCGACAAAAAAAAAAACACAATTTGGAAACCGGCTAATGTTAAGAAGTTAACGGAATCTCAAAATGAACTTTCATTCGTTTCAATCTATATGGTATGTATGTATGTACATATATTCTTAGAGGAAATATTTGCTGAACCTTTAGCGCTTAGGTATAGCATTTGACATGCCATACTCATGTGTTCCAATAGCGCATGTGTAATGGTCTCGAGTGGGACGCGTGGAGTTTCATGGTTCGAGCCCAACTTCGAACATAAAATTTTTTTCCTTTTTTTTCATATTGACTATTTTTTTTGCAGGGAAATTACTAAAATTTACCTTAACACAATATGTACTTATATATGTATGTAGTTTAATTGCATTTTTTTTAAGGAATTTGCTTTTTCTTAATTGCTATAAGACTAAAGGGTAACTATAACACAATATGTACTTATATACATATGTCGTTCTATGAATTTTTTTTAAGGAATTTGCTTTTTTCTAATAGATTTTCCATAATAAATATAGCTATATACATATAAGTTGAGGTCATACGATATAAATATCATGGAATATTATTGAAATGATATAAAAGTCAATATGTAATGTACTTATATATATATATCTAAATTGTTGAGAAAAAACCCTAAAGAATCCAATATGGAAACCGGCTTAATGCTCATATTGAGAACTTCGAAATAAACGCCAAATTCATTTTTAATAAAAAAAAACGTATACATATGTGGCCTAATGCTCATATTGAGAACTTCGAAATAAACGCCAAATTCATTTTTAGTAAAAAAAAATGTATATGTATGTGGCAAAGTCCTAACGGAAAAATGTTTTCATTCTCCCATTGAGCGTCGGTTCGTATTTCATTTGCTCTCACATTAACAAATTGAGAGTCATCAAAATCCTAACGGTAAAATATTTTTATTCTCTCACTTATTAAACATATTGAGCTAAAGTAGTGGCGTCGGTTCGTTCCACTCATATTTCATTTGCACTCCATCTCTTACTCATTAACAAATTGAGTAATGTATACACTTGCGTCGGCGCGTCTGTCCAATTTCATTTTGACCGAGAGTTGCCATCCCTTACGATAATTTTCACCATCCTGCCAAAAAACATGTTGCCTGCTGTTTGGAAGATTACCCTATTTAAAATTTTTTTTTTAAAAAATGCCCTATCTCAGAGTTTGTTTCAATAAGGGCGTTATTTGATATACGTACATATAATAATGAAATATTGAATACAATTTTTAAATACACCGTTTTATTTTTTAGTAGAACTATATTATTCATAGTCTCTGCTATTCATGTAATTTAAAATTTTAGTTCTTTTTCAAAAACGCAGTCAAACTTCTATTTTTTTCAAAATTCTATAATAAAAGTGAGATTCAAAAGTATTCATGGTCACTATTTTCGGGTAGTTCTTGAGATGCATCCTAAAACATTTGTTTTTAACATATCTTGCATGTTCTATTGCAAAAAATAGTTCAAAATTAAAATTTTTCTGGAAAATAGGACAAAAGTTTTTTTTTTATCAGGGACGGGGACTTTTAGTCCTTTTAAAATAAAAGTCCGAAGTAAAAAGTTATTTCTGGACTTTTATTCTTATCCGGACGAAAACAATCGGACAACTCGGACTTTTATATTTGCTCGCCAAAAATAAAAGTTATCTTTGTCCTTTTATTTTTTAAGAACAGAATGAAAGTCCGAGCCAAAATCTACCAACCCGCCAATCTAAATTTAATGAATTTCTTATCATATGAAAGATTTTGGTTCGGACTTTAATTCTGTCCTTAAAAATATAAGGACGTTATTTTTGTCCTTATTGCTGGCGAGAAAAAATAAAAGTCCGGGGTTTTAAGTTATGTTAATGATATGTTATGAAATTTGTTAAATTTCACTATATACGGTCGGTAATTTAGATGCATCTTAAAATCCCGAAAAACTTAAGTGTTTACAATGAAATGTAAATTGTTTTGTGGAAAACGCACTGAAAATTTTATTTCCTTCCAATTTTGTTCGATATGGCATCATTCTATGTGACCATTATCTATATATTAATAGGCTAACATTTTTTCCATACAATCAATTGCCAGAGTGTATCTCATAAAACAATGCATAACTCCAATTATTATATATTTTGATATGTTTTCATGGGCCAGGAGCTTTGCATAGGCATATTTAACAAAAAATGCTTCATTAATTTGTAATAATTCACCAAAGTTTTCACCAAAACCCAAAGCTGTTAACTACAGTATTTGACTTTTTTGTTGTACATACAGCAGTGGCGCAGGTGGTGAGCGTGCCGGCTATGATGCGTGCGTTCTTATGTTCAAGAACGTGTTCAGGGCAGGTAAAGTTTTTTTTTTTTTTAATGTATTATATTTGTAATCCAATATTTTTCTGTTTATTATGTTTATGACATCTATCTTGGAGTGAAAAACTCAAATTTTTTGAATAAAATCTAAAAAATTATTCCAATTTATCAATATTTATAAATTTATATTTTTTAAGAAATCTATCATATTTAATATGGAAAAAGTAAAAACGCAGTTTGTAGTTCTTCAATTTTATATTCACGAAATAGTTTGAAATTGCGTTAATTTTCCTAAAGACATCAACTATTTTCTTCCTAAAAATTTGTATTTGTAAAAGAGTCGACATATAACCCAATATTTCAATATTTTTCTGTTTCTGACATCCATCTTCGACTGAAAAAACTAAATTTTTTGTAAAAAAAGCTAAAAAATTATTTCAATTTATCAATATATATTTTTTAAGAAATATATCATATGTAATATATAAAAAGTAAAAACGCAGTTTGTAGTTCTTCAATTTTATATTCACGAAATAGTTTGAAATTGCGTTAATTTTCCTAAAGACATCAACTATTTTCTTCCTAAAACTTTTCATTTGTAAAAGAGTCGACATATACCCCAATATTAAATTGGGCCAGTTAGGTTATGTGTTTTCAATATTTCCGAGTTGAATTTGACGAAAAAAACCAGAAAACCATCATATGTCTAAGTTGTAATATTCTCCCGCTATACGGACTTCAAAAAATATACAACTAAAAGAAAAACTGAGAAAACTGTCTGTATACCAAAAAAAAAACACAATTTGGAAACCGGCAAATGTTAAGAAGTTAACGGAATCTCAAAATGAACTTTCATTCGTTTCAATAAATATCGCCAATTTTGTTCGATATGGCATCATTCTATGTGACCATTATCTATATATTAATAGGCTAACATTTTTTCCATACAATCAATTGCCAGAGTGTATCTCATAAAAAAATGCATAACTCCAATTATTATATATTTTGATATGTTTTCATGGGCCAGGAGCTTTGCATAGGCATATTATATTTAACAAAAAATGCTTCATTAATTTGTAATAATTCACCAAAGTTTTCACCAAAACCCAAAGCTGTTAACTACAGTATTTGACTTTTTTGTTGTACATACAGCAGTGGCGCAGGTGGTGAGCGTGCCGGCTATGATGCGTGCGTTCTTATGTTCAAGAACGTGTTCAGGGCAGGTAAAGTTTTTTTTTTTTTTAATGTATTATATTTGTAATCCAATATTTTTCTGTTTATTATGTTTATGACATCTATCTTGGAGTGAAAAACTCAAATTTTTTGAATAAAATCTAAAAAATTATTCCAATTTATCAATATTTATAAATTTATATTTTTTAAGAAATCTATCATATTTAATATGGAAAAAGTAAAAACGCAGTTTGTAGTTCTTCAATTTTATATTCACGAAATAGTTTGAAGTTGCGTTAATTTTCCTAAAGACATCAACTATTTTCTTCCTAAAAATTTTTATTTGTAAAAGAGTCGACATATAACCCAATATTTCAATATTTTTCTGTTTCTGACATCCATCTTCGACTGAAAAAACTAAATTTTTTGTAAAAAAAAGCTAAAAAATTATTTCAATTTATCAATATATATTTTTTAAGAAATATATCATATTTAATATATAAAAAGTAAAAACGCAGTTTGTAGTTCTTCAATTTTATATTCACGAAATAGTTTGAAATTGCGTTAATTTTCCTAAAGACATCAACTATTTTCTTCCTAAAACTTTTCATTTGTAAAAGAGTCGACATATACCCCAATATTAAATTGGGCCAGTTAGGTTATGTGTTTTCAATATTTCCGAGTTGAATTTGACGAAAAAAACCAGAAAACCATCATATGTCTAAGTTGTAATATTCTCCCGCTATACGGACTTCAAAAAATATACAACTAAAAGAAAAACTGAGAAAACTGTCTGTATACCAAAAAAAAACACAATTTGGAAACCGGCAAATGTTAAGAAGTTAACGGAATCTCAAAATGAACTTTCATTCGTTTCAATAAATATCTCCAATTTTGTTCGATATGGCATCATTCTATGTGACCATTATCTATATATTAATAGGCTAACATTTTTTCCATACAATCAATTGCCAGAGTGTATCTCATAAAAAAATGCATAACTCTAATTATTATATATTTTGATATGTTTTCATGGGCCAGGAGCTTTGCATAGGCATATTATATTTAACAAAAAATGCTTCATTAATTTGTAATAATTCACCAAAGTTTTCACCAAAACCCAAAGCTGTTAACTACAGTATTTGACTTTTTTGTTGTACATACAGCAGTGGCGCAGGTGGTGAGCGTGCCGGCTATGATGCGTGCGTTCTTATGTTCAAGAACGTGTTCAGGGCAGGTAAAGTTTTTTTTTTTTTTTAATGTATTATATTTGTAATCCAATATTTTTCTGTTTATTATGTTTATGACATCTATCTTGGAGTGAAAAACTCAAATTTTTTGAATAAAATCTAAAAAATTATTCCAATTTATCAATATTTATAAATTTATATTTTTTAAGAAATCTATCATATTTAATATGGAAAAAGTAAAAACGCAGTTTGTAGTTCTTCAATTTTATATTCACGAAATAGTTTGAAATTGCGTTAATTTTCCTAAAGACATCAACTATTTTCTTCCTAAAAATTTTTATTTGTAAAAGAGTCGACATATAACCCAATATTTCAATATTTTTCTGTTTCTGACATCCATCTTCGACTGAAAAAACTAAATTTTTTGTAAAAAAAAGCTAAAAAATTATTTCAATTTATCAATATATATTTTTTAAGAAATATATCATATTTAATATATAAAAAGTAAAAACGCAGTTTGTAGTTCTTCAATTTTATATTCACGAAATAGTTTGAAATTGCGTTAATTTTCCTAAAGACATCAACTATTTTCTTCCTAAAACTTTTCATTTGTAAAAGAGTCGACATATACCCCAATATTAAATTGGGCCAGTTAGGTTATGTGTTTTCAATATTTCCGAGTTGAATTTGACGAAAAAAACCAGAAAACCATCATATGTCTAAGTTGTAATATTCTCCCGCTATACGGACTTCAAAAAATATACAACTAAAAGAAAAATTGAGAAAACTGTCTGTATACCAAAAAAAAAACACAATTTGGAAACCGGCAAATGTTAAGAAGTTAACGGAATCTCAAAATGAACTTTCATTCGTTTCAATAAATATCGCCAATTTTGTTCGATATGGCATCATTCTATGTGACCATTATATATATTATAAGTCTAACTATGTTGTTGGTATATGCCCATGAAATTTAATTTTGTTTATTGAAATATTGACGGAATATGAAAGGAGTGGTGGGTCTGATGGTGGACTTTCAAACATTACTAAGTACCGTTTTTGCCATCTCCTATTAATGATTACTGGTCTTTAATGGACGGATTTTTTTTGGTTAGTTGTCAAATTACCCGGCTTTAGAGTAAACCAGCTTTTATGAAAGCGACTCTCAATAACTCAACTATAAATAATTATTTTCAGCAATAAAAATGTCTCCAATATTTATGCCTCTAGGCATTAGGTACTGGAGAAAAATGCGAACAGAGGATTTAATAAGTTAAACTAATTTAAGGTGGTCGAATTTCGACCACGGGATATACTAGTTTTAATAAAATGGTAAATTGTCTGTTAAAAATTTTGCAATCAAAGAAAAATAGTCCATTCCGAAAAAATAAAGTACATTATTTCAAAAGAATAGAATTTCAACATAGTGGTAGCCCACATGCTCATATTCTTCTTTGGTTGGAAAATGTTCCTGAAGATTTATCAAGCAATAATCCTGAAGTAATTAAATTTACCGACGAATTAGTTTCTGTGTCAGCGTCAGAGGCGTCTGGAAATATAAAACTTGTAACACAAACATACATTTACATGTTATAACCAAATGAATCCGAATAAAAAGCAAGAATGTAGATTTATTGCACCATTTATTCCAACAAAAAAAACTATGAATTTGATACCTGTGAAAGACACTGATCCCGATTACTCAGAAGCACTTTTCAAAGAATATAGGAAACGTTTTAAATTGATAAGAATAAATCTCATTGATCATCATTACTACAATATTATTCGTGCTGGTATTAATAGACCAAAATTATTCTATGAAAGGGCACCAGCAGAAAAATGGCACAACACTTTTAATCCATTCGTATTACATCATTTGAAATCGAACATGGATTTTCAGATTATACTAGATGAATACGCTTGTGCAACATATGTCGTTGAATATGTCAATAAGCATAATAGAGGGATTAGTAATTTACAAAGACAAATAATTGACATAATGGACGAGCATCCAGAATTCGATATTGTTGATATCACGAAAAAAATGAGTATTGACATACTACAGTCTGTTGAAATGCCGGCACAAGAAGCTGCTTGGTATTTATTAAGGGAACCTAGGGCTAAGTCATCGGTGGTAACAGTCTACATTCCAACGGTATTTCATATTGAATGCGCAAGAATTAGAAAATCTATGAAGGAACTTGAAGCTTTAGATGATGATTGTACGAACGTTTGGAAAGAGAATTGGTTCGATAAGTATGAGACAAAAGACCTGTTGTGTGTTGCAAATTATTACCTAAACAAAAAGGGGACTTACACTAAAAAAGTTACTGCAAGAATAATAAGATACAGGAAATACGATATGGCTGACAATTACAACGATTATAGGCGTGAGATGGTTCTGTTGCATGTTCCTTTACAAAGTGAAGAAAATGATATTATTGCTGAGAATAAGTTCATTCAAATATACGAGGACAACAAAGATACGATATTAGAGCGTAGGAAAGAATTTGAATCGCATTTGGATATAGAGAAAACTTTAGAAATTTGTAGACAGTTCTGCCGAGAAAACGAAGAAGAACAAGAAGACGAAGAATTATTAAGAGCGGTTGATATATTGCATGAAAGAGATCCTTATGACTTATTGCTACTTGATCCAAACTCAACTGCTAACGTTGATTTACAAAATGAATCTCTGCATAAACTTCGCGATGTAGCTAAAAAAAGAGAAAATTTAATGGACTATCAACAATTTTATGATTTAATGCGAATGGCCAATGATCAACAAAGAGATATTCTTATGACTATAATTCATCATTTACAAACTTCAATTCAAAAACCATTCCAAATTTTTTTTACGGGACCAGCTGGCACGGGAAAATCATTCGTTATCAAACTGATTATGGAAATTTACAACAGGTTCACTGATAATGATGGTTACTGCAATGCCTATATTACATGTGCTTCAACCGGCAAAGCTGCCGTGGCTATTTATTGTGGAACTGTTCATACATCTCTCAAAATTTCTCTTTCAAAAGTTTTGCCTTTGTCATCAGACACGTTGCAATTGTATAGACCTTTCTTCAGATATGTAAGAGTACTAATCATTGATGAATTAAGCATGGTTAGTGCAGAACTTCTACATAAAATTGATAATCGTCTAAAACAAATAACAGGAAACAACACAGACTTCGGAAGTATAGATGTTATTTTGATCGAAGATTTGCGGCAATTGCCACCAGTAAGATCTACACCAATTTACAAGACAATCAAAACGAGCATGATTGGACCGCATTTATGGAGAAAATTAAAATTTTATGAACTTACCACAGTAATGAGACAAGCTAATGTTGAATTTGCACAAGCTTTGACAAAAATAGATAATGGAGATGTAAGAGATGATCATGAGTTTCAACTTATTGAATCGAGATTTTTCAAAAAAGAGGATGTTGTTAAATAGCGACACCACCCTTTGGAGCAGTATCTCGTTTAAATTGAACAATACATTTGAAACTAGGTATTTCAATCGGATTATCACGCGTCATGCAAGTTTCGGTAAGAAGTAAGACATTTGTTTGCCTCGTAACTGAATCTTGTAAATCGTATTTGTGACTATTTAGACTTTCGCAATTGAAAGTCATTATTGAAATGCCATTTCTATTATTAATGAAATCTAAGACACTTTGAGCTATCGTGTGAACATTATTTAAAGACAGTCTTGTGAATTCTTGCAACAAGGATGCAGTCGATGCAGCTTGCTTTCAATTATGATAAAATGAAAATGCGGCGTTATCGTTTTTGGTCGTGATATACAATTTTTCAATATTTGTCACCCGAGAGAGCACAACATAAACGAGTTCCTGAGAATGTGCTTTACTATACTCATACACTATTTCGTCAAAAGTTCCACCTTACGACTTATGTATAGTAAGAGCAAGAGCTGAAGCTAATGGAAAATGTTTGCGTTTGGCTATACATACATTCTCTATCCGATGTTAATGAAATATTTGCTGTTCGTAATTCAATGGGAACATCGAGATTGCCGACTCCATTTTGCACTGCTAGAGCGGCTGCCCTTTGGCTGTTTTTCTACCCACGTTATCTGCACCACAAAATTCCAGCCAAACTCTAATCAACGACTTACTTCATCAATTTCCCAACAGAACCATTACACAAACCATCAGTAACGTCGATGTTGGTTGTAATAATATAATGCTTTCCAACAACAAAAGTAATGTCATAAGGCAGCCCTCCAGTGTCAATAACAGATTTTTTTGTAACTTAAGTCTAAAATTAGCTTCTTGCTCAGTACTTTTAGCGCCAATAATGACGTCTACTGACGTTAAAAGAACTTTGTTTTCACATTGGCTCAAAATCAAATTGTTATAGGCGGCAACATCTACATTTTTGAAGAATAAACGAACTCCATCAGGACATAATGTAGCAACATAGTCTTTTTTGTAAAATCTCGATTCAATAAGTTGAAACTCATGATCATCTAGTACATCTCCATTACCTATTTTCATAAAACTTTAATTTTCTCCATAAATGCGGTCCAATCATGCTCGTTCTGATTGTCTTGTAAATTGGTGTAGATCTTACTGGTGGCAATTGCTGCAAATCTCCGATCAAAATAACATCTATACTTCCGAAGTCTGTGTTGTTTCCTGTTATTTGTTTTAGACGATTATCAATTTTATGTAGAAGTTTTGCACTAACCATGCTTATTTCATCAATGATTAGTACTCTTACATATCTGAAGAAAGGTCTATACAAATGCAAAGTTTCTGATGACAAAGGCAAAAGTTTTGAAAGAGAAATTTTGAGAGATGTATGAACAGTTCTACCATCTATAGCCACGGCAGCTTTGCCGGTTGAAGCACATGTAATATAGGCATTGAAGTAACCATCATTATCAGTGAACCTGTTGTAAATTTCCATAATCAGTTTGATAACGAATGATTTTCCCGTGCCAGCTGGTCCCGTAAAAAAATTTGGAATGGTTTTTGAATTGAAGTTTGTAAATGATGAATTATAGTCATAAGAATATCTCTTTGTTGATCATTGGCCATTCGCATTAAATCATAAAATTGTTGATAGTCCATTAAATTTTCTCTTTTTCTAGCTACATCGCGAAGTTTATGCAGAGATGCATTTTGTAAATCAACGTTAACAGTTGAGTTTGGATCACGTAGCAATAAGTCATAAGGATCTCTTTCATGCAATAGCTGTGTTCGGTGAGTGATAATTTGTACGAATTTGTAATAATTATCACTAAACTCGGTTCGGTGAACCAAAAGCTCAGCAAAATTAGCAACGAGAGAGCGCGAATTTGACAGTTCATTTGGAGGGGAATTTGCTAATTCCTGCTGCACAAAGTTCTGTTAGCAGAAATTAGCAAGCAAGAAAACATATGTTTTGACATCAGCTGACTGCATTTTTAGTCAACTAAACAAAAATTTAAAAATTTCAAAGACATTAAAATGAGTGATTTGTTGGTAAATGGGGTAAAAATGTGACTAATAAATGTATTTGTATGATTAAAACTATTTAATAATTAATTAAGGTCTCCGGCAGAAGGAAATATGTTAGTGCCAGCGCTGTGGAATCATTGCCTCCACAACTAGCAGTCTGCATTGAGGAAACTGAACAACTGTTTTTGCAGCTTTCTTGCAAATATTTACTAATTCCTGTTCGGTGAAAACTTAGCAGGTTTCTTCGTCTTCTTGTTCTTCTTCGTTTTCTCGGCACAACTGTCTACAAATTTCTAAAGTTTTCTCTATATCCAAATGTGATTCAAATTCTTTCCTACGCTCTAATATCGTATCTTTGTTGTCCTCGTATATTTGAATGAACTTATTCTCAGCAATAATATCATTTTCTTCACTTTGAAAAGGAACATGCAACAGGACCATCTCATCCCTATAATCGTTGTAATTGTCAGCCATATCGTATTTCCTGTATCTTATTATTCTTGCAGTATCTCTTTTAGTGTAAGTCCCCTTTTTGTTTAGGTAATATTTTGCAACAAATCTAAAAGCATCTAAAGCTTCAAGTTCCTTCATAGATTTTCTAATTCTTGCGCGTTCAGTAGGAAATACCGTTGGAATGTAGACTGTTACCACCGATGACGTAGCCCTAGGTTCTCTTAATAAATACCAAGCAGCTTCTTGTGCCGGCATTTCAACAGAGTAGAGTATGTCAATACTCATTTTTTTCGTGATATCAACAATATCGAATTCTGGATGCTCGTCCATTATGTCAATTATTTGTCTTTGCAAATTACTAATCCCTCTATTATGCTTATTGACATATTCAACGACATATGTTGCACAAGCGTATTCATCTAGTATAATCTGAAAATCCATGTTCGATTTCAAATGATGTAATACAAATGGATTGAAAGTGTTGTGCCATTTTTCTGCTGGTGCCCTTTTATAGAATAATTTTGGTCTATTAATACCAGCACGAATAATATTGTAGTAATGATGATCAATGAGATTTATTCTTATCAATTTAAAACGTTTCCTATATTCTTTGAAAAGTGCTTCTGAGTAATCGGGATCAGTGTCTTTCATAGGTATCAAATTCATAGTTGTTTTGTTGGCATAAATGGTGCACTAAATCTACATTCTTGCTTTGTGAATGTATGTTTGTGTGTTACAAGTTTTATATTTCCAGACGCCTCTGACGCTGACACAGAAACTAATTCGTTGATAAATATAATTACTTCAGGATTGCTGCTTGATAAATCTTCAGGAACATTTTCCAACCAAAGAAGAATATGAGCATGTGGGCTACCACGATGTTGAAATTCTATTCTTTTGAAATAATGTACTTTATTTTTTCGGAATGGAATATTTTTCTTTGATTGCAAAATTTTTAACAGACAATTTTTTTATTAAAATAAATAGCACTTTTATGCACATAACTCATTTCTGATAAATTCTCATCTGAAATTTCGGCTCCCTCGTTTCTCAATTTGTACAATAATTTCAACAAATTTTCCCAGCCAGTTTCATTGGCGCTAAGAGTCATAAAAGCAGTTGGTGACCCTAATTGCCTGATCATTGCAAAAATATCTTTTTTCCGATCTGAATTCGGTATGCAGCGAAGAAATGCGAGATTTGTTTCTAAACAATTATTTATATATTCTTCGGATTGAATGGTCTCTTTCGTAATTGAAGTACCTTGTCCAACATGCTTAAAGGCAACGTTGACACATCTACTAACTCGCAACCTCATTATTTTAAAGGCGATGTATAAAAGGTGTTGTGTGTCAGTAGCGCGTCTATCAGTACGCCGAAGTTCGCTGGTAGCTTGCATGAATGGAGTAACAATAACACCATCTCTGTATGTGCGAAACTGACCGCCGTAGATTGTCGGAAATGATAGTTCTTCTGCATGTGCATCCATTAAAATACTGAGTGGCCTTTTATATTCACCGGGTGCTAGATTCAAAAAATAATCATCATTCCACAAAAGAGTTTGTTGCTGTGCAACTAAATTGTCTTCGATTGGCACGTGTTCACTTATTTCATCCATATTGAATTGCGAAGTACGTTCATTGCCGGTAAAAAAAGATTCATCGATTTTAATGTCATGATAAATATAAAGAGGCGTAGACACTAAATACGACAACCACTCTTTAATTTGGCTTTTATTGATAAGCCTGTGTACATAACTAGTTCTGTGAATCAACTTCTTTTTCAAATGCACATAAAAGCAATGGCCATCTTGAATGTTTCTTGGCAATTGTTTTACCATTGTATTAACTTCGACAGGAACATTAATTATCTGGGGGGTTACTCTGTATCGCGATGCGAAAGCAAATGCTATTAGCAAGCTGTCAAATCACATACATTTTTTTTCAAATGCGAAAGAAATTTCTTTCGCATCGCAATACAGAGTAACCCCCCTGACCATAAATACCGTACTGACCATTAACGTGTCTCAGTCTACGAATCTGCATGAACGGTATTCTCGGTGAAATCAATCGTTGCTCGATAAGGATATGCAAAACCATTGTAAGTTGACATGTGGGGAATTTTTTCTTTTTCCAAAAATGTATAACACGTAGAACAGACTCGAACCACTTCACCAGGTATGTAATTCTAAAAAAAAAACAAATTCGTATTATCGAGATATAGAAAAAAAAAAAAAAATATAAAGTGAAGAATAGTTAAAATTACCTGCAGAATTGTTTTCAAAATACTATCATGTTTACTGGTCGACATTTTCAGGTCTCTTTTCCACCATAGTCTGTAGCAAATAATACAAGAATGACAAAAAAAATTACTCGTAAAGTCTTTGTAAAAATCAAGGTGACTACTGTGTTTACGATAATTTGTATAAACTGGGATAGTACTATTAACAATAAAGTCCATAACATTTTCACCAATTCGATCTTCTCTATCAATCTCAATTTCATTTTGATGATTATTATAGTTATCTTCGGTCGGATCATCATAATTGTCTTGTATTGTCTCCAATAAATCTGATACTTTATAAAAAGGTGTAAAATGTTGATCACGAAGATGAAGATGAATCCAGTTTTGTGTGAAATGACAAAAGATCGTGTCTTGAATTTTTGTAGTTATGTTGTAAAAACAATAATGTACACAAACATTTTGATTGTACACTTTTGAAAATAAGTACAAACAATCCAAATCTCCGTTTTCATTACTGCTTGATAAAATGTTATAAGCTCATTGTGGATTGTGGTATAAGTTTAAATAGGGCGAATCGGGTACTCATTTCTCAAGACACAAGTTTCAATTTGAAGTTGCAAAACACTTATGAGAGAGTGGAATAGGCAATAACCGTCGCCAGGAATTTCTGTGTTCCTATGTAGAATTGATTTTCTTGTAGCGTTACATTTTCTATATTTTTAACAGCCCTACATTGCACGGCATTCTCTTTACTGTAAATTGTTTGCCTTTTTCTGTGAAAGAAATCGGAAATCGTAAAGTTAAATAATATTGAGACATATATCCGTGGTCACAAGTCATAATAACCGAGATAAGAGAATTAGCTAAAATTTTTTTTTTTGCTTGCATTAAAGACCAATTAAATGAACAAGAATGTGTTTAAACTTCCAACAGATGTCATTGAACATATGTATATTATAAAACCGCTTTAGATTTTAGAATTAGACTTTTGACTTGTTGCCACAGATATTACAAATTGTTTTTAAACATTATAATTAAATCAAATTACATATTGACGTTAGATTCTTCATTACGTTGACGAAGTTTCCTTTTGCGTTCAGCATTTGATTTTGGTACTATGTTTATATTTCTTTTTATTCGTTTATCGTTTTTATCCACATCTTTCCGACTTTTTTTTTCTTTTTAGCTCCTTAAGTTCACTTTTTAAGCTATCATTTTTTTTCTCTAAGAAATTTAACTTCGGCATTATACATATGTACGTGTTTACACAAAAACAGTAGAAATTCACTGAGCAAGGTGTCGTAATCGTGCACCTTGCAAAAACTTTACACGAAAATGAGGGAATCCGTTCTTTTCGCGATGCACACATGCTTCATACATATTTTTATTATTTTTTTATTAGTATCCTGGTTCGGTACGAGCTATAGACCTATTAATAATTTTTTTTCTGCAGCGAAAAATTATTGTTGCTTTTGGGTTTCTTAATATTTTTTTTTTTTTTTTATTAATTATTAAAAGTTTTTGTTGAATTATAGATCCATTTCGGAAGTTGCTAACTTCACTCATCAGAGAAATTTTGGCACGCATTATTAACTATTGTGCTAACAATACGCTGGGTTTTTTGCCTTCTAAACGCCCTATTCAATCAACTATTACCAATTCATGAACCAACAGCGCCATCCGTCGGTGAGATTTGGTATCATGATGGCTTTTTTGCAAGACTGTTTTGGTTTCACAGTTTTGCCAACCATGTGCTCTTGGTTTTTGTTATTGAGATTTTACACAAACAACAAGCTTGTGTTTCCGGTCTTTATATTTGAAGTATCCTGGTTCGGTACGAGCTATAGATCTATTATTAATTGAAAAGCTATGGCGGTTGTCTCTAAATTTTTCCTGTTCAATTCATCAAAAACTTTTAATAATTAATAAAAAATTATTAAGAAACCCAAAAACAACAATAATTTTTGCTGCAGAAAAAATTATTAATAGGTCTATAGCTCGTACCGAACCAGGATACTTCAAATATAAAGACCGGAAACACAAGCTTGTTGTTTGTGTAAAATCTCAATTATTTTTTTATTTTACCCAAAATTGAATTGACAATTGCAACAACAAAAATCAAAGAGAACAACTATGTACATAATTACTGTACTAATCTAAACAGCAACAAAGGCAATTACCCTGTAAAAAACGTTGGAGTATAGGAGTACTCCAACACTTATCCTCGTTCATACAAAAAGGTGGTCCAATTTATAAGCTCATGTCCGGTGATTGGATCACCTAGTCCATATCGAAGCACCCTGCTGAATAGTCTATGGAACACCTACGTGAGAGCACTTTGAAAATGCTGCAAAAAGATTACTCTATAGAGTACTCTGCAGTAAAGCGAGAGAGGGAGTATGTGTTCTTTTTGGTGCAGTGAAATAACTCCCAAATGAAATAACTCCCAATGAATAAGACCTGGAGGAGACACCGCTTCCTGCCGGCCTAAAACGATGGACTGCCAACTATTTAAACGGTCGCCTGGCGTCAGTGCAGTTTCGAAACGAGAGATGTAGACCTAGAAAAATTAGACAAGGGGTTCCGCAGGGTGGTGTCCTTTCACCCCTTCTGTTTAACTTCTACATCTCGAGCCTCCCTCCTCCACCAGAGGGGGTCTCCATCGTTTCGTACGCTGACGACTGCACCGTGATGGCCACGGGCAAAGGACCTTCCACGGACGAACTATGTACGCGACTGAACGACTACCTGCGCGATCTTTCCAGCTTCTTCACAGAGCGGAACCTGACCCTGTCCCCGACTAAATCTACGACGACCTTATTTACCTGCCACCATGGGGCAGGAGTTGAATGTCCAAGTAGATGGTGTTCCACTACCTACAGTCAACCACCCCAAAATTCTAGGGGTCACATTCGACAATAGCCCCACCTTCGCTAATCATGCCAACGCAATAGCTTCAAAGGTACAAAGCCGCAACAAGATCCTCAAAGACAAAGAAACGTTTCTGGTCACCTATAAGGCTATTGGCGGACCGGTTATTGATTATGCTGCGCCCATATGGTCGCCAAACCTTCACGACACCAACTGGAGGAAATTGCAGGTCTGCCAAACCACCGCAATTAGAACCTCGACGGGCTGTTTGCTTATGTCTCCTGAGTCTCACCTTCACCAAGAGGCTAAAATGCTCAACATTCGCGAGCATGCGGAACTTTTAAGTAGGCAGTTCCTTTTGAACTGTCATAGACCCAGTCATCCAAATCGACAGCTATTGGATGAAACTCCGCCCCCTAGAGACATAAGGAAACATCTCCGAAAGCATTATGATGAGATCCGGCATCACATCTCGTTGCCGTTTGATGACCATGACACGCAACATCTCTTTTCGTGTTCTTCGGAACATACTCTTCTAACCCCCCTATCACTTTGGTCCAACCCTGTTGAAACAGCGCGTTTCCTTGGACTTCCGTTAGAAGAGCCCGATGACAACTAGGAGTGTACTGGTCTATTATTAATAATAAAATTGAGACTGTGAAGACTTAATAATTTAAGTGAAAAGTTTTAATGTTAAAAACATATAATCATGTAAAATATGGAATTATTTTATCGCAGAGGAAGAAGCCTTACTATCGTTAAAGGTTACAATGAACTTATAAAGTGTTATACTTCTTTACAGTGATTTTATTTTTCACTTTTTAGTTAATTTTATTAAACAATAATAAAAGCTTATTTTTAAAAAAGTTTTTTTTCTTTAATTTTATTTTTTACTTTTTAGTTCTGTTTATCAACAAGTAATATACCCATAAGCTTGTTCTTAGAAAAACTTTTTTCTAAATTAATTTACTTTTTAGTTAATTTTATTAAACAATAATAAAAGCTTATTTTAAAAAAAAAAAATTCTATAATTTTATTTTATAATGCATTGTCCGCGAAACCTGAACGATGGTGAAAATTTGAAAACCCCAGCTCAACGGGAAATTGGTGCAATATCGAAAACAAAATGTCTGGAAATGAAATTTTTCAAATATCGCTACCCGTGCGCCACATATCGGAATTATTTTTTTTTATATTGCGTTGGGGTAAAAAACTAAACCTGGATGAAAATTTTAAGATATTACCTCAACGGGAAGTTCGTTGAAAAATGAATTAAATGACACCGAAAACGGATCTTCGAATTTCTTAAATAGAGCGACTCCCGCGCCACCTAGCTGTTGCAATTTTTTTTAAACATATGGAAATTAATTAAGTACCACACACGTAAAATATTATTATTTTTAGTATATATGACCGCGATCTCAGCTCCACCTAGCGGATTTTTTTTTAGGGAAATATTTATTTTCATAGTAGTAATACATGTTCCGAATTTCAGCCAAATCGGACAATAAAGGCGGATTTTGAAAATATAGCGACCTACGCGCCACCTACCGGATTTTTTTTCATAATATTGCATTGTCATCGGGGTTATACATCGGTGCAGACTTTCAGCTCAATCGGACACCGGGAAGTGTATCAAATTTAACTTGCAAGATTCCATTACAGACATCCGTCAACTGAAACTAAATAAAAGCTTATAAAAAAAAAAAACGTAACCTTCCCTGAAACCGTGCTTGAGCTTGAACCTGCAAACGCACGCATCACAGCCGGGCACGCTTACCACCTGCGCCACTGCTGTATGTACAATGAAACATCAGATAGTGTAGTTAACAGTTTTGGCTTTTGGTGAAAACTTTCATGAATGTTGTGCTGTTTTAGATTACAAAATAGCTGGAGAGTTTGTAGGCTTCTTTTTTGTTTAATAACAATTTTTTGCGATTTAGATTTAAAACTTAACCAGGATAAACAAACACTGCACTTTTCGCACAAAATTCATGAGTGCGCCGTAGCTCAGTAGGTAGAGCATTGCGCACTGATTTGGGGCACGTCGGTTCGAGACTTAACATTTTAAAAAAAAACATAGAAAATTGTTAACAACATTTTCGGTATAAAATTTAAATAATTTTTATTAGGCGCATTTCTATGACAACCGGGGTAAATTTAAATCTAAACCAAATTTGGTCATACACCTAGACCAGTATGTCTGCCTTCAAAGGTTTTTTTTTGGAATTGCCAGTAAATTTAACTTCTATAGACTAATTTAATTATTTTTGAATGAAAGTATGTGCAAATACTTAATAAAAATTCTGCAAATCAAAGTTAAAAAGTTTGTGGAAAATTCATGAAAATTTAAGAAATCTCGAAAAAATTTCATCGAAATTTCTAACTTTCTCGTAAAATTTTTTTGATTTTTTTTGAGTATGCAGTTTTGCTGCTCGTTCAATTGTCAAAAGCCGACCAAGAGCATTTTCTTCAATATAAAAATATTACGCTTATAAATTTGTATGGAAGATAATGCACTTTGCTAGAAAAAAAATTGCCAAAAATCGAGCAATTCTTCTAGCGGCTTAAGATTGCTATCTTTGTTCACTTTAATTGAACGGGCCACAAAACTGCAAACTCGAAAAAATTAAAATATTTTTACTAAAAAGTTAGAAATTTTTATGAAATTTTTTCGAGTTTGCTTGATATTTCATGAATTTTCCACAACGTTCTTAACTTTGAGTCGCAGTATTTTTATTGTTTTTTTGCACATTCTTTCATACAAAAATAATGAAATTAGTCAAAGGAAGTTAATCTTAATGGAAATTCCAAACAACACTTTGAACGCAAACATACTGGTCTAGGTGTATACTATGTAGCCCCAAAAAGTTTTAAATCTAGGCTAAATCTTTTAGCCGTGTACAAAACAATATTTATTTTTATTGTTTGTTTTGAAATTTTTTGTAGGATTTCTTCAGGCTTTGGCAAGAAGTAAATAGTTGTCGCTTTATTTCTTGAAGAAAAACTGAAGCTTCGGAAAAATAAAAACAAAAAATATAATAAAATAACATTGAAATTCATATAAAAAGCGGAAAATTGCAATTATTCAACATGCAAAACGGAACGTCAACATTTGTTGGCTATTCATGACAATTTCATAGTCAAGAAATACTTGAAAATATTTCTTAAGCATTTTCTTTTCAACAGCATACCGGGCTTTCTTTTAAAGTTTTTCAATCTTTTTTGCCAAATTAGCGTCACTTTTTATTATCACCTGACTTGTATAAGTACAATTTAATTGTTACTTTCTCTGGTAATTCAATACGACTGCGTTGTGTACAGCTTAGTAATTTTTGGAAACTAACTTCTTGTTCATTTTTTTGGTTAAACCTCAGGCAACCGTGACTACAATAACGAGAGACACTCATTTTTACGATTTTTGCCCGCTGTATTCATAGATCGAAAAGCAGTTAATTTAAATTTCAACAGACTTTAGTTCGAATCACTCTTACTGTTGTTAACATGCTATGTAGTTGAGATGCTAAGTTGATCTTATGCAGAACAAGTCTGATAGTTTTGCGCGAATTTCTTAAAGGGCCAAGTGAGTGAACCGTTGCAGGAATTTAGTTGTGACCTCTCAAACTTACTCTGACAATTGTTTAGCGACTACCAATAACTTCTCTCAGTGTGAAATATTATTTAATTTTATTCTTTCATATTTTAATTATTGCTATTAATGCTACTTTCTTAACAGGGGTTTTAAAAGTGAATAGAGTAATTATTCTAGTACAGACGCATATTTTTTAATTTTCGGAAATTTCGGGGGGGTTTGAACCCCCGAAACCCCCCCCCTGAATACGCGCCTGCCCTTGATAAATGTTTTCATGCTTGTTTCTTGGTACTTTTTGTATGAGGATTTTGTCATTTATGTACATACATACATATGTATAGAATTAGTGGTTTTGCTGTTTTATCGTAAAATTTCTTATTTTGTATTTTGTTTGTTTATTAATATTTTTGCTAATTCATGACTTTTTTGCATTCTATACTTTATTTCTTTTGCATAGTTTTCTATGTAAATTGGATCAATTGTTTCTTTAGTTAATTCATTTGGCAAAATTTGTTTCTTAATTTCGCATATAGTTTTTTCATTCCACAGTGACCTCCCGAGAAAGGATCACTGTGATATATTGTTAATAATTTTAATTTTTAATCTTCATCATTAATTGTTATAATTGTATCCAGTAAAATAATAGTTAAATCTTTTAAAATCTTATTTTCTCTATCTTTAAAGTTTGTAATCGTATTATACTTGAAAATTAAATCATCCAGTGGTCATTCTATCTGCTTGATTTTTAGTTTTCCGGCTTCTATTTCTAGTCTCGAAAGTAAAGTATCGAAATTCTTTATTTTGTTTGAAAATTCAAAAATCTAGTAAAACTATTCTTTTATGCTTAATTGCGAAGTACGTTCATTGCCGGTAAAAAAGATTCATCGATTTTAATGTCATGATAAATATAAAGAGGCGTAAACACTAAATACGACAACCACTCTTTAATATGGCTTTAATTGATACTACATACATAACTAGTTCTGTGAATCAACTTCTTTTTCAAATGCACATATGTAAAAGCAATGGTCATCTTGAATGTTTCTTGGCAATTGTTTTACCATTGTATTAACTTCGACAGGAACATTAATTATCTGACCATAAATACCGTACTGACCATTAACGTGTCTCAGTCTACGAATCTGCATGAACGGCATTCTCGGTGAAATCAATCGTTGCTCGATAAGGTTTAGCGTTGGTAATGAATTTTCGGATATGCAAAACCATTGTAAGTTGACATGTGAGGAATTTTTTCTTTTTCCAAATATGTACTCATATAACACGTAGAACAGACTCGAACCACTTAAAAAAAAAGTCAAATTCGTATTATCGAGATATAGAAAGAAAAAAAAATATAAAGTGAAGAATAGTTAAAATTACCTGCAGAATTGTTTTCAAAATACTATCATGTTTACTGGTCGACGTTTTCAGGTCTCTTTTCCACCATAGTCTGTAGCAAATAATACAAGAATGACCAAAAGAATTACTCGTAAAATCTTTGTAAAAATCAAGGTGACTTCTACTGTGTTCACAATAATTTGTATAAACTGGGATAGTGCCATCAACAACAAAGTCCATAACATTTTCACCAATTCGATCTTCTCTATCAATCTCAATTTAATTTTGATGATTATTATCGTTATCTTCGGTAGGATCATCATAATTGTCTAGTATTGTCTCCAATAAATCTGATACTTCATAAAAAGGTGTGAAATGTTGATCACGAAGATGAAGATGAATCCAGTTTTGTGTATCATTTGCTTTAAAATGACCAGTGGTGGGCACCACTACAAACAAACATTAGCACAACTTGCGCAGGTATGCGTGCGCTTACGAAAGGACGGTGGGACAAACCGCAATTTTGATAGCTGTAATTTTTTTCATGTTTTTCAACTTTATGTCGGCTTTTAGTTAATGTCCTTTTGTTTTATATGCTTTTTGGCGTTATTTTTATTGTATTTTTTTAATAAAAATATGCTCTTTATTCAAAAACAACTTTTAATTTTTTGTTTAATAATAAAATTCTGTGTTTATTTAAAAATAAAAGATCATGATTTTTTTTTAATTTTTATTTTTTTTTTTGTGTTTTAAGTATAATTTATTCCAAAACAAAAGTTAATTTTGTTTATTTTTTTTGCATTATTCTTTAAAATAAAAATATATTCGTGTTATTTGAAAGTTTTAATATTTATATTCTTTTTTTTTAAATAAGTTTTATTTGGGACTATGTATTTTTATACCCAGCGTACTAGTACTTGTACACAGGGTATTATAACTTTGTTGGGATAACGGTTGGTTGTACAGGTATAAAGGAATCGAGATAGATATGGACTTCCATATATCAATATGATCAGGATCGAACAAAAATTTGATTGATCCGTCCGTCTGCCCGTTAACACAATAACTTGAGCAAATAATGAGATATCTTCACCAAATTCGGCATGCGTACTTATTTGGATTCAGAATAGATTGGTATTGAAAATGGGTAAAATCGTACCATAACCACGACCCTTTTTCGATTTCGAAAAACGTATAAAACGGGTTAATTCAATATTAGAAGCACCTACAATGATAAAATTTGCAATATGGATTGATTTGGATGTTCTAATTTATCCGATTTTATCAAATTTTTTGAAAAGGGGCTTGGCACCGCCCACATATATTTGAAGAAGTTTTCAAATTTTGACTCTTAATAACTTCAGAACAGTTTATTCTAGTATAAAGAAATTTTGTAGAGTTCATACTATTATTGTGTTAAATTCAGCTATAGAAAATAAACGAAATCGCTTCTAGGACCACGCCTACTTTTTCATAATAGTTATATTGAAAGGAGGTGGAAATATTGAAAAGTCCATATCTAATTAACTGATACCGCTATAATAATATAATTTGGTACATACATAAATTTTCATATTCTTTACATAATTTTTACAAATTTCGGAAAGTGGGCGGTCAAGAAATTTTCAAATTCGACTGCTAATAACTTCAGAACGGTGTGAGATAGATTTAAAAAATAGGTAACAGGCATGTTATGTTTATGTAGAGTACTACCACAGAAAATAAGAAAAATCGGTGAACGACCACGCCCACTTTTGGACTAAAGTTCTCTAAACGAGAGTTAGGAAACCGGAATATTCAATATCTGTTTAACTGATTGTAAAGGAGTGTAGGCGACTTTTAAGTTTAAAGTGAACAAGGTATATATAATTTATTCAATAATCAAATTAATTCATTGCGGTACATAGTCGATGTACATTATATATATATATCTATATATGCCTATGGCTTATGTGCATATATATGTGAATGTGAACAAATGATTTAAGACAATTCATGGAAAACGTAAATGTTAATTAAATTTATTGATTTCAAGAATACTTATTGATGGGCGGCATCACGTAGTTTATTAGATGTTGATTGTTGATCGCGTATCCTGACTACGTTAAAATATAGTAGACTTTGGCTTTTACTGACGGACGCAAACGTCATTTCTGCTGTGTAGCTGTGAAAATTTTTGCTGTGTTTTAAATTGCGAAAAATTATAAGTTTTCCTAGCTTTTATTTATATTTTGTGATAAAATTAAGTGCGAAAATCTAGTGGTGTGCTGTAAAGTTTAAAGTTAATTGTTTTACTTGTGTTTTTCATATTTTATGGAAGTGAATAATTTAATCTAATTGCTTTAGTATACATTTGCCGAGTCATTTTGCATATTGTTATTGTTGCGTTTGATTGGCTTTTGTTATTTATTTATTGTTTTTGTTTCTTGTGCACACTTTTTTCATTTCCCTCATTTTCTTGCCTTCTTTTATCACAGCTGTTTGCGTTGTGTTTATTGAGTGTCACAATACAGTGTATCTCAAACTGCTCGCTACTATTGCTTTTCAGTGTTGCCTTTTATAACTGATTTTTCCCTAAATCTTTTTGTTTTTTATTTTTTCCTACGCAATTTGATAATTAGTGATGTAGTGTATTTATCAAAATTGTCAAATTAAAAGTGAGTCAGAACGCTATTTGGCGTGTTGGCTCTGTGATGGGCTTGCTCATATTAAATGTGCTGGGTTGACTGGTCGGGTCGTGGACTTGGTGCACGATAATAAAGGCCTTCGGTGGTCTTGTTTAAAGTGCCGTTCAACTGAAGTTGATTTATTTAAAGTTTTTAGAGAAGTCCGTCATGGGTTTTCTGAACTCGGCAAAGACCTCACTTTGCCAACTGAGAAGTTTCATAAGTATGAGACAGTTTTTAAGACTTTTAAGTGTCTGGATGAAAAATCTCACGATTTAAACATCATTGCTGGTGAAAGCAATCCCAAAATTGTTGTCGATATCTCGCCTGATGTAGGAATTACTAACACAATTCCGAGTGTTCCTGCACCTTTGTCTATAGAACTTATTGACTTAGCCTCTCCCAATCCATCAGCCCAACCATCAACTTCCAAAGCTGCTTCCTCGAAAAAGAAAAAAACGAAGCCTCAACCTATTAGGTTGGCACCTGAACCAACCGCTAGGAATCTGGTTGTCTTTCCGCGAAATAAAACCGCTTTTGTGTCACGTTTTGAGGCGGATACTACGGAAGAAGACATAAAGTTGTACATTCTTTCCAAATTAAAACCCGATAGTTTAGCTATAAAAAAATTCAAATTTAATTACGAGAGAAACGTCTCCTCCTTCAGAATTGATGTTTCTTTAAATGATTTTGACTCAATTTTGAAGAGTTCGTTTTGGCCGTCTGGCGCTTTCGTCCGTGAATTTGATCACAAACCAAAGAAAAATGTACAGTCTTTAGCAAGAGTCCCTAGTGATAGTGCAGCGTCAAAAAACTAAATTTAAATACTGTAAACGTTTACTATCAGAATGTAAGAGGGTTAAATACAAAACTAACTAGTATTTATTTGAAATCTCTTTGCTGTAATTATAATATTATTTGCTTTACCGAAACGTGGCTAAAACCACATATTTTTAACGCTGAAGTGTTATCTGATGATTACCAGGTATTCAGAAATGATCGCATTAACAGAGTCGGGGGTGGCGTTCTGATAGCTGTTCATTCGTCAGTGCCCTCTGAGGAGGTTAGTGTTCCTGTATTGGATTCAAGTGAATTCAAGTGCGTCCGTATACTTGTAGAGAATTCTTATATGTACTTAGTGGTTTGTTATATTCCTCCGTCATCGGACATATCAAGTTATATGCAACATGTCTCACTGTTCAAAACTGTAAATTTAATGACTAAACTTTCCGATTCAATGATCGTACTGGGCGATTTTAACCTACCCCATATTTCGTGGAATATCTTTGACGGAGGCATTGTGCCAATTCCATCTAAAGCGGGGTACAACGACTTCTTGGATGAAATGTCGGACCTCTGTCTTAATCAAATAAATGTCATACCTAACAGTTTCGGAAAGATCCTGGACTTAGTTTACGTCGATGATTTATCTAAGTTCTGCTTAAGTCGATGTGATCCACTGGTTTTACCGGAAGATGTCTACCATCCTTCTCTGGAGATCGTTTACGAAATCAGAACTAACGCAGAGGGTAGTGATACTCAACGATACAATTGCAGCAGTATTTTTGATTTTGACTTTGCAAAAGCCAACTTTCATAAATTAAATAAAGAGTTGTCTAAATTAACCTGGCCTGAATATTGTGGCGATATCGAACTTAATCTTTCACACTTTAATAACACTATTTATAGGCTCTTTGATAAACATGTACCTAGACGTAAATCTTTCTACGATGAACCAACGCAAGCATGGTTTACCAAAGAATTGGAAACCTTAAAAAATAAAAAGAACCGTTCATTCAAGCTTTACAAGAAATCCGGTTTAAACAAAGATTACCTAAAGTACTCGAATTTACGTCAGAAATACTTTGAGTTGAACAATAAATGTTACAATGCTTATATTCGCAAAATAAAAACCAACATTATCTGCAACCCAAAGTCATTTTATGGTTTCGTAAACTCAAAACGTAATGTAAAGAGTTTTCCGTCTGCTATGAAATACGAAGACTGTATATCCAGTGAAAATCAAGATATTGCAAATTTCTTTGCTCAGTTTTTTAAATCTAATTATTCTACTACAGAATTTTCTCAATTAATTGAGTATCCATACCTGTTGGATACAAACAACGCTATTAATAGTCCAATAATTTCTCCTGAAAATGTCGTATACTATCTAAAAACCTTAAAAGTGTCATTTAAAATTGGTCCTGACATGATTCCGGCATGTTTTCTTAAAAACTGTGCTAACTTCATTTACAAGCCTCTTACTGGTCTCTTTAATTTGTCTCTGAAAAGTGGCGTATTTCCATCAGTTTGGAAAGAATCTTTCCTTACGCCACTTTATAAAAGTGGGAGTAGATCATCTGTCGACAACTATCGCCCCATAGCAAAGCTTTCAGCGATTCCAAAATTATTTGAAGCTATTGTTACAAATCAGCTTACATATTCTATCTCCACATTGATTGCAGATTGTCAGCATGGCTTTTGTAAGGGAAAATCAACAAATACTAACCTACTAGAATTTACAACACATGTGTCGAACGGGTTTAGAGAAAATATGCACACAGATGTTATATATACAGATTTCAGTAAAGCGTTCGACAAAGTGAGTCACTCACTACTTATTCATAAACTTGTCCTACTCGGCTTTCAACCCAGTCTCACCCGCTGGATATCCTCATATCTTCTTTAAAGGACACAAAGAGTAATTTTTAAGAATGCGCTATCTAATGTCATTGATGTATCTTCAGGAGTTCCTCAATTCCCGATTCTTTTTTTGCTGTTCATTAACGATATATCCAGTACTATTAAGTTTTCCAAAATTTTGATGTACGCTGATGATGTCAAGATTTTTATGTCCTACACTCTGAGCGAAAATAGATCATTACTTCAATCTGACCTTGATAGACTGGGTGCTTGGTGTGATTTAAACTTTATGCCACTCAATATTAAAAAATGTAAATATATGTGTTTTTCGCGCAGAAACACACAACCAGCTTCCTACACAATTAACAATCATAGTCTTGAACAAGTATACGTTTTTGTGGATTTGGGGATTACGATGGATCGCAAACTTAGTTTCAATCTACATATTGATGCAACTGTCAATAAATCTAGAGGCGTTTTATCATTCGATAAGCGATGGTCGAAAGAATATAATGACCCGTATGTAACTAAAGCCCTTTTTACAACACTAGTAAGACCGATATTAGAGTATGGCTCAATTATTTGGAATCCTCGGTACCAAGTTCACGTCGATCGGATTGAATCGGTTCAAAAACAATTCTTACTTTTTGCGTTAAGAAATCTGCCATGGGATTCCTCATACAACCTCCCACCCTATACAGATCGCTTGAAACTTATAAACCTTCCGACACTCTCCAGTCGTAGGGAAATGCTCGGAATAATTTTTATCATTAAATTGCTAAACGGGTTGGTCTCTAGTCCATTTCTGCTCAGTGAAGTGAACTTTAACGTGCCCTTTCGGCCATCAAGACATTTTGTTATGGTCTACTTCCAACTTATAGTCATTTTTTCTTTTATTCAGTTTGATTGGTATGACTCACTGCGGTTGGATAGGTGACAGTTTAGGTTCACCCTGCGGTTTGACATAAATCGATAGATTCTGGGAAGTGGCGTGATTTTTGCCGAGGTGGCAGCACCAAATGTTCAATGAAATGGAAAAAGGCACCAATAACGGAATTTGTAATTTCCAGACAAACAAGTGGTTGGTGTGTTCTCGATGTGGCCAGAAATAAATAATAGGGTAAACCAGATTGCCCGAAAAATGACAGTAAATTAAATGGGCATTTGACATAAGTAAATATCATTTATTTCTTGTAGGGGAAATTAACGTATATCATTGGGTAACTTATATTAATTCATCAATTAGTAGGGTGGGAGACACATGGAATCCCGTCCTGATTCCTGACCCTGACTCGATGAATAACTCATTATATCGCCAAAACAAGGTGCAACCAAAATGGACAATAAGTATTAGTAATTGGTAAAAAGCATTTGTAAGGTGGAAGTTTAACCATTTTAACGTCGGCAATATTCATGTCTTATAGTATTATCCTTGGCAGGGTCGGATAAGGAGTTTCATGTGTCTCCTATCCTAAAACCCAGTAACGTCGGGTTCCGCGGACCACCAAGGGAACACACCAAACACAAGTTCTAGAACCTTCCTTTTTTCGCGCGCCAACGAAAGCGTGCCTTTAGGGTTCGGACTTAATAAAAGTTGTAGCAATTTTGCTACTTAATGCACTTTATGCAAATCTACTACGCTTTATGCTCCCATTTAATAGCACCATAGTTCTATTTTTCCTTTGATTAAGTAAATTTTTTTTCTGACTTCAAACTTTCCCGTAAAATAATCAATCATTGTTAATATTCTCTAATTTCTACTTTCCTTCCATACTTGAAAATTCACCTTTACTAAAACTAACTAAAGAGCAAAATAGTAGTAAAAGTAAAAGTACTAAATTCCCTTTTCTTTAAAGCCTTAAAATAAAAGTGTAATTACCGAACTTTCACTTTAAGTAATGTCTACAGATTAACTATCATGAAATCTACTAAACAGTTGTAAAATCATATCTTCTACGTTAATTTCAATAGCATGAGGCCTGGTTTTTTTGTTTCGGAATGAGTACTGTACTTTTACTAAATTTAGTAGTGCAATAGGGTCCTTAAAATAGTAATAAAATTCCGAACCCTGATGGCAACCACCAATCGTAGTGTCCCACCTGGCAACGATCACGCCATGTCAGACTGGTCAACGGAACTTTTCCATTGCGCAGTCGCAGTTGATTGGAAAGTTTCCCTATAGCGGCGTCACCGGCATTCGACCATTCAAATGTGAAAATTTTTTGGTGCAACCGGTCGTGATGTGTCGTGAAAAATTTTAGTGAAACACTTTAAATACAAAACCAGAACAATTATTCAGTTATTGCAACAGCAATTAAAAAGTGTTAAAAACTTCAGTGAGTTTAGTCTTCACCTTTGGCTGTATTACAGTCAAAGTTTCATTAACACATTTTGCAAAGAAAAAAAATCAGTGTGTGTGTCATATGTAAAGTTGAAAATTTTGCCAACTACAAAAGCAGTCGTAGTTTTTTTTTAAAGCCTCGTGTGCTCCTACTTTACCTTTGCGTAACTAAATAAAGTGGTAAATTATTAAATCCATAAATTTAAATAGCATTCGAGTTAATGGGCAAAAATATCACCCAAACAAACTAAAACTCAGAACAAAAGAGGGAAATCAAAAGTCATCAAGTTCAAATTGCAACCAAAAACTAAATCAACCACTTCAAGTTCCAGGAAGGTCAAGGCATTGAAAAGAGGAAAAAGGTAAGTAAGCTGAAATATATTGTATTTTTATACATATCTAGGTGTTGTTAAATTTTGAATATAGTTTTGCAGTGCTCCACTGTTTGTCAGGCAAATCTTCCATTGCCAAGTAATTTTCTGTAAATTCCCATTTTTTTACGGAACTTCTTTTAATTTTCTGATTATATGTAAAGTGTAAATCCGCGCGTATATTTTGGAGCAGTTCCTTCGGTAGCAGCCTGAATAGCTTTTGCCCAGCTTTGGCTTAGTGGTTTTTTTTTTGATTACGTTTTTTTGGCCATTGGGGTTTTCGGATCAGGCTGTAAATATTTTATTTGGCTCCCTAGGAACCCTCGTATGAAAACAAAAGCCTTACTTTCTTTCTCGTTTCAGCTACAACCACAGCAATCGGTAACAGCACAGCGCCATTAAGCACCATCGCGCGCGCCACTACGACAATAGCGCTCCACCATCGCGAGCGCCAATACAATAGCGCTCCACCATCGCGCGCGCCACTACAATAGCGCACAATCAGCACAACGTGCCACTATCGCGCGCACCAGCGGGCGCCAAGGCACTACAGCACCAGCAATTACCACCAGAAGTGACGATAGCGGGGCCGCCCACATATAGGCCGCCGCCCAACAACAACAACCACCAGAATTGACTACAACGGGGGCCGCCCACATATAGGCCCGCCGTTCCACCAGCATCGACAACCACCAGCAGCAGTGACGATAACGGGGGCCGCCGTCATATAGGCCCACCGTCTAACACCGGCAACAACAACAACAGCAGCGCCCCAACTACGGACCAAATGGGTGAGACCTATCTGATTTATAAATACCTAATTTAATTAGCTTATATTATTATTATTAGTTTATGGTACAAGTAAGTTGAAAAAAAAACAAGTAAGGAAAGGGCTGTCTTCGGCTGTGCCGAAGGCTTTATACCTTTCATGAATACGCACAATTTTTCTAAGTGTCCGATCCTTACTTACAATTACTTACAAACTCCTCAAAACTGTTAATTTAAAAATACATAGCCAAACCACATTTATCGTAGCAATCGGTAATATGGGATCTATATGTTATGTAAGTCCGATCTGTATGATTTTCACTACACACATCACATATATAATAAGTACCAAACCTGCAAAATTTTACGTTTCTAGCTTTTTTTTTGCAACATTTATAGACCAAAACCCATTTATCGAAACTCTCGATTATATGGGAGCTATATGTTTTGTGTGTCCGATCTTGGTGATTTTCACTACACAAGTTACAAATATAATATGTACTAAACCTGCAAAATTTCGCTCTCATAGCTTTTTGATTGCACGAGTTATAGGCCAAAACCCATTTATCGGAACTATCGATTGTATGGGAGCTATGCGTTGTGTAAGTCCGATCTGTATGATTTTCACTACACACATCACATATATAATAAGTACCAAACCTGCAAAATTTTACGTTTCTAAGTTTCTATTTGCAACATTTATAGCCCAAAACCCGTTTATCGGAACAATCGATTGTATGGGAGCTATACCTTGTATCGGTCCGATCTTGCTGGTTCCGACAAATGATTAATCCTATGCAAAATGGCGCCTGCTTGCAAAATTTCATCAAGATATCTCTAAAACTGAGGGACTAGTTTGCGTTCAAACAGACGGACGGACAGACGGACATGGCTAAATCAACTCATCTCGTCGCCCTGATCATTTCGGTATACTTAATGGTGGGTCTATCTCTTCTTCTTCTCACACTTACAAACATCGGACCAAAGTTATAATACCATTTCATGTTCATGAAAGGTATAAAAACTGTGAAATAAAAATATGTATATTTTAAAATTATAATATAATAAAAGTAAAGGAAGAATAGGAGGGTTTAAATTAAATAAACTAAATTGATGTTATAGTTTGATACCAACAGAAGAAAAAACAAAAGAAAAGAAATTTTACTATAAACAAAATAAAAAAAGTTAAACTTACTAAAATATAGAATAGGAGATAGGGAAAAAAAACCAAGGTGAAATAAGTGAGGAAAAAAAATTTATAAAATAGAATTGTTAAATCCAGATACGATTTGTATAGAGAGGGAACAAACTTACGTGAACGGGAGGGAATATTATTTCCAAGAAATAATGAGATGTACGATTTCGACTTCAAGTACAATGTTTATTCAACTATAATTCACTGGCCTTATGGGCTAAACTTATTCTAAATAGATATTACGTTATATTAAATGATGTGAGGTAGAGACAAGGGGCAAATGAGAAATGATATGATTATATGATGATGATACTTATTTGTTTTGTTCTGCTACTGCTATGTTGTTTTATCCTGCAACTGGTCCGCTCGACGTCCAAAGTAAAAAGAAAAAATATAGAGCGCTCAGCGCCCAGCTATGCCATACTGGAAACCAGTTCCAGTACCATTCCAATTTTAATATATTACGGCGCTCAGGGTTGCATTATTTGGTACGTCGTCTGCTCAGTACTAAGCGACGCCCGTCACTTAGTCATCGCGGCCCCTTTGCACGGGTGCAACTAATTCGCGTAGCCTCGTCAACTCCTTAATGATTCTGTCGAAGCTCTCCCGTACTTCGAGCTGACGGCGCGGTGGAGGAGCGACCTGGTCTGCCTGTAGACGGTGTAGCAGAGTGTGATGGCGTTCATCGCAGATACGACACGTGCCGGTCGACTCGCAATCGCGCACCCGGTAGTGATTCCGCGCCAAACAGTTGGGGCAGTACTCGTGCCGCTCCACACACCGCAACCTTTCGTTCACTGTCATGCTTAGAAATTTGGCACACGTACGTAATGAGTGGTAGCGCATGCACAGCATACACATATGCAGCCTGGGATTGAGCGGTGGATAAATCGGAGAGGGCAAGCGTGGTGAACGTCTGTAAAGAAAAGGAGCTTTAGTACAACATATATATGACATTTGGCAAAACATTAGTGGAGATGTGTGAATGTGAGATATGTGTGTGTTAGAGATTAATGGGATTAGTGGGGTTAGGCAGAGCAGAAGAAGTTGGCAGGGGACACAATTTGACGATTGGTCTGGTGAAGAGTCCATGTTGGGTCCGAACGTCCGCCACTCGGACGCGGCTATCTGATCCTTGGTAAACCCTTTCAATACGACCCAATCGCCACTCCTGTGGAGGTAGTAAATCGTTCTTGATAACGACGAAGTCACCCACTTGTAGATTTTCCTGCGGCTGTTTCCACTTGTATCGTTTGTGTAACTCCTTCAAATATTCCTCCTTCCAGCGCAGGGCAAATTGTTGATGCAGAATCTTCAGCTTCTCCCAGCGGTTTTGAAGCGAAAGATTGTCTATCTGGGGCTCCGGTGGAGCCAACAATGGGGCGCCGCGGAGAAAATGACCTGGGGTCAAAGCTAGTAGCTCGTCGGGACTGTCAGACATGGGTGATAAGGGACGGGAATTGAGCACAGCTTCGATACGGGCAAGCAATGTAGCAAGTTCTTCAAAGGTGAAATGATGGCTTCCCACAGTGCGCTTGAAGTGTAGCTTGAAGCTTTTGACCGCTGCCTCCCAGAGACCACCCATGTGCGGTGCGTTTGGTGGTAAAAATTGCCACTCAAAACCCTGTGTTGAATATTTAGACTGGAGATCCTCAGAAACCTCTTTGATGAACCGGTCGAAATCTTTTTGTAGGGATCTTTGTGCGCCGACGAAGTTCTTTCCATTATCGGAGTATACTCGTTTCGGTAGCCCTCGCCTTCCAACAAAACGTGAGAAAGCTGCTTGGAAGGCCTTACTAGAGAGATCAGAACAAGGCTCAAGATGAATTGCCTTTGTTGAGAAACACACGAACACGCAGACATATCCTTTCATCATTGATGATTTCCGAAGCGTAGATGTTTTTAGTTCAAAGGGACCTGCGAAATCTAATCCGGTAAAGGTAAATGGGAGGGAGAAGTTTGACCGTTCTGGAGGTAAAGCTGCCATGATTTGAGATTGGGTAGACTTTTTGAAGATAATGCATGTTTTACAACTGCGAATACAAAATTTGATTTTCGACTTTAGCCGAGGTATGAAGTACTCCTGCCTAACCATCCTAACCATGAGTTGGTGTTCTGCATGCATCAATTGATTATGTATGAATTGAAGAAAAAGATAGCAGAATCGGGAGCCTTCAGGGATAATTATGGGATGTTTTTCACGGTAAGGGAGGTCAGAGTTAGCTAAGCGACCGTTTACTCTAAGAATGTCATGTTCATCCAGAAAGGGATTTAACGGCAGAAGTGGGCTCTTTTTGGATATCGGTTCCTTGTTGGAGAGTTTGATGTACTCCTTAAAGTAATATCTTTCCTGCGTTAATTTGATCAGACGTTCTTTTACGAAATGAATTTCCGCTTGACTAATAGAGAGAGAGGTATAATTGTGAGATGTAGTGGACTGTATGGGATTGGTTCGATGGATAAAGCGAAACATGTAAGCTATTACTCGAAGAGCTTTCGGCCAACATGAGAAGCGATCTAGGATGTCTGGTTCCTCTTCCAACGTATGTAGCGAGACGACTTTCCGTTCTTCGGGGGGAGAAACATTTTCACGTTGCGAAATCGGCCATTGATCGTGAGATTTGAGAAGCCACTCTGGTCCTGTCCACCAAAGCTGTTGTTGTATTAAATCCTGTGGTCTACATCCTCTAGTACCCAGGTCTGCGGGGTTGTGGTTAGTGCGTACGTGTCGCCATTTTATGTTTCCGACGTTCTGGATAATTTCTGAGGTACGGTTGGCCACGTACACTTTCCACGTACAAGGCGGTTTTTCGAGCCATGACAGGACAATCGACGAATCCGACCATAAAAATGTTTCACTGTCTCCTATGGGAAGATGATGGGAAAGGTTTTTAATGCATTTGGCTAGTAGCACTGCGCCACACAGTTCTAAGCGAGGGAGACTAACGGTGTGTAATGGGGCAACTTTAGTTTTCGAGAAAAGGAGATGTGATGAGACTTTGTTTTCTGACTCGGAACGAATGTAGATGGCTGCACAATATGCTTTCTCTGAAGCGTCACAAAAGCCATGCACCTGAATCCTGTTACTTGGAGAAAACTCCGTCCATCGCGGTATTCGAATATCTTCGATAAAGGGGAGATCGGACAAAAATTGTACCCATTTCTGAAGAGATATTGGCTTTACACATTCATCCCATTCTGTGCCCTCTAACCATATCTGCTGTAAAAGTATCTTTGCCTGAATAATAATTGGCGCTAGCCACCCTGCGGGGTCAAAAAGTTTCGATACCGAAGATAAAATTTCTCTTTTTGTTGCGCTTGTAGGTGATTGCGCTGGCTCAATTGTATATGAAAACGCGTCGTTCAAAGCGTTCCATCTAATCCCTAGCGTTTTTGTCGAACTAGAGCAATCGAACTTGAGAAAATCAGAATCAAGTAAATCTTCGGCGGGAATATGACCGAGAAGTTCGGGGTGGTTTGCGGTAATCTTTTTGAGGGGAAAACCGGCGGAATTTAAACAGTTGATGGTTTGGGACTGGGCCTGAATACAAGAGGGAATGTCGTGTCCACCAGACAGTATGTCGTCGACGTAAGTTTCCGATGTTAAAATTCTTTGGGCGAGTGGGTACGAATGCTGAGAATCATTTGCCAACTGGTGCAGGGTTCGTATGGCCAGGTAGGGAGCGCAGTTTACACCGAATGTTACTGTCTTCAAGGCAAAATCCGACAGTTTTGTTTCTTCACTTCTTCGGAAAAGAATGCGCTGATACTGCTGGTCATCCTCGTGCAGAAGTATTTGCCGGTACATTTTCTGTATATCACCGTTGAACACGTATCGATACAGACGCCAATTCAATATGACGAACATAAGGTCGGTTTGTAAGGTGGGGCCTATGTGGAGAATGTCATTGAGAGATGTGCCAGACAAAGTGGACTTCGAAGCATTAAACACCACTCTAACCTTGGTGGATGTACTAGACGGCTTGACAACTGAATGGTGGGGCAGATAATATGAGAAAAATTTGCCGTTTTCTTGAATTTCTTCGGGAGATGTTAGTTTCATATGATCCATGGAGATATATTCTTCTAATACTCGCTCATATTCGTCTTTGAGATCTGGTTTTTTACTGAGCGTATGCTCCATACGAATAGCTTGTCTCATTGCTTGTGAGCGAGATGGGCCTAGAGAGCGAAGGGAGGGGAATGCAGATTTAAAGGGTAAACGTACAACATACCGTCCGTCTTCTTGCCGGAAAGTAGTTTTTTGATACAATTCTTCGCAAATTTGATCGTCCTCAGATGCTGGATGGCATTGCTGTACTTCTTCCAATTCCCAAAAGCGCTTAAGTTGGGAATTCAAATCTTCATTCGAGATCTCCGTCGCGTACGTATGAAAACTGGAACATGTGTTTGTGGATAAGGGCCCGCTTAAATACCAGCCGAATATTGTATTTTGTGCTAACAAGCTCCCCAGCACTTGGTGTTTGATTCCTTGAAGTAAAATCTCTGGTATCAAGTCACTGCCAATAACGATGTCAATTTGCCCGGGAGTGTAGAAAAATGGATCGGCGAGGTCTAGGTCCTTAATTTCGTTGAGATTGGGTTTCGGGATTTGGAACGAGGGGAGAAAACTGGTGAGTTGCTTGAGAACTATCGCATTGGTGTTGATGCGGGTGTTATACCGTTTCGACACAAGTGTAAGTTGGCAAACCCGGTTTGCATTTTCCACAATTTTTCCGCCCATTCCTGTAACTGCAAAGCTTTCCTTGTAGGTAGGCAATTGGAGAAGATTTTGAATCCGCTGAGAGATAAAAGTTTTTTGGGACCCCTGATCGATCAGTGCCCGTAGCAGATGTAGAGAACCCCTGTGCTCGATATGCACTTGGGCAGTAGGGAGAAGGGTTTTTCCTTTATTGGAAGAGAAGTTTGCTAGGATGTTGGATTCGCTAGCAGGGACATTTTTTGAGGTAGATGGAGAGTCTTCCCAGTTTCCTTGAGACAAATCAAAAATGGGATGTCGAGACTGTTGGGAAGATTGAGTATGCAACAGATTTGTTGTACTTTTAGAGAGAGAAGAAGTCCTATTGTTTGCTTTCAATGCAGGTTTGGTAGGGGATTCAGCATGCAACAAGGTGTGGTGATTCTTCTTACAATGCGCACACCTATACGTACTCGTACAATTAGCGGCAGCGTGATTATATGCTAAACAGTTGCTGCAATATCGATGTCGCTCTACGCATTTACTACGTTCAGCAACACTCATCTTGCGAAATTCTGGACACGATTTCAATGGATGATTTAGACTGCATAAATTGCATTTTACGGCGGGATTAACACCTTGAGAGTGATATGCTTGGACTTTGAGAGTAGATTTTGGTGGGAGAGAGGTGCGAGGTTTAGCGACTTTATAACCTTGTAGGCGTTCAACTACCTCATACCGAGTGGTTAAGAACTGGTTCATTTGGGACCAGTCGGGAAGTTCTTTTCGGGACTCTAAAGACTGCTCCCACAGGGAGAGCGTTTCCTCGGGAAGTTTGGAGGAACAGAGATAAATGAGAATGGGGTCCCAATCCTTAACTGATACTCCTTGAGCCGTGAGAACTACTAAACAATCGTTGATGGTGTTTTGAACCTTTTGAATCCCTTCGCTATTTTCAGTGGTGACAGGTGAGATGTTAAATAGAGTTTTCAGCTGCTTATCAATAAGAATACGTCTATTTTCAAACCGATTTTTAAGCGCCTCCCAAGCCAAAGAGAAGTTTGCATCGCAAATAGTATATTGTTTGACAATGGCACCGGCTTTTCCTCGAGTTTTGTTTCTCAGGTGGAATAGCTTTTGTGCGGGAGTGAGCCTAGGGTGATTATAATAAACAGCTGTGAACATGTCACGAAAGCTGGGCCAATCTTCATACGTGCCGTAAAATATCTCGGTATCACAAGGAGGTACCTTTATGCAAGGCATGGGATTGGGGACAAAAGAGGTGGAGAGAGACTGGCGGCCGGTGAGATTATCTGCTGCAGGTTGGAGAACTTGTACCTGATCTAATATGTGCGCCTTGCAGATATAAAATGCTTCAGAACACAAATGAAATTTATTATTGGCTTCTTGTTTAAACTCCTTGCTAGCGGTTGTCTCTTCAGCCAAACAAACTATTTCGTAAGATTCTTTTAGCATGTCCCATCGGTTCTCAAGCTCCTGCAATTTTATATTTAAGAGAGTGGCCGTTTGCTCCTCTGATTTATCAGCTCCGAAAGCACTGCACAATTTGACTACATTATTCGAGTCGAAAATAAATTTGGACATCATTGCTGTTGAAAGTGCCATGTTGGGAATTTTACGAAAAAGGGATATGAGAGAGAAATTAAGATCAATAAAAATTGATAAATTGGTATTTTTCTACCTAGAGGAGATTTTCGTAAAATAAATCCGCGGTGGCACGCTAATGTACAAAAATATCCAGCTCAATTAACGATTCTTGCAGTTTTATGGTGTATGTGCACGTTTTACGGCAACCAATCCTTCTTATAATACTTTGCTGCTAACGGCAGCTTAAAATATGCACGTTGTGTTACTAGTAACCCCAACGCGCACCAACTTTCCAGACCTCGGCAGCTAAAAGAGATTGTATCGACTTCGAAAATTTTTGTTTAGGGACCTAGAGAGGGAAACGGGACTGAAATATTGAAGTAGTAGAGATTCGATGCACTGGATCAAGACAAAACAATAAGCGCGTTGATAACGTCCGCTGAAGCAAAATTATTAGGTACAAAATTACTGTGTACTCTCCCAAATAATTTGAAACACACCCTACTGCAATCTTTAGGTAATATTTATTTACGCCCTTCTTAGCGATTTTGTAAATTTCCGCAATATTTTCTCACTTTATAACTTTGCTTTTCACTAGCATTAAAAAGGTGCAAGGGAACTAAATGGTAAATTGGGTAAAATCGTATGACCAAATAGCTGTTTTTCATATGTACATAGGTATGTATACATAAATATGTATGCAAGAAATATACCGCTTTCTTGCCGGTAAAAACAGCAATACAATGCACAAAAAGACAAGGTTAAATTTGATTTAATTTTATGTAGCGTTATTTATGTTTGTCACTATTATTGGTAATTTCAGCACTCACCCAGACATTTTGCTATATGTATGTATGTATGTACTGTTGGGAAAGTGTGTTGGGACGTGGATTTTCCTGCCTCCTTGCGCTGGTGTTTTGATCTGTTGGTTTTGATCTTTTATTTTCCACTTTTCGGTCACTTTAATCTGCTCCTGTTCGCTGTTTTAATAAATTGTCTCCAATTTTCACGGTTTTTTTTTTTTTTGTTTTCGCACTTCTATTTAACTCCACTTGTTGTTAGCTTTGTTAGAAAAAAATTGTAGTGAAAAAATGGGAATGAAGTGGGAATGGAAGAGACTGGGTTTGTTTGTTTAGCGCGCAGCTAAGGCCAGTGTTGTTCACGTATAGTTTTTTATAAAGGGAATTTTTTGCTTGCCAATCTGCTGATTCAAATTTGGCTCGCAAGGACCAATGTTAAATCCAGATACGATTTGTATAGAGAGGGAACAAACTTACGTGAACGGGAGGGAATATTATTTCCAAGAAATAATGAGATGTACGATTTCGACTTCAAGTACAATGTTTATTCAACTATAATTCACTGGCCTTATGGGCTAAACTTATTCTAAATAGATATTACGTTATATTAAATGATGTGAGGTAGAGACAAGGGGCAAATGAGAAATGATATGATTATATGATGATGATACTTATTTGTTTTGTTCTGCTACTGCTATGTTGTTTTATCCTGCAACTGGTCCGCTCGACGTCCAAAGTAAAAAGAAAAAATATAGAGCGCTCAGCGCCCAGCTATGCCATACTGGAAACCAGTTCCAGTACCATTCCAATTTTAATATATTACGGCGCTCAGGGTTGCATTATTTGGTACGTCGTCTGCTCAGTACTAAGCGACGCCCGTCACTTAGTCAAGAATTAAAAACAATAAAATATACTTAAAAATACCTTAAAATAAAATAAGATGAAATAAAATAAATAAAATAAAATAAAATAAAATAAATAACATAAAATAGAACAAAATATGTAACCTAAGATAGAACTAAATACATAAAATAAAAATAAAATTAAATACGTGAAATAAAATGAATTTAATTAAATACATAAACTAAATACCTAAAAATATATTTTAATGCAACTGATCAAATACATAAATAAATAAATAAACAAATTTCAATAATAACAAATAAAGGCCGCCAATAAAATAACATAACAATAAATAAATAATAAATAAAGTAACTTAATAATATAACAAAAATAAGAATAAGCAAACAAAACCTAAAATATAAGTAAATAAGCAAACAAAAGTAAAATACCTTAACGAAAATTTAATTAAAAGATTTAAATAGAGAGGTAGTTTGAAAGAAAAGAAAAGATAGAATAGGAATGTAATTTACAAAAAAATAAGAAAAAAAAGGTTTAACTAAATACAATGTTTTTTTTTAAATAAATATTTATAAAACTAAGTTAAGTAATGAATTATAAATAAAAATTATAATTAAAATGGGAGTGCTGGCGTTCCGATTTAATTAGAAGGCAGTAGGTTTTTTTAGGTAAGGGGCCATCGATATTAGGAGCATCGATGGCCATGGATGAGGGTGGGCCAAGCACCGGGCGTCGCATCGACACCAGCGGCGCCCCCTTTGGTTGTTCGGCCTTATTTTTTTTTGGTTTACTGTTTATTTAAATTCTTTTTCAGCTGTGGTAATCGGTCGTTTCCGATTCGTTTGTTTTTTTCAGGTTGTCTGTTGTGTTAATTTAAATCCGTCCGTTTTATTTCAATTAATTTTGTTTATCGATTTTTTTTTTTAATAACTTAACACCCGTTTCGTTTTAAATTTTTATTTGCTTTAGTTTTTCGGTTAATTTTGAATTTTTCGTTCCGCCCGTTTATTTTGAGTTTTGATTTAAAATTTTAGTTGCCCGTTTCTTTTGAGTTTTTGAATGTTTAAATGTCAACGGTCTGTCCGTGGCATCCGGGTTTAACCGGATGTTGTTTTAAACGTAATTTTGACGCGGTTTTTGCGTTTTTCCCCGCGTTTAAAAGGCATGATTTTGACCTTTTCTCTGTTTATGGCGCAGGACGGTAAGGTTGGCAAGAGCCCACCCCAGCCGACAATGACTAGCCACAGTGCGACCTCAGATCATGCCGACCGCCTTCCTTACTGCTCCATTTTGACGCGTTTCCATAACAGATGGCGCCCAACGCGGCACCCGAGGCACTGGCCTCGATGACTTTTCTGGTCGACTTGTGAGGTTTCACCATCTCGTATGTCCCAGGTAGGCAAGCCCAGGAGTCGCCACCTGCGTTGCGACGGGATGGTGGGACTGACCAAGTTGTCCGGATGGGTCTTCGGGTTCAGTAGCTGAGGGCTCCACGAGACTTCACGTCATGTCCACCGGAAGTTTTGCTTTTCACCCGGTGAGGTAGTGCTAAACGCACTTAGTTTTTTTGTAATATACATATTTTTTTGTCCCGGGTCTGTTGTCCGATGTCGGCTTCGGGAAAAATAAATATGTCCGCTAAGTGGGGTTTAGTTTGTTTAGGGATTTTTTTTTTAACTTTTCGTTTTGCCGAACGTGTGTTTGTTTTGTCTTTGTTTTTTTGTATGCATTTTTTTTTCTTGTGTAGGTATCTCCACTCCTCTAACCAGTCTCAGGTGGCAGCCTTCAGCAGCCGCTGCATTGCGGAAGGAGGAGTGAGGGACCGAATAACCCCCTTTTTCAACTGCGCAAGTCTGGGGAAATGCGGTATCTAACCGCATCCTTTCATTGCGGCGCAGCTGAGGAGGGGTAGAACGCAGATTTTCAGTTTTTTTTCATTTTCGGTCTACAGCACCCAGGCAAGTCTCAGGCGGCAGCCTTTAGCAGCCCCTGCATTGCGGTCGGGAGTGCTGGAGTCCAAATAAGTTTAAACTTTTTCAACTGCGCAAGTCTGGGGAAATGCGGTATCTAACCGCCTCCTTTCATTGCGGCGCAGCTGAAGAGGTGTAAAGTAAAATAAATTTTCAGTTTCTTTTTGTCATTTGCGGTCTACAGTGCCTCGGCAAGTCTCAGGCGGCAGCCTTTAGCAGCCCCTGCATTGCGGTCGGGAGTACTGTAGTCCAAATAAGTTTAACTTTTTCAAAATTTTCGCCATGGTACACCCACATGTCTCAGGGCGAGGTGTCCTTAAGACCACCCCTGCATTGCGGTAGGTGTACCTGGATCTGTCCTTGTCAAATGTTTTATGTTTATTTCTTTTCCATTATACCTATGCCTTCTAATGATGGGATGTCAGCATTCCCATTGAACATCTAAATACACATACCAATATCTTTTTCAAAACAACATATCGTATTTCATTGCTTTGATTTTTAAACGTATATTTACTAATCAAACTTTCTTTCAGCATATATTGTTCACGTATATATATATATTTTTTTGAAAACTATTATATTTTTTTTTACGGAAAAGTCGTTACGATTAGCGACTTGATAAACGTTGACATAATCAACCATAAATTTTTTTACGCGAATCGTCGGTATTATAGGGTAGGGAGGGTGAATTTTGACTTTGTGCCTTCCAACCGCCCCTTGTAACCGAAACCAATACTTAACCATTTTTTTTATTGACCGATTTTTTTTTGATAGACACAGTCCTAGTAGACATGGAACAGTCAGCTGAACGCATGACTACTAGAAATTCTACGCGAGGAAGTGGGGGTAAACCTAGAGGTCAGGGTAGAGGGGCATTTCCGAAACAGCCCACAAATCGGCCTTTAGTGATGCATTCTCCAGTAGGTAGTCCGGGTAGAGGAGATTCGACCGGGACAGTATTGAACCCTGCTTCCAACCATAAGATGGATATACCGGCTAGTACCAATATCCTTGATTCGTCCATGGCCGCAGATCCAATGCATAATATTTGTGACCCTTCGACTAACGTGGTGACCGGTATACAGGAAGAAGCTGGAGTTTTGCTACAAAACTCTATACCTCTTAACACTTTAGGTGATAGGAATACTCCGCGGAATATTGCCGAGGCCCCTCCTGAAGATTCGTGGGTGAACGTGCTACATCAGCTGTTCAGGACTTCTCAGGAGGAGATGCGTAACGAAATGAGGACGATCACGGAGAACATGGACTTACTTAACGCTGCAGTAACATCGTCGCAGGGCGGTGCGACCTATACCAGGAACACCAATAAGGATGAAAGGAACCGGGCCCAGACCTTTGTTAGTAACCAAGCCAACATCATTTCGAACAACATGGCGGTGAAACCACAGGAGTGGAAGGTCTCCTTCGATGGTACTGGGAGCGTTGCGGATTTTTTGTTCAAATTAGACACCTTATGTGAGCGGACTCAGTGTTCTGATGACCAGCTAATGGCGAGTTTTCATCTATTTCTGTCAGGGCGGGCTGAAGAATGGTACTGGCTATTCACCAAGCAAAACCCAAACGCGAATTATCCTTTTTTGTGTTATTCTTTGAAGCGTGAGTTTGGAACATTGAAAAGTGACCACGAGATCATGATGGATATCTCAATGCGAAAGCAAAAGCTAAGTGAGTCATACGATGAGTTCCACACTGACATAGTAGCACTTAACGCGCGCCTTAGAGAACCGATGTCAGAAGCCCTACTGATTGACATAATAAAACGAAACGTCAACAGTAGCTTGAAGCTTATGCTGTTCAACGCAGAGGCGAGGACATTGCATGATCTGCGCGATATAGCACGAAAAGGTGAACAAGTGCTGAGGGAGAGCAAGATTCTTGGAACAACTTATACCGGAAGACATGTCAATGAAGCCCGATCGATGACACCTGATAGGAGGATGGAAGGCGAGGATTGCGAAGCTGACCCGCAGATCGAGGCGTTGGAGTATCGGCGCAATAGGAAACCGGACACTTCAGGAATCCAATGTTGGAATTGTCAAGCCATGGGGCATTCGTATATGTATTGTGAGGAACCCATTAGGAACCCTTTTTGCTTTAAGTGCGGGCATAGAGGCGTGTACACCCCTAAGTGTCAAAAGGACCATCGCCGGCAGGGAAACCAATATTCGAGCGAGAAGATGGGGGAAACTCGTTCGGTGCCATAGCCCCCATATCAGCCAGTGCCCGAGGAGTCGCCTCGAGTGCTGAAACCTTCGCGAGCAGTGAGCGCCATGGAATTGGTGAACTTTCGAGGAGTAGTGGCACTCTTGCGACGAAACAACCCAACGTTATAGTAACTTTTCCTGATAGTTCAGATAGCTCCAATAGCTCAGATTCAGATAGTCCAGGGCCGTCAGCTCATATTTCAAAGCAAGTTCACATTTTGAAAAGTCATAGCAGAGATGTTGCTTGTCAAGCGCACTTTTCACCTAGTTTGGAACAGAGGGTTACCAGTTACGAGCTAGTTAGGTCAAGAATTTTCGGAAACAATCCAGAGTCATTCGTATCGGACGATATTGTAAGATGTAGGAAGAGATATAATAATCGAGTACAGGAGCGTAAACTTTTGCAAAGCACCACCTTAGTTCTCACAGAGGATGAAAGGCCTCTGGTGCGGATAAAAATAGAAAACAGTTTTATAGTAGGCTTGCTGGACTCGGGTGCTAATGTCTCTATCCTTGGGAAGGACTGTGAAGAGTTTTTGGATTCGATTGGGCTTAAGTACCACCCACTACAGGCTTTTGTATACACGGCGGGTGGCGTCAAGCAGAAAATACTAGGTTCTGTTTCCTTACCTGTGACTTTCAAAAACACTACCAAAACCATACGTTTTTACCTTGTTCCTTCGCTCCTTCAAGAAGCGTATTTCGGAGTTGATTTTTGGAGAGCTTTCGCGTTAGCGCCGGATATTTTCCCCAGTGTAGCATGTCTAGAGATTAGCGAAGAGAGGGAACAAGAACATAACTTTCATGAATTAACAACAATGCAGAAGGTCGAGCTGCAGAACGTAGTAGACACGTTTCCGTCATTTGAGAAGTTAGGTCTGGGTCAAACAAAGCTAGTCGAACACCATATTGACACGGGCGACGCGGTTCCAATAAAGAGCAAGCATTTCCCTCTTTCGCCACCGAGGCAAGCCGAAGCTTATAGTGAGATAGATAGGCTGCTCGAGATGGGAGTTATCGAGGAATCGAACTCGCCGTGGTGTAGTCCTGTGGTGTTGGTCCGGAAACCAGGGAAGGTCCGGCTTTGTATTGATTCCAGAAAAGTCAACGCGGTTACGAAGAAGGACTCATACCCGTTGCCGCATATTAATGGGCTATTGAGTAGGTTGAAGGATACCCATTTCATCAGTGGTATCGACCTGAAGGACGCGTTTTTCCAAATCAAATTGACGGAATCATCGAAAGAAAAGACAGCGTTCGCAGTTCCGGGGAAGCCTCTCTACCACTTCAAAGTAATGCCATTTGGGTTATGTAACGGGCCGCAGACGATGAGCAGGCTGATGGACAAGGCCATTCCTTCGCGGTTGCGTGAGAACGTCTTTGTTTACTTGGATGACCTGATGGTATGTACCACTAACTTTGAGGACCACCTGAGCTTATTGGCAGAGGTAGCAAAGTGTTTGAGGGACGCGGGCCTCACCATTAACGTAAAGAAGAGCAAATTTTGTCAAAAGGAAATTCGATATTTAGGGTACTTGATAGGTAGCGAATGCTTGAAGGTAGACCCAGGGAAGATAGAAGCAGTTAAAAGTTTTCTGATCCCGAAGTCTCCGAGGCAGGTGCGTAGGTTTGTAGGTATGGCAAATTGGTATAGGGCGTTTATTACAAATTTTGCTGATTTAGCAGGCCCTTTGACCGATTGCCTTCGGAAAAAGCTAGGTCCATTCAAACTTACCCCTGAGGCAATAGAGGCTTTCGAAAAGCTGAAGGTAGCCTTGAGCTCCGCTCCTGTCCTGGCCCAACCCGATTTCTCGAAAGAATTTGTTATTCAGTGCGATGCGTCCAAAATAGGTGTGGGTGGTGTGCTATTCCAGGTCGACGACGAGGGCGCTGAGCATCCAATAGCGTTCGTTTCAAAGAAGCTTAACAATGCTCAGCGCAATTATACCGTGACCGAGCTGGAATGCCTAGCAGCCATAGTCAATGTCAAACGCTTTCGTCCATACATTGAGGGTCTGCCATTTCGTATTATTACAGACCATTCGAGCCTCAAGTGGTTGATGACTCAAAAGGATTTGAGTGGTAGATTGGCTAGGTGGTCGCTTCTGCTTCAGAGATATGACTTTAAAATGGAACATCGCAAGGGAACCTTGAATATTGTTCCGGATGCTCTATCGCGCTTTGATGTAGACGCGCTGACCTATCCGAACACACCTCATGAAATAGATTTAGAGTCGGCAGAATTTGCAAGTGCCGAATACTCGGATCTAGTCCGAACCATTTTAGATAACAAAGAGGCACTACCGGATTTACGTGTAAACGAGGGCGTAGTTTTCAAAAGGGTTAAATTTCGTAAGGGTGTGGAGGATGAGGAGCATTCGCTATGGCGGTTATGGTTACCGACTGGGTTGATGAAGGAGACAATACGACTTGCGCACGATGCGAACAGGAGCTACCACGGAGGATGGCAGAAAACCTTGGAGCGCGTTCGGCAGAAATACTTCTGGCCAAGCCAAGCTAAGGACGTCCGGGAGTATGTACGCAAGTGCGACAAGCCAGGCCACCCATAGCGAATGCCTTTACTTCGGAAAGACCATTTCAGCGGTTCTACTGCGATTTCCTGGGGCCATATCCGAGATCGAAGCGTCGAAATCAATTCCTTTTCATTTTATTGGACCATTTTTCAAAGTATGTTTGGTTGAAGCCCATGCAGAGAGCGACGACGGTAAACGTTATGAATTACTTCACTTCTGAAATTTTTCCAACTGTAGGGGTCCCTCAGTATATCCACAGCGACAACGGTAAACAGTTTATCTCAAAGGATATGAAGCAATTTTTAGAAAGTTACGGGGTCACCCATATTACGACAGAGCTATACTCACCGCAGGCTAACGCGTCTGAACGCGTAAATATGGAGATTGTTTCAAAAATAAGAGTTTTTCTGAAGGATAAACAGGATCATACTGACTGTGATAGGCATATACCCGAAATACTATCAGTTTTAAGAAGTGACTTTCATACCTCAATTCAGTGCTCTCCATACTTTGCATTATACGGCCAGAACATGATTCAGCATGCATCGGCATACAACATACTAGATAAAATCGGCGCTCTGGCGCAAGATGAAATCCCAATAGTGGCTAGGCCTGATAAATTTGCAAATATTCGCGAGAAAATTCGTAGGAATTTAGACACGGCCAAAGATAGGGCCGTAAGAGTATATAACAAACGCTCTAGACTAGTGAACTACAGGGAAGGTCAGGAGGTTTTTAGGATAAATTTTGCTTTGAGTAACTTTAAACAAGGCATAAACGCCAAATTCCTGCCGAAATATCTTAAGTGTCGAGTTCGTCGAAAAATAGGCAATGCGCTGTATGACTTGGAAGATCTGATGGGAAAATTGATAGGCCGTTTCCATGCTTCGGATATTCGTCCCCAATAACCAGAATTTTGACATTTTTTTTTATTACTTTTTTTTCTCAACCTTGCATTTCCATCTGGGCGTTTTGGCAGTCAGGGACAACTCGCCCAGTATTCTCCCCGAGCATTGACCCAGAAGGGGGTCCACTTGTGCTTCCACAGGGAGCAGTGTATAACCTGGCAATCCTGATAAACGGATTGTCTTTCGGAGTTTTGACGAGTTCTCCATAATCAAAATGTCTACCGGATGAATATTTATCGAATATGAAACCCGCTTCTCCGGTTCTTTTTCTTTAACCTTCCGTGGGGGTGAAACCACTGGAAATATCTCTTTCGGAGTTTTGACGAGTTCTCCAATAACAAATGTCTACCGCCGCGAAGCATGTTAACTAAGAAACAAAATTCAATTCTCCGTTTTTCTCAAGCCTAACTTCTGTGGGGGCCAAACCACTATAAAACTTCCCTTCGCCGCAATGCGTTTTGAACTACGAAACAAAATACTTCAAATTTATCTCCTTACTGGCGGATCTTCTGTGCCCGGCTAGCTTGTGGTAGAACTAGAGACTCTTATCTAGGGGTGAGTCGTGCCCCACGTTTTTTATTTCGAAATGGCTTTCTTGCAAGTATACCTTTTTCCTGTTCGCTTCATTGACCGGTCTTCGAAGCGAAGCAGGTCTGTTTCTACTTCCAACTTATAGTCATTTTTTCTTTTATTCAGTTTGATTGGTATGACTCACTGCGGTTGGATAGGTGACAGTTTAGGTTCACCCTGCGGTTTGACATAAATCGATAGATTCTGGGAAGTGGCGTGATTTTTGCCGAGGTGGCAGCACCAAATGTTCCATGAAATGGAAAAAGGCACCAATAACGGAATTTGTAATTTCCAGACAAACAAGTGGTTGGTGTGTTCTCGATGTGGCCAGAAATAAATAATAGGGTAAACCAGATTGCCCGAAAAATGACAGTAAATTAAATGGGCATTTGACATAAGTAAATATCATTTATTTCTTGTAGGGGAAATTAACGTATATCATTGGGTAACTTATATTAATTCATCAATTAGTAGGGTGGGAGACACATGGAATCCCGTCCTGATTCCTGACCCTGACTCGATGAATAACTCATTATATCGCCAAAACAAGGTGCAACCAAAATGGACAATAAGTATTAGTAATTGGTAAAAAGCATTTGTAAGGTGGAAGTTTAACCATTTTAACGTCGGCAATATTCATGTCTTATAGTATTATCCTTGGCAGGGTCGGATAAGGAGTTTCATGTGTCTCCTATCCTAAAACCCAGTAACGTCGGGTTCCGCGGACCACCAAGGGAACACACCAAACACAAGTTCTAGAACCTTCCTTTTTTCGCGCGCCAACGAAAGCGTGCCTTTAGGGTTCGGACTTAATAAAAGTTGTAGCAATTTTGCTACTTAATGCACTTTATGCAAATCTACTACGCTTTATGCTCCCATTTAATAGCACCATAGTTCGATTTTTCCTTTGATTAAGTAAATTTTTTTTCTGACTTCAAACTTTCCCGTAAAATAATCAATCATTGTTAATATTCTCTAATTTCTACTTTCCTTCCATACTTGAAAAATCACCTTTACTAAAACTAACTAAAGAGCAAAATAGTAGTAAAAGTAAAAGTACTAAATTCCCTTTTCTTTAAAGCCTTAAAATAAAAGTGTAATTACCGAACTTTCACTTTAAGTAATGTCTACAGATTAACTATCATGAAATCTACTAAACAGTTGTAAAATCATATCTTCTACGCTAATTTCAATAGCATGAGGCCTGGTTTTTTTGTTTCGGAATGAGTACTGTACTTTTACTAAATTTAGTAGTGCAATAGGGTCCTTAAAATAGTAATAAAATTCCGAACCCTGATGGCAACCACCAATCGTAGTGTCCCACCTGGCAACGATCACGCCATGTCAGACTGGTCAACGGAACTTTTCCATTGCGCAGTCGCAGTTGATTGGAAAGTTTCCCTATAGCGGCGTCACCGGCATTCGACCATTCAAATGTGAAAATTTTTTGGTGCAACCGGTCGTGATGTGTCGTGAAAAATTTTAGTGAAACACTTTAAATACAAAACCAGAACAATTATTCAGTTATTGCAACAGCAATTAAAAAGTGTTGAAAACTTCAGTGAGTTTAGTCTTCACCTTTGGCTGTATTACAGTCAAAGTTTCATTAATTTGCAAAGAAAAAAAATCAGTGTGTGTGTCATATGTAAAGTTGAAAATTTTGCCAACTACAAAAGCAGTCGTAGTTTTTTTTTAAAGCCTCGTGTGCTCCTACTTTACCTTTGCGTAACTAAATAAAGTGGTAAATTATTAAATCCATAAATTTAAATAGCATTCGAGTTAATGGGCAAAAATATCACCCAAACAAACTAAAACTCAGAACAAAAGAGGGAAATCAAAAGTCATCAAGTTCAACTAAAATTGCAACCAAAAACTAAATCAACCACTTCAAGTTCCAGGAAGGTCAAGGCATTGAAAAGAGGAAAAAGGTAAGTAAGCTGAAATATATTGTATTTTTATACATATCTAGGTGTTGTTAAATTTTGAATATAGTTTTGCAGTGCTCCACTGTTTGTCAGGCAAATCTTCCATTGCCAAGTAATTTTCTGTAAATTCCCATTTTTTTACGGAACCTCTTTTAATTTTCTGATTATATGTAAAGTGTAAATCCGCGCGTATATTTTGGAGCAGTTCCTTCGGTAGCAGCCTGAATAGCTTTTGCCCAGCTTTGGCTTAGTGGTTTTTTTTTTGATTACGTTTTTTTGGCCATTGGGGTTTTCGGATCAGGCTGTAAATATTTTATTTGGCTCCCTAGGAACCCTCGTATGAAAACAAAAGCCTTACTTTCTTTCTCGTTTCAGCTACAACCACAGCAATCGGTAACAGCACAGCGCCATTAAGCACCATCGCGCGCGCCACTACGACAACGCACCACCGAAGCGGAGCGAACATCGCGCCCACCTCGCGCACCATAATTGCGCGCGCTACCCTTTGACGCACCACCTTAATTGCGCACCATCATTGCGCGCGCTACCACCGCTCCACAATCGCGCGCGCCTGTACAATAGCGCTCCACCATCGCGAGCGCCAATACAATAGCGCTCCACCATCGCGCGCGCCACTACAATAGCGCACAATCAGCACAACGTGCCACTATCGCGCGCACCAGCGGGCGCCAAGGCACTACAGCACCAGCAATTACCACCAGAAGTGACGATAGCGGGGCCGCCCACATATAGGCCGCCGCCCAACAACAACAACCACCAGAATTGACTACAACGGGGGCCGCCCACATATAGGCCCGCCGTTCCACCAGCATCGACAACCACCAGCAGCAGTGACGATAACGGGGGCCGCCGTCATATAGGCCCACCGGCAACAACAACAACAGCAGCGCCCCAACTACGGATCAAATGGGTGAGACCTATCTGATTTATAAATACCTAATTTAATTAGCTTATATTATTATTATTAGTTTATGGTACAAGTAAGTTGAAAAAAAAACAAGTAAGGAAAGGGCTGTCTTCGGCTGTGCCGAAGGCTTTATACCTTTCATGAATACGCACAATTTTTCTAAGTGTCCGATCCTTACTTACAATTACTTACAAACTCCTCAAAACTGTTAATTTAAAAATACATAGCCAAACCACATTTATCGTAGCAATCGGTAATATGGGATCTATATGTTATGTAAGTCCGATCTGTATGATTTTCACTACACACATCACATATATAATAAGTACCAAACCTGCAAAATTTTACGTTTCTAGCTTTTTTTTGCAACATTTATAGACCAAAACCCATTTATCGAAACTATCGATTATATGGGAGCTATATGTTTTGTGTGTCCGATCTGGATGATTTTCACTACACAAGTTACAAATATAATATGTACTAAACCTGCAAAATTTCGCTCTCATAGCTTTTTGATTGCACGAGTTATAGGCCAAAACCCATTTATCGGAACTATCGATTGTATGGGAGCTATGCGTTGTGTAAGTCCGATCTGTATGATTTTCACTACATACATCACATATATAATAAGTACCAAACCTGCAAAATTTTACGTTTCTAAGTTTCTATTTGCAACATTTATAGCCCAAAACCCGTTTATCGGAACAATCGATTGTATGGGAGCTATACCTTGTATCGGTCCGATCTTGCTGGTTCCGACAAATGATTAATCCTATGCAAAATGGCGCCTGCTTGCAAAATTTCATCAAGATATCTCTAAAACTGAGGGACTAGTTTGCGTTCAAACAGACGGACGGACAGACGGACATGGCTAAATCAACTCATCTCGTCGCCCTGATCATTTCGGTATACTTAATGGTGGGTCTATCTCTTCTTCTTCTCACACTTACAAACATCGGACCAAAGTTATAATACCATTTCATGTTCATGAAAGGTATAAAAACTGTGAAATAAAAATATGTATATTTTAAAATTATAATATAATAAAAGTAAAGGAAGAATAGGAGGGTTTAAATTAAATAAACTAAATTGATATTATAGTTTGATACCAACAGAAGAAAAAACAAAAGAAAAGAAATTTTACTATAAACAAAATGACGATGATGATGATGACGATCTCCGTGGGAGAATGAAATATATTGGGAACAAATTTTAAAAACAAAGTGTTTCATTACACCTGACCTAGAGCCAGCTTTAATCATTTAATTTCAAAATAAAAAAAGTTAAACTTACTAAAATATAGAATAGGAGATAGGGAAAAAAAACCAAAGTGAAATAAGTGAGGAAAAAAAATTTATAAAATAGAATTAAAAACAATAAAATATACTTAAAAATACCTTAAAATAAAATAAGATGAAATAAAATAAATAAAATAAAATAAAATAAAATAAATAACATAAAATAGAACAAAATATGTAACCTAAGATAGAACTAAATACATAAAATAAAAATAAAATTAAATACGTGAAATAAAATAAATTTAATTAAATACATAAACTAAATACCTAAAAATATATTTTAATGCAACTGATCAAATACATAAATAAATAAATAAACAAATTTCAATAATAACAAATAAAGGCCGCCAATAAAATAACATAACAATAAATAAATAATAAATAAAGTAACTTAATAATATAACAAAAATAAGAATAAGCAAACAAAACCTAAAATATAAGTAAATAAGCAAACAAAAGTAAAATACCTTAACGAAAATTTAATTAAAAGATTTAAATAGAGAGGTAGTTTGAAAGAAAAGAAAAGATAGAATAGGAATGTAATTTACAAAAAAATAAGAAAAAAAAGGTTTAACTAAATACAATGTTTTTTTTTAAATAAATATTTATAAAACTAAGTTAAGTAATGAATTATAAATAAAAATTATAATTAAAATGGGAGTGCTGGCGTTCCGATTTAATTAGAAGGCAGTAGGTTTTTTTAGGTAAGGGGCCATCGATATTAGGAGCATCGATGGCCATGGATGAGGGTGGGCCAAGCACCGGGCGTCGCATCGACACCAGCGGCGCCCCCTTTGGTTGTTCGGCCTTATTTTTTTTTGGTTTACTGTTTATTTAAATTCTTTTTCAGCTGTGGTAATCGGTCGTTTCCGATTCGTTTGTTTTTTTCAGGTTGTCTGTTGTGTTAATTTAAATCCGTCCGTTTTATTTCAATTAATTTTGTTTATCGATTTTTTTTTTTAATAACTTAACACCCGTTTCGTTTTAAATTTTTATTTGCTTTAGTTTTTCGGTTAATTTTGAATTTTTCGTTCCGCCCGTTTATTTTGAGTTTTGATTTAAAATTTTAGTTGCCCGTTTCTTTTGAGTTTTTGAATGTTTAAATGTCAACGGTCTGTCCGTGGCATCCGGGTTTAACCGGATGTTGTTTTAAACGTAATTTTGACGCGGTTTTGAGGCATGATTTTGACCTTTTCTCTGTTTATGGCGCAGGACGGTAAGGTTGGCAAGAGCCCACCCCAGCCGACAATGACTATCTGTATGATTTTCACTACACACATCACATATATAATAAGTACCAAACCTGCAAAATTTTACGTTTCTAAGTTTCTATTTGCAACATTTATAGCCCAAAACCCGTTTATCGGAACAATCGATTGTATGGGAGCTATACCTTGTATCGGTCCGATCTTGCTGGTTCCGACAAATGATTAATCCTATGCAAAATGGCGCCTGCTTGCAAAATTTCATCAAGATATCTCTAAAACTGAGGGACTAGTTTGCGTTCAAACAGACGGACGGACAGACGGACATGGCTAAATCAACTCATCTCGTCGCCCTGATCATTTCGGTATACTTAATGGTGGGTCTATCTCTTCTTCTTCTCACACTTACAAACATCGGACCAAAGTTATAATACCATTTCATGTTCATGAAAGGTATAAAAACTGTGAAATAAAAATATGTATATTTTAAAATTATAATATAATAAAAGTAAAGGAAGAATAGGAGGGTTTAAATTAAATAAACTAAATTGATATTATAGTTTGATACCAACAGAAGAAAAAACAAAAGAAAAGAAATTTTACTATAAACAAAATAAAAAAAGTTAAACTTACTAAAATATAGAATAGGAGATAGGGAAAAAAAACCAAGGTGAAATAAGTGAGGAAAAAAAATTTATAAAATAGAATTAAAAACAATAAAATATACTTAAAAATACCTTAAAATAAAATAAGATGAAATAAAATAAATAAAATAAAATAAAATAAAATAAATAACATAAAGTAGAACAAAATATGTAACCTAAGATAGAACTAAATACATAAAATAAAAATAAAATTAAATACGTGAAATAAAATAAATTTAATTAAATACATAAACTAAATACCTAAAAATATATTTTAATGCAACTGATCAAATACATAAATAAATAAATAAACAAATTTCAATAATAACAAATAAAGGCCGCCAATAAAATAGCATAACAATAAATAAATAATAAATAAAGTAACTTAATAATATAACAAAAATAAGAATAAGCAAACAAAACCTAAAATATAAGTAAATAAGCAAACAAAAGTAAAATACCTTAACGAAAATTTAATTAAAAGATTTAAATAGAGAGGTAGTTTGAAAGAAAAGAAAAGATAGAATAGGAATGTAATTTACAAAAAAATAAGAAAAAAAAGGTTTAACTAAATACAATGTTTTTTTTTAAATAAATATTTATAAAACTAAGTTAAGTAATGAATTATAAATAAAAATTATAATTAAAATGGGAGTGCTGGCGTTCCGATTTAATTAGAAGGCAGTAGGTTTTTTTAGGTAAGGGGCCATCGATATTAGGAGCATCGATGGCCATGGATGAGGGTGGGCCAAGCACCGGGCTTCGCATCGACACCAGCGGCGCCCCCTTTGGTTGTTCGGCCTTATTTTTTTTTGGTTTACTGTTTATTTAAATTCTTTTTCAGCTGTGGTAATCGGTCGTTTCCGATTCGTTTGTTTTTTTCAGGTTGTCTGTTGTGTTAATTTAAATCCGTCCGTTTTATTTCAATTAATTTTGTTTATCGATTTTTTTTTTTAATAACTTAACACCCGTTTCGTTTTAAATTTTTATTTGCTTTAGTTTTTCGGTTAATTTTGAATTTTTCGTTCCGCCCGTTTATTTTGAGTTTTGATTTAAAATTTTAGTTGCCCGTTTCTTTTGAGTTTTTGAATGTTTAAATGTCAACGGTCTGTCCGTGGCATCCGGGTTTAACCGGATGTTGTTTTAAACGTAATTTTGACGCGGTTTTTGCGTTTTTCCCCGCGTTTAAAAGGCATGATTTTGACCTTTTCTCTGTTTATGGCGCAGGACGGTAAGGTTGGCAAGAGCCCACCCCAGCCGACAATGACTAGCCACAGTGCGACCTCAGATCATGCCGACCGCCTTCCTTACTGCTCCATTTTGACGCGTTTCCATAACAATTTTAAACCTCTTTTCCTGAGACAATGTAAAACTAATTTTGAATTGAATGAGCCTTTCCGATGTTTATGTCATAACTATAACTCTCATTCCAGCACATTTGATATTTCTGACTCGCTTTTCAGCATTAAAATATCACTACTTTCCTCACTTAATCAATAATAACTTAATAAACACATGGTTAATATTTATTTTTACTCAATAGTTACTTAGCTGATGAGTTTCTCTCTGTAGCTGAGCAGTTTTAGATCTCGACACTTAACAAACCCCTGCCTTTCATCGACTCGGCAATATATTTAAAAAAATAAAAATAAATCCGTGCGTTATGCGGATGCGCCCCTCGTGTCGGTTGGGCGGGAATGGTGGGTTATCCGTTGGGTATTATTATTATAAAATACTAAAAGACTCCAAAAATCAAAATGAATATACAAACAAAAACAACTCCATAAAATAGTTTTTAAATGGCTTTAGTCTGAAGAAGACTGAATAACGATCGTAAACAAGTGTAAATAGAAAATAGTGTGCATCGAAGTTGCGCTTTCGCAAAATTGGCAGCATGTAGATAAGTATGTACATATATCGAAATCGGGAAAACGGTTTTTTGGCCGTTATAGCGAAACATTTTAGGCCGTAAATCGAAAATTAGCATGAATTGAAGAGGGCCGTGATAAGGAAAGGCCGTATAAAGAGCGGCCGCATAACGAGGTATGGGCCAGAAGTGAAGCTGGATTTATAAGCTTACAAATGGTGTTTAGATGCCGAGGAGGATATCGACAGCCACACTGCAAAACCCTGTATGTTCAAAACCAAAAAGATTTCAGGAGAGGGAAAAAACTGTAATAATTATAACGTACGTATAAATTAATTGTACTCGTATATTCGGTGTTTAATTATAATTTATTTTATTTAATATTAGAGCACGACTCAAGTTACATAACTATGTGAATTTTGGTAATAAATTTACAGCGATGCGACTCGCCTTTCATACGTCCACTTTTCTAATAATTGATCGCTGATCATCCAACTCCCATTGCCAGCAGTTGCTGTTGCCTTTTCAATCTTCAGCGCGCATGTTCCAACAACAAAGTCAACATTCACAACTGGTTTTTGTTATTCTCGCATTCAACTAACCAATGCTGTTCTTGTAAAAGCATCAGTTGCTTTGTGTGTGCGTATCCCAGTTATCGTGTGCTGATCTTCATTATCGCTTTATAACATTAATGATCTTCATAATTGCTGAACAATATGAACAATAGGCAACGGTATGGGCAATTTGTTTGTTTGCTATTTTATTAGCGCAACGATATTGCACTTGCATTTGACTATCGGTGTTGCTAGGCGTATTGGAACTTCTACCGCCCAACCCAGCCTACAATCTGGTGCGTTGACTTAACCCAGGAACAAAAGTGGGTAAAAGGTTGATCGGTCAGAAGGGATACCTTAACTACCCCCGTTGTTAAGACTGCACGTCCTCGGGTAGAAGCAAAAATTGTTTGTACTAACATTTGAGGTACAACTTGATTTACATGAACGATCCTTGGCGTAGTCGCAGAAGTATTAAATGAATGATGCTAATTACAATTAGTTCAGAGTGCTTACTTATAAAATTAACATATCATTGATTTGAAACTATTATTTTTTTAGAATGTTAAGTTCTCGTTTGAATAGCTTTAATATTACTTAGAAAAAGATATGATCATTCAAACCATGAAAAAAATGGACTTGTTTTGTACGATTATTGCGTCAAGCCTGATAGTTTAAAGTTAAATAGATTATCGAAGATTACTCTTATGTATCCTTTTGTCGTCAATTAGGACTGTGGTACCAATATCCTTTTGGATAACCTTCTCTACAAAAACTTTATCCAATTTGTTGCCAAGTCTTTTATTACGCTTCAAGAAAACCTTTTCCGCTGGATAATATGTTCTCATTGATTTCTTTAAATTACACCTTTGAATGGTTTTTTCCTGAGCTGAAGCTAACATTTTCTTCAGATTTTCTAAATTTTCTTCTGAGCTTTCGTGAAACAAGTCAATTGGCTTAGCATTAATCACGGAGTGAATACTACTGTTGTATTTATGTGTTGCTAGTAATACCAGCTCGGTAACATCATCAATTTGCTGCTGGTTTTTAATGCATCGAATAATTTCTAGTAACGTGGAATGGAGCCGCTCCACCTGCCCATTACTTTCGCTGTGGATGGTTGGTATAAAAAACTGCGATATGGAAAAATTATCTCGGAGCAATGTCATAATAGCGTTTGATTTAAAGGCCTTTTCGTTATCGGAAACGATGGTTTTCGTATTTTTGAATACGAGTAAAGTCTCCAAAAGCGCGTTTTTTACGTCAATCATAGATCTGGATGCTATAGGCTTCACAATGGCAAATTTTGATAGTTTGTCTATACAGGTCAAAAATAAATACTTGGAAATTATAAAAACGTCGACGTGAAGGATTTCACCTAGTTTAGTAGGAATAGGAGTTTGGCCTATCAATGCATCAGGTGGCTTACGTTGATACTTGTTTTCCAAACATATCTTGCAATTTGTGATCGTTGTTTTAAGCAGATGTTTCATGTTTGGAAAATAGTACTCGCGAGAAATTTGCTGATAGTTTTCATGTAAACCACGATGGGCCCTATTGTGCTCTGTTACCAGTGTTGCCATTTTAGCCGTTTTCCGGCTAGATCTAGCCGTTTTTTTTTCATTTAGCCGGGAAAATTTGAATCTAGCCGCTAGCCGTTTTTTAGCCGTTTTTTTATATTTTTTTAGCCGTTTTAGCCGTTTTTAGTTTTTTTGCCAATGTAACAAACAATTACATTTGAATGAATGAGAAGTCGTGGGTTCCACTGTAGAATTTTGGACACAAGTTCGGGAGTATAAAAATGCTTTAGGGGAAAATCCTTTTGCTGCTCTTGCTATATTTGTGTTTGAATTTTTAGTATTGCCTTTTTAGTATTGCCACCATGAAAAAACAAAGCAGCGTAATAGAATTACTGAAAAAATGCTAAATTAAATTTTGTATGTAAGATATGGACTCAAAAGGGAAAATATTTAAGTGCTGTCATGACTTCATAATAACTAAAGATCTCGTTACGCTTATGAATAACTCTAGCATTTATGATAGTTCAGAGCAAGATATAGAAAATTGTGATATAGAAATATTGTAAAATGTATGTATATATGTACATTTCCCACAAATTTATAAATTTTTTTTTTTCATTTTATACCATGAAAGTATATGTTATTTAAAATATATTCGTTACCTGATGCGTTATTTTATTGCGACTTTTCATTAAGTCACATTATTTTTAAAACAGTAAGCTCTGCTTAAAATTTTGCTCGTTGTACCTTTTATAGGTTAGGTTGCGAGGGTTAGACCGAAACACAAGGTTACGGCCCGACACTTAGGCCACCAGTGGGCCCGTTGTGATGCCCTAAACGGACTCGAAAACAAGAGAGTCCCTTCCTCGCCTATACATGATGATCGAACCACTTCGTGGAGACAATGAATTTCGCTAGAGCCTTGACCTCACATCTAGAGACTTCAGAGAGGTCTACTAGAAATGGTTGCCCTAGAAAGGCTAACCGCCGCCTGCCAAGTGCTGGACACTGGCACAGAAGGTGCTGGACACTCTCCTCCTCCTCGATACATCTACAACTGCGACAGTAGTCGAAGGTTGTCGCTCCCAATCTAATACCGTGAGTGCCAATTAGGCAGTGCCCCGTTAGAACCCTTATAAGTGGTGCTACCGTAGGTTTGTTTAGGGTAAGAAGCTCCTTAGTGCGCCCTCTATCATATGAGGGCCAGGTTAGCCTGGATGTCTCGCAAGTTGAGATTGCCGACCATTTCTCGTTTGCAGATCTTATAGTGCTCGTGCTCACACGGAGCTTGAAGGAGGCCATAGGTATACCTACCGAGTCATTTCCGGAAAGGATGTGGTCGGTGGTACCTCTTCTGGCCAGCTCGTCCGCTCTGCAGTTACCCTCAATATCCCTGTGACCAGGTACCCATATAAGGTTGATACTGAAGTGCTGAGCCATCTCGTTAAGAGATCTGCGACATTCAGTGAGCGACTTTGAATTGTCGACGAATGAGCCCAGGGCCTTAAGTGCGGCCTGGCTGTCTGAGAAAATGAAGACCCGTTTGCCATCACTGGGTACAGTAGCCAGATGGCTTACGGCTCTGTGTATTGCCAGCATTTCCGCTTGGTATACACTGCAGTGATCCGGAAGGCGGAAAGAGACCTCTAGACCCAGATCCGGTGAGAAGATGCCCGCTCCAACCTTCCCGTCAAGCTTAGAGCCATCGGTAAAAATGTTTACAGCGTTCGAGACAAGATGCTGCCTACTATCCCAGTCTTGTCGCGTTGGTATTAACACTGTGTAGTTCTTAAGGAATACATTCCTTGACGTGCAGTAATCAGTGAAAGTTGGTATTGGGACAGGGGCGCATGCACCCAGGATGGTGGCATGCCCACAAGTTCCATTTGACCAGATACCCGTTTCCCGTATACGTAGAGCCGAGATAACAGAAACCTCCCTCGCCACAAGGTCAAGGGGTGGTAGGTAGAGTATTGTGTTAAGTGCTTCGGTGGGAGTAGAACAGAGAGCCCCTGTTATACATAGCTCCGAGCTTCTTTGCACTTTTTGCAGCATTTTAAGATAGCTGCTTTTGGCCAGTGCAGGCCACCAGACCAAAACGCCATATAGGAGAATCGGGCGTACAATGGCCGTAAAGACCCAGTGAACCACCTTAGGGGAGAACCCCCAGGAGGCACCAATTGCCCTCTTGCAGGAGAAAAGCACCGCAGCTGCCTTTCTGGATCGATCCATTATGTTGTCATTCCAGAGCAGTTTTCTATCTAGAATAACCCCCAGGTACTTGACCTTATCACTCAGAACTAGAGACGTATCCCCGATTCTTGGTGGTATTATGTTTGGTATCTTGTATCTCCTCGAAAAGAGAACTAACTCGGTTTTATCAGGGTTCACTTCCAGGCCAGAGCTCTTGGCCCAGGATGATATTGTGGATAGTGCCCCTTCCATTAAATTACAGGGGGTTTGCGGGAATTTTCCCCTTACAATGACGCAGATGTCATCAGCATACGCGATCAATTGATGGCCTTCTGATTCTATGTAATAGATATAACAAATATATGTAAATGTAAGCTTTATATTGAGGCTATTTTAAAAAATACAGATTTGAATTGTTGAACTATTATAGCTCTGTATATTAGGATGCAAAGCATCTGTATAAGAAACTTTTTTTTATTGTGAAAATGTTGATTGATGTCTATTATTATAGATATAAAATTCCGATTTTATTGGTTTTGAGAAATAAAACACGCTTTAAGCTTTCTATTATCCACCGGAAAGTGAAGTGTAACTTTATTTCCTCTTACAACAGAGTTGCATTCTTAACAATCATGTACATTATATCAGGACCTAAGTATCCTCAAGCACAGTGTAGCAACCCTGTGCTGATATCTGATCATCATATTGATCATCATAATTTATACATTACAATTGTTATGAAATTGGAGGCATTTTCTCAAGTAAACCTTAAAATTCATCTAAATTTTTTAAACAAAATTTTTGTTTAGAGTGAACTTTTATATTTAAGGCTAGATGAGAAACACTCCTTTACATTGTAAAATATTTATATCATTTGTTTTAATGACAAAACAACGAATAAAACATGTGAAAATTTGACTTAAAACTGTTAGCTTTAGCGGTACAAACAAAGAGTACAAATAACTTAATCACCCCTATTCTGCATTTCGACTTGGATCGAAAATTTCTCCGCTTGGCAACTTTGGTATTCTGCGTTTCAATTCCGCTACGTTCAACTTCGAAACTTCCAATTCTGCTAATTCTGCACTTCGATCGTAGCTCCGTTTTTCTACGTTGGAATTTTGTTGGCGTATAAATGCTTGTTTTTTATTTTGCAAACAATTTACGATTAATTCCCGCGATTTTTTGTTGAAATTCTTGAAATTTAAGTAAAACTCGTATGTAAAAGTTGTAAAAGGCTCGCTATATTTTGTTTTTGTGCTCTCTGTGTACCTGGTCGGCAAAGCGCACTCTTCTAGCACTAGCTCTATGGAAAATACCAGCTACCTACTGACGATGTGGTAACATCCACCAACAGTGTCCTCTTGCTTTTTGTTGGTCCTTCGTTGTCTGCTACAATCAGTCAATTGATCTATAAAATTTCACTCAATTTATTCAATAATGCTCAAACATATACAATTAAGTCTATAAATCATAATAAAGCTTTACTTTTATTTCAAAAGTAATAATTTGTGTAATTTAAATTACTTTGTTATGTTTCAATTTCACACATTCCAAGGCAAACAGCTGACTTCGAAAAACTTATAGCTCTTCCTCTTTTTCTTTCGATCCAAGCGTAACTCAGAATGCATATTTACGATCCAAGCGGAGCGTAGAGCGGGAACGTAATTGTTATGCAGAATAGGGGTGAATATTATAAAATATTTATATTATATCGACAGCCACACTGCAAAACCCTGTATGTTCAAAACCAAAAAGTTCTCAGGAGAGGGAAAAAACTGTGATAATTATAACATATGTATATGAGCGACGGTTATTTCATTTCACCACTGCAAAGAAACGGGAAGTTGTAACCCGATTTTGACTGAATTTTAATGTGCGAAATATCACGATCTATGGGAAAGGCTCAGAACCTTAGTTTTGGAAAAATAGTGACTTACGGGGTTTTGCAGTGTGGCTGTCGATATGTTTTCATGAAAAAAATCGAATAAAACGTGTGAAAAGTTGATTCAAAATTTTTAGCCGTTTTTTCGGCCAAAATTGTAATTTTTCTCGCCGAAATTATTTTTTTTAGCCCTTTTTAGCCGTTTTTTTTTCTCGATCTAGCCGGATTGCTCGAAAAAATTCTGGCAACACTGTCTGTTACTACTGTTTCGAGTTGGTCATCTTTATTGATTAAATCTATAACGAGGAGTTCAGTATGAACAAATTTAACACCGGGAAAAGCTAGTAATATTGGGCTCTGTATTTCACCCAATGTGGGAAGATCGCAGCGTATTCCATTGGTAGCATTACAGTTTATAACACACCTTAAACACTGAATAAGACCTTCAATTGAGTCGTATGTGATTGTGTGTCTAATCATTTTTTGAAAAAGTATCCTTGTACTTTTACTGCATGAGCCTGATTTTGATATCAAAAGCTGGTTTTTGAACTGATTTATTGGATTCTTGATTGTCTTTATCACATTACTGGGCGATACTTCACTATGGACTGTTTCAGCTGATTCGGTCTCATTTAAATTGTGAGAAAACTGCCTTGAAAGTGCGTCAGCTACTTTATTTTCGCTTCCAGGCTTGTAATAAAACGTAGGGGAAAACTCCTCAATAAACGCACGCCATCGTTTCATTTTGCTGTTGGGATTTTTTTCTGACATCGCGAATATAAGGGGTTGGTGGTCCGTAAAGATTTCGATATCTTTTATCCCATATAGATAATGGCGAAGTGTTTTCAACGCCCACACAATGGCAAGTAATTCGCGCTCATTAACAGCATAATTTTCTTCAGTAGCTGAAAGCGTTCGCGAAATCATCGTTATGGGACGACCCCTTTGTGACAAAACCGCTCCTAATGCCTTGGACGAGGCATCAGTCGTAAGCTCGAATGGCTGATTGTAATTAGGATATTGAAGTAAAACTTCTTCAGATGCTAATATATGCTTTATCTTTTCAAATGCGCGTAGAGCTTCTGCATCGAGAGTGATTTTTATCTGTTTCGAAGTCTTTGTACCAACTTTCCCATTTTCACCGCGAAGGTAAAGGGTTAATGGTTTAACAATGGAGGCATAGTCTTTCACGAAACGTCGATAATACCCTGACAGACCGAGGAATGAACGCAAGGCACGCAGCGTTTTTCGTTGTTCTTAATTGATTATGTCATGGACTTTGTCTGGACAAGTTTTAATGCCTTTTTGTGAAACAAGAAACCCTAGGAATTCGACTTCGGTTTTGAAAAATTTCGACTTTTCCGGCGACACTCTCATTCCAGCATTTTCTAGCTTTTGCAGAATATTATCGATATGCTCCAAATGCGATTTCTCATTTGGAGAATATATGATTATATCGTCGACATATACGTGACAGAATTTCCCTATTACATCGCGTAGTATGTCGTCGATAGTTCTTTGGAAGATGCTAGGCGCGTTTCTCATGCCGAATGGTAATCGACAAAATTCGTATTTCCCATTATTGATACTAAACGCTGTTTTTTGCCTGTCCTGCTCACACATAATTATCTGGTGGAAGCCTGATTTTAGGTCCAAACTTGTAAAAAATTTCGAACTTCCCAGATTAGCTAATATTACAGACGTATCTGGGATGGGGTATCGGTCAGGAATCGTTTTTTCGTTGATTTTCCTAAAATCAATAACCATACGTAAATTGGGTTTTCCGCTTTCATCGACACCTTTCTTCGACACAACGTGCACAGGGGAATTGTAAGGCGAACAGGATTCTTGGATTATACCGTCTTTGAGAAGCGATTTAATTTCATTATTAATGAATGGGGCTACCGATATCGGATAGGGGTAGCTTTTAATGTAAATTGGTTCTTCTGTAGTTGTGCGGAATTTTTATTTATAATGTTACGGAATTGGGACTGAAATTTTACTGGTACTGAGTCTTCTGCAATGGTAATTAGATTTACCTGCTCACATGAAAGAAAGCGTATTTTGACTTTACCATTCCGGTAAAATAAATAGCCTCTAACAGTGTCGATTTTCGCATCGATTTGTTTTAAAAAGTCGTACCCTATTATACCGTCAAACGTGTTTAGATTGGATAATAAGTAAAACGTTGAGGTATTTTCTAAAATATTTACTTGACACTTTTGGTTAATGGTATTTTCGCCATTTATCGATTTACGATTAAAACCGCTTTTCAAAGTTTTGACGCCTTGAAGAAATGGCAATGGCTTAATGTAGTTTTTGGATGTACCTGTGTCAATCAGAAATCGGAGCTCCTGACCGTTTCTGCCTTTTTTGGTAATAAACGGCAGGAGCGATCTTAGTTTAAATAGTTGATCTCATCACCACTATCCGAAACTGTCACGTCAACCTCATTATACTTATGATTACCGACATTTTGATTATAATACCCATCGGAACTTTGACATTCGTGATCATTCGAAGATATTTCGACTTCTGGCATAAAGTGAACCTTCTGAATCTTATGAACTGGTGAACGTTCAGAAAACTCTCGGTCATTATTACGCTTAAACGCCACTGGACGGGGATCTATATTTCGTGAGTTTGAAGTATATCTAGGGCTATAAGGCTGCGGTGTGGCATGAGGCTGTTGTGGAGTAGATGACGCGTAATGCGTTTTCTCTAGCCCGTTCATTCAAAGCTGCTACGAGCTCGTCATTACCACTGTGTGTCATTATCTGCTTGTTAATAATCATGTTTATCTACCTTATCATAATAGTCTGTGATAGACAAATTGTCCTGCCTTAAGATGCTTAGCTCGTTCTCTAATACATATAGAGGTCTTTTATCAGAATAAGTCTGATCGAGCCTTGAAATTATTGCTTTAAAGTTCAATACTGTGTTAAAGGAAGCTAGAGTGGAATTAGCAGATTCGGTAATTTTATTTCGGAATATGCCCATGGCAATATAATACTTGTCCGAACCCTCTTTATAATAATTCATGGCGAATTGTGCAGCGCTTCGCCAACCTGGGTATGAAGCGGATTTACCCTTGAATTCCGGCAAGGACTTAATCAAATCTAAACTGGCATAGTCTTGAACCAATGGGTTTATAGAAACCGGTAGGTGCGGTTCGACGCTAGGTGGTTGCAACCTGCCAACAGCTAAAGTTAGTTGATTCAGCTGTTCTAATAATTCCGACTTAGTGCGCATTGGCTTGGTTAACAATTCCAAGCACATCTTCTCTACTTACACTCATTTTATCCTTAAGGAATAAGTTTTCTAATATAAAGCAAAATACACTTTGAAAGGTTTCAGCGCATTAAAAGCGGCAAATAATTGGTTATGGGATACTTTTGACTTTTAACCAAAAGCGTTCAGATAGCAAGGAACCACTCATATCTGAAGGAAAATCAAAAAGGGCAAATTGTTGAAGAAAAGGGTTTTTTTTTTTTTAATTTTTTGAATTCGAATTTGAAATATTCTTCAATTTATTTTTAATGAAATTATCAAAAACTATTTTGCTTTAAAACTTTAGGCTTGTAACGAAAAACCAAGACTTTGTTTGAAATTGTGTTTGAACACAATATGTGAATTTTTTTTTTCAACACGTTTTAAGTTCAAAAATCTTTTTAACTTTCTTTTTTATTATCGTTTAATATTACACTCAAAATTTAGTCCACTTTAAACATAATTTGAAAATCACTTACACTTTTTTGGATGCCTAATATTAATCAAAATTCCTTTCTTTAGATCACGTGGTCCTTTTGTGCTTGTAGTTGGGTAGCTTCTCGGGATTCTATGGTCCTTTATTGCTTCTGGTAGAGCAGCTTCTCAGGATGATGTAGTCCTTTTTATCGCCCCACGTTGGGCGCCAATTAATTGTACTCGTATATTCGGTGTTTAATTATAATTTATTTTATTTAATATTAGAGCACGACTCAAGTTACATAACTATGTGAATTTTGGTAATAAATTTACAGCGATGCGACTCGCCTTTCATACGTCCACTTTTCTAATAATTGATCGCTGATCATCCAACTCCCATTGCCAGCAATTGCTGTTGCCTTTTCAATCAAGTCAACATTCACAACTGGTTTTTGTTATTCTCGCATTCAACTAACCAATGCTGTTCTTGTAAAAGTATCAGTTGCTTTGTGTGTGCGTATCCCAGTTATCGTGTGCTGATCTTCATTATCGCTTTATAACATTAATGATCTTCATAATTGCTGAACAATATGAACAATAGGCAACGGTATAGGCAATTTATTTGTTTGCTATTTTATTAGCGCAACGACATTGCACTTGCATTTGACTATCGGTGTTGCTAGGCGTATTGGAACTTCTACCGCCCAACCCAGCATACAATCTGGTGCGTTGACTTAACCCAGGAACAAAAGTGGGTAAAAGGTTGATCGGTCAGAAGGGATACCTAAACTTATATGAGCGATGGTTATTTCATTTCACCACTGGAAAGAAACGGAAAGTTGTAACCCGATTTTGACTGAATTTTAATGTGCGAAATATCACGATCTATGGGAAAGGCTCAGAACCTTATTTTTGGAAAAATAGTGACTTACGGGGTTTTGCAGTGTGGCTGTCGATATGTTATATAGGATTTGGTACATTTCGTTGTTTTTTGAATGAGCGGATGGGTGTGGCTTTGGGAGTTTTACATACATCAGCTAATAAATCGCGCTTTACATTCCTTCGCATATATTTGAATGTTTTTTTAAAACGATATTTTTTTAAAAGTACAATTCTGTTGTTACCATAAAAATTTTTAATTTAAGAAAATAGTTGATGTCTTTAGGAAAATTAACGCGATTTCTAACTACATCGTAAATATAAAATTGAAGAAGCTACAAACTGTGTTTTTATTTTTTGTATATTAAATATGATATATTTCTTAAAAAAAAATAAAAAGAGAAATATTGATAAATTGGAATAATTTTTTAGCTTTTTTTTCAAAAAATTGTATTTTTTCACTCCAAGATAGAGGTCGTAAACAGAAAAATATTGAAATATTGGGTTACAAATATAATAAATTAAAAAAAAGGACGTGTGGCACTTGGGGACTGCCGCGGTAAAGCTATTGCATATTATCAACTTACGCCAGGCCCGTACGCAGCGGTGGGGGTTTTGAAAGAAAGAAAAGAAATTGTTTACGTTTATTGAATAAATGAGAAGTTAATATTGGTTAAATAATTTTTATTATTATTATCTTACAAGATATGTACATATGTATGTACATAGGTTATTCAGGAATATTTATAATTGAAATTATAGGTTTATGGTAACTGAAAAAGGAAACATACATTTGAGACTTGATATCCTCTAAATATCTTGAAAATACCTCATCAATGGCATTCCCATATTTTGTTGTGGATTCTTTTGGATCGTTATTTATTTTCAAATTGAATTTTTCAAAAACTTGTCAACCCCTCTGATTTTTTATCAGCGAAGGTGATGTTGAAATCGCCGGCCAAGATAAGTGGAAATTTATTACCATTTGTACCAAGTCTTTTTGCCCCTTCTTCAGAGTACTCCAGTAAAGTGCGATAAATAAAATGCTCTACCTCGTCCAATTTTGGATTCGGAGAAATGTAAATTGCTACCATGACAATGTGTTTCTATGTTTGCATAAGCACGCACAAATATCTCCAACAAATGAGCACCTAAGATTAACATCGCTAACGGGTCCAATATTTATTTCAATATTTATATATATACTAGCAGACCCGGCAGACGTTGTTCTGCCTGACCAGTGACTTCCCTAGAAATACATTTGCAACTATTTTTCTATTAATTTTTAACATTCCATTTATTGCAGTGCTTTAGTATATGCAATGTTTCCGGTTTTAACGTATTTGGTATAAACAAATAAATTTGTTGGATGTCCAACTCAAAAAACGAATCTTTTGAACTCAATGGCTATGACACAAACCATTATGCGCTGCTGAGCAGATGTGTAGTTAGTATTTATTTAATTATATCCTATATCTACCACTTAACGCCACTATTATGATTTTATGGAAATCCTATAATACTCTGGATATGTATAAACGCCAATAACAAACAAAAAAAATTAAGTGCTTTGATTAAGATTTAAGAACGTTAAAATGTCACTAAAGAAAATACATTCAGGGATATAACGAATTGAAATATTACTTAGCTTGTGGTCTTAGAACTGCCCCCTTTTCCAAAAAATTTACAAATGTAGCCTATGTATGTCGTACCCAACGAAGATTTTAACGTATTGGAAAAGTTAAAAACAGATCAACCATAAACTTTGGACATAATTGAAGTACAAACAACGTTCTGAATACAAAAAATGTGGGCGTGGCACCGCCCACTTTTCTAAAATTACATAAATCTTGAAAATCCGGAAATTTTTCCCTTGAGTCAAATCTGTCCAGCCGTTCTCATTTTTTTCCTATCATTTTTGAATTGATCAATATGAAATAAGAAATTAATAATATAATTATGTGATAATACTTACATGTATGTATATACATATTTTAATTAAATATTTTTGAACAATGAAGCAATTGTATAAAATACGAATAACGGGGTTTCACAAAATGCGTTCACTACAAAATATGTATGTACATATATGGATTTGATTTTTACTTATCCCTCAGCAACACGAAAACGTACATATGTACATATGAATGTTAATTTTATGTTTTTATTTAAAGCGTCATACATACATACATATGTATGTATGTACGAAGCGAAGTACCGCTACCGAGCGCTCGCTTAACTTAAATTGATTCATTTGGTTGACAGCGAACTAACACACAAACAGCTTTTTTTTAGAAAAGGTGCTCCTATTGTTTAAACAATTTTGGTTAAATAATATATGAATCAACTATTTTTTTTGATGCAGAACGAAAGTAAATATTTCAAAGTTTAACTTCAAGTAAGTTTCATTCTAATCGGTGGATCCGTTTATTATTTGTGGCTGTGTAAACAAAAAAACTTATGGTTTTTTACCGATTTCCACTCCCCCTTGAGATATAAGGTATCCTATCTTTCAAGTTGGATCATACTGTAGATGCTGTGCAAATTTCATTAAAATCGGTTGAGTAGTTTAGGAGCTCACCCTGATTGAACATGTGACACGTGATTTTTATATATTAAGATATATATATATGGCTCGATATACAACAGTTATATCATCAACCTCCTAGGAGATTTTTGCGCCGAGCTTCTCTTCCAATTTGTGGTGTGCCGCTTTTGAATTTTTTCCTACAAATTGGCGGGGCCTACGCATTTTCGCCGACTCCCAACGGCATCTACAAAGCAGATGAATTTTTGCTGAGAAGCCTTTCATGGCAGAAATACACTCGGAGAGTTTGCCAAACCACTGCCGAGGGGCGACCCCGTTTTGAAAAAACTTTTTCAAACCACTTTTTGATGTAACCTGTACCAGGGCTCGAACCCGGACCTTTGGTGTGGTAGGCCGACAACACTACCTCCACACCACGGTGGAGTCATAATATTATTAGTAACATCATTGTTATTTTGGTAAATAGCTACACCACCCTTTGGAGCAGTATCTCGTTTAAATTGAACAATACATTTGAAACTAGGTATTTAAATCGGATTATCACGCGTCATGCAAGTTTCGGTAAGAAGTAAGACATTTGCTTGTCTCGTAACTGAATCTTGTAATTCGTATTTGTGACTGTTTCTTCTTCTTCTTTAAATGTCCATCTAGCCGCCTGAGCGATTTTGACCGTCCAACATAGCTCGCCAGTCATTTCTTCTTTGCGCCAACTGGCGGCAATTGGAGACCCCACGAGATCACAGGTCGGTCTCCACTTGGTCCTTCCATCGGAGTGGTGGTCTTCCTCTTCCTCTGCTTCCACCGTCGGGTGCCGATAAGTATACCTTCTGGGCTGGAGCGTCTTCGTTCATTCGCACGACATGCACTAGCCAGCGAAGCCGCTGCGTTTTAATGCGCTGTACTATGTCGACGTCTGCGTAAAGCTCATATAACTCATCATTAAATCTTCTTCGGTACTCGCCGTCGCCAACGCGTAGAGGCCCACAAATCTTTCGCAGAACTTTTCTCTCGAATACTCCCAATGCAGGCTCGTCAGATGTTGTTAGTGTCCACGCCTCTGCACCATACAGCAGGACGGGAGCGATGAGTGACTTGTGGAATGTGATTTTCGAGCGTCGAGAGAGGACTTTACTTTTCAATTGCCTATTCAGTCCAAAGTAGCATTTATTTGCAAGAGTAATTCTACGTAGGATATCTAGGCTGACATTATTGTTGGAGTTTATGCTGGATCAAAAGTTAAACGAAGTCCTTCACTATTTCGAACTTTTTGCTGCCAGCAGTGGCGTGGGTGCCAAGGCGCGAATGCGCTGACTCTTTGCTTGATGATACCAAACCCATTTTTTCCGCTTCTTTTTCTAGTTTGGAGTAGGCAGAGGTTACGGCGCGGCTGTTAAGGCCGATAATGTCAATGTCGTCGGCATATGCTAACAGTTGCACGCTTTTATAGAATATTGTTCCAGCGCGGTTGAGTTCTGCAGATTGTATTATTTTCTCCAACATCAAATTAAAGAAATCGCACGATAGGGGGTCACCTTGTCTGAAACCTCGTTTAGTTTCAAACGGCTCGGAGAGGTCCTTCCCAATTCTGACTGAGCTGGTGGTGTTGCTCAATGTCATTTTGCAAAGCCGTATAAGTTTTGCGGGGAAACCAAATTCAGACATAGCGGCATAGAGGCAGCCCCTTTTCGTGCTATCGAAAGCCGCTTTGAAATCAACAAAGAGGTGGTGTGTGTCGATTCTTTTCTCACGGGTTTTCTCCAGGATTTGACGTAGATGGTAGATTTTCCATGTCTGAAGCCACACTGATAAGGTCCAATCAGTCTGTTCACGTCAGGCGTCAATCGTTCGCACAATACGCTTGACAAGACCTTATATGCGATATTCAAAAGGCTGATTCCGCGATAGTTGGTGCAGTTTACAGGATTACCTTTCTTGTGGATTGGGCACAGAACACTTGGATTCCAATCTTCGGGCATGCATTCATCCGAACATATTCTGCACAGAAGCTGGTGCACACGCCTTACCAGAGAGCAGGTGTGAGAGTCGGTCTGCAAAATCATTGGCGGTCTGTTGCGATTGCAGCTTTTCGACGTCCAGCTGTCCTTGCGTCTTCTGTTGCACCTGTTTTGTCGTACAGAGGTGGGTACGAATCTTAGCTGCTACTAGGTAGTGATCGGAGTCGATGTTTGGACCTCTTATTGTGCGAACATCTAAAACGCTAGAAGCATGCCGTCCGTCTATCACAATGTGGTCGATCTGGTTTCGCATTTTTCGATTGGGAGACAGCCATGTAGCCTGATGGATCTTCTTATGCATAAACCTGGTGCAGGCTATGACCATGTTTCGGGCACCGGCGAAGTCGATCAGCCTGTACCCATTTGCGAAGTCTGGTCGTGCAGACTGAACTTCCCGACTGTGGGTCCAAATACACCCGCTTTGCCCACCCTGGCGTTAAAGTCACCAAGCACGACTTTGATGTCATGACGGGGGCAGCGCTCGTATGTTTCCTCCAGGCGCTCGTAGAATGCATCCTTTTCCACGTCGTCTTTCTCTTCCGTCGGAGCGTGGGCGCAGATAAACGAGATGTTAAATAATCGTACTTTTACGCGGATTGTAGCGAGACGCTCATTCACGGGTGTGAACGACAGTACTCGATTACGGAGTCTCTCTCCCAATACAAATCCCACGCCAAATCTGCGCTTTTCGACATGCCCAATCCAGTAAATGTTACAAGGTGGTTTGTTTATATTACCTTGCCCCGTCCATCGCATCTCCTGTATGGCGGTGATGTCAGCTTTAGCCTTCCTCAGGGCCTCAACCAACCGGGCAGCGGCACCTTCCCCCTTGAGGGACCGGACATTCCAGGTGCATGCCCTTAAATCGTAGGCCTTGTTTCGTTTGAGTGTGTCGTCATCTAAAAAGGGGTTCTCATATCCGAGGCTTTTTGGATTCCATTGGTACGTTGTTTTACGTGGTAGGTCCCAAACCAAATGCACAACCCATTGCACGGGAGGTTGTAATTTAAGTGCACGTTTATATAGCGAGCCGCTTGATCCAAGCCGCACCACTAGGTGATCAGACGCTGCTTGTAAACCCCTGGTAAACCCTTAAACCGATTATGTCGGAATGGCCTTGCCAGGTTGTCGCCTTCTCACGTTTAGCTCACCACCGGTGTTCGGTGGCTACCCAGAGGATACTTGGACGCAAGCGCCCGGAAGTAGTGAGCTGGTTGGACCGCATGCAAAAGAATCGCTCTGGCCATTCCCCAGTGAATGGACATCAGAAACTTTCCCCACTTACGTGGACTTCTACACGCGGACCCATCCTCCACTGTGACTGTTTAGACTTTGGCAATTGAAAGTCATTATTGAAATGCAATTTCTATTACTCATAAAATCTATGACACTTTGAGCTATCGCCTGAACATTATTTAAACACAGTCTTTTGAATTCTTCCAACAAGGATGCAGTCGATGCAGCTTGCTTTCAATTATGATAAAATGAAAATGCGGCGTTATCGTTTTTGGTCATGATATACAATTTTTCAATATTTGTCACCCGAGAGAGCGCAACATAAACGAGTTCCTGAGAATGTGCTTTACTATACTCATACACTATTTCGTCAAAAGTTCCACCTTTCGACTTATGTATAGTAAGAGCAAGAGCTGAAGCTAATGGAAAATGTTTGCGTTTGGCTATACATACAATTTCTATCCGATGTTAATGAAATATTAGCTGTTCGTAATTCAATGTTCTATTTTTCACTGCTAGAGCGGCTGCCCTTTGCCTGTTTTTCTACCCACTTTATCTGCACCACAAAATTCCAGCCAAACTCTAATCAATGAGTTACTTTCATCAAATTCGAAATGTACCAATTTCCCAACAGCACCATTACACAAACCATCAGTAACGTCGATGTTGGTTGTAATAACATAATGCTTTCCAACAACAAAAGTAATGTCATAAGGCAGCCCCCAGTGTCAATAACAGATTTTTTTGTAACTTAAGTCTAAAATTAGCTTCTTGCTCAGTACTTTTAGCACCAATAATGACGTTTACGGACGTCGAAAGAACTTTGTTTTCACATGGGCCAAAATCAAAATGTTATAGGCGGCAACATCTTCATTTTTGAAAAATAAACGAACTCCCTCCGGACATAATGTAGCAACATCCTCTTTTTTGAAAAATCTCGATTCAATAAGTTGAAACTCATGATCATCTAGTACATCTCCATTATCTATTTTTGTCAAAACTTGTGCAAATGCAACATTAGCTTGTATCATTACTGTGGTAAGTTCATAAAATTTTTATTTTCTCCATAAATGCGGTCCAATCATGCTCGTTCTGATTGTCTTGTAAATTGGTGTAGATCTTACTGGTGGCAATTGCCGCAAATCGTCGATCAAAATAACATCTATACTTCCGAAGTCTGTGTTGTTTCCTGTTATTTGTTTTAGACGATTATCAATTTTATGTAGAAGTTCTTTAGTTAGTGCAACCATGCTTTTTCATCAATGATTAGTACTCTTACATATCTGAAAAAAGGTCTATACAATTGCAACGTTTCTGATGACAAAGGCAAAAGTTTTGAAAGAGAAATTTTGAGAGATGTATGAACAGTCGTACCATCAATAGCCACGGCAGCTTTACCGGTTGAAGCTCATGTAATATAGGCATTGAAGTAACCATCATTATCAGTGAACCTGTTGTAAATTTCCATAATCAGTTTGATAACGAATGATTTTCCCGTGCCAGCTGGTCCCGTAAAAAAAATTTGGAATGGTTTTTGAATTAAAGTTTGTAAATGATGAATTATAGTCATAAGAATATCTCTTTGTTGATCATTGGCCATTCGCATTAAATCATAAAATTGTTGATAATCCATTAAATTTTCTTTTTTTTAGCTACATCGCCAAGTTTATGCAGAGATGCATTTTGTGAATCAACGTTAGCAGTTGAGTTTGGATCACGTAGCAATAAGTCATAAGGATCTCTTTCATGCAATATATCAACCGCTCTTAATAATTCCTCGTCTTTTTGTTCTTCTTCGTTTTCTCGGCACAACTGTCTACAAATTTCTAAAGTTTTCTCTATATCCAAATGTGATTCAAATTCTTTCCTACGCTCTAATATCGTATCTTTGTTGTCATCGTATATTTGAATGAACTTATTCTCAGCAATAATATCATTTTCTTCACTTTGAAAAGGAACATGCAACAGAACCATCTCACCCCTATAATCGTTGTAATTGTCAGTAGCGCGATTCACTAACTTTTATCACATCCACAAACGACAATTTTAACCTTATCACAAATGGTTTGCATTGTCACATATGCGATTCACTAACTTCGTTTTAAACATGATAGTTAAGTATTTATCCATAGTAAGAAAATATGGCATCTCTTGTACTGAAATGTCAAAATATGCGAAAAGCACAAAGAGGAATTCAACAAAAACAAATTGAAATTGATTCGATTCTACATTAGAAGTGTGATATTAAAATAATATTAATAAAATAAATGGCTTCTAAAGTAAAAGCATTGTCAAAACGGAGTCGGGCATCATCCGAGCAGCTCAGGGTGATGGTGGACATCCTGTCCGAAACGGAGGGATTAGCGTCTGGGAGATTCCAGCGCCTCCATGGAAAGCTGGAATACCAGAAAAAGTGGAGGGAGATGGCGGAGAAGCTGAAAACAGTTGGTGGCGCTTCGAAGACCGTGGAGCAATGGAATACGGTAAGTAGTTATTTACTAAAACACGCATTTCGATTTGGTAATTGTCCCGTTCAGGAGCAACTTCCAAAACACATCCAAAAATATTGGGGGTGGTATCAAAAGATGCGTATTGACCTAGGTATCAATGATCCAAAAGCGGATTTTGGATTTTTACTTTCTGTGAAAAGTTATTGGCTAAAAAATTACACAAGCCGATAATGATTGATAGCTGCTGATATATTTTACGTGTTTTAGCAGTTGCCTTCTAAAGGACACAATTACCGGAACAAATGCAGAATAGCTTCTGACCCTCGATAACTCTTGTTGTTATTGTTTTCAACGAAACAATTATCTTTGATTTTAATATATGTATATATAATTTTTTTTTTTACCAATGCGCGATGGTGTGAAAATGGATGTTGCGACGATGACCGGCAAAGGTTTTTGGACATTGCTGAAAAGCAAGCAGAAACCATGAGGGTAAACGAATAATTCAAAACAAATGAAACATTTATTTAATATTTTCCCTTTTATTAACAGATCCTAGCCGACAACCAAACCAAGCAGACAGATGCCATTGTGCGCTTGGGCGATATTTTGGAGGAACTGGTCCGGGCTATCCGGAATTAATTATATCAAAAATTAAAACAGTATGATTATGTTTAAGTTTTGTATTGTACCACAAAAGCATTCGTACGGTCAAGTTTCTTCACTAATCATAATGTTTGTATACGTATAATTTTATTTTATTCAAGTATGTATTTTATTTCATTCAAGTAGGTATTTTATTGTATTCAAGTATGTATTTTATTTTATCTAAGTATGTATTTTATTTTATTCTATACATGATTTGGGAAAAAACTTTACCGTACGAATTCTTTTGTGGCACAATGCAAAACATGAACATAATCATACTATTTTAATTTTTGCTTAGTTTATGTACATATTATAGTTTTTACTGAATAACTTTTTATATTACTTTTAGCTTTAATTTATTTAACTAATGGATTTTTTTAGTATGTACGTAATAAATGAATTAAAACAAACATGAATTTTTTGTAGTCTTTTTTATTATTATTCGATCCATTGAATCTTCTAGCCTTAGTGTAATTGGTATGACTTTATCTACACCCATGTAGTGGAAAAAGTGATTATAGCTTGAAAACTATAGCATTTACAAGAAAAACTGTTAACACACTTTTGATGGAGAATCACCCCGGCAACAAATTGTGGAGGAACATTTTTTGATAAATGTTACCACTACAGAAACAAATAAAAAAATGCTCTATGCATATTTTTGGATTATTTTTTACCCTTTTATGTCCACTAGAAGGAAAGTTAGATAAACCAAAAAAACCTATGGAAGTTACATAAGCCCTGTCGCCTGGACTATCAAAAGAAATACCTATCAAAAATGTATTTCTGCATCCATTTGCATGGGCTCTCTGCATGACTCGCCGCACTGCACAGGAGCTCCATATGTAGGCATCATGACGTGCTCCTGGAAACTTCGCATTAATATTTAATATTTTCAGATTTGGGTCACATATCTGCAAAAAAGTTTACAAATAATTTAGTATATGAATACACTAGCTTTTTTTGTTACCATTTGAACATTTATGGAGTGATATCCATGATGATTTACATAAGCTTCCTCGTGCACTTTCGGAGCCAAAATGGATATGTGGGTGCAATCAATCGCCCCTATTGTGCCCCCCACAAATGGTGCAGGCGCCGAAGAAAAAACTTCCTTTGCAGCTTGAAGTTCCGTCTGCGTCATAGGAAATTTAATTTCATCAAAAAACATTCGGCTATTTATGGCATCAGTTACTCGATGGATGCACCGGCTTATAGAGGATTGGCTCATTGATATACCCCACTGTTCCCCTACAGGCCTTTGGTAGCATCCTGTGGCATAGAACCGGAGTGTACACAGCACCTTTAAGGGAAAAAAATATTTGAAGAAAACGCATAAATTCTGTAAACAATTACATATCTACCTGTTTTTCTGACGAAATTGCTGTAACCCTTTGACCTCTTATGCAATCATCTAGGCGTTCTGCAACGCCTGTCGCTATTGCGGGACTAACCCGGTACAACTTCCGGAACTCACATGGCGCAAGCTCGAAGGGATTGTCCATTTCCCTGAGCAAACGCCGATCTACTTTTATGCAATGCGCAGCTGTATTTTGGGACAAATTATATGCCACGAACTCAAATGCCATATTTATTCCACTTTTTAAGTTAAAACTCTTTAATATTTAAGTAAACAAGCGTTAATAATATATTAACCACACCAAATGAAACCGCGTTAAATTATCACATTTCAAGACGACAACAATAACAGCTGATTATGTTTTATCGTATTCCGTGATAAAAAACGTGATAAAAGTTAGTGAATAGCAAAGCTGTTAAAATTATGTGATAAGGTAGTCACCGTCAGAAAATGTGGTTAAAAAAGTTAGTGAATCGCGCTACAGGCAGCTTCTTGTGCCGGCATTTCAACAGACTGGAGTATGCCAATACTCATTTTTTCCGTGATATCAACAATATCGAATTCTGGATGCAATTATAATTGTAAAACAATTGACAATTGATAAATAATTTTTTTGTCTTTGCAAATTACTAATCCCTCTATTATGCTTATTGTCATATGTTGCACAAGCGTATTCATCTAGTATAATCTGAAAATCCATGTTCGATTTCAAATGATGTAATACGAATGGATTGTGCCATTTTTCTGCTGGTGTCCTTTTATAGAATAATTTTGGTCTATTAATACCAGCACTAATGATATTGTAGTAATGATCATCAGAAATAATGTCATTATGTCCCCTTTTACACCAGGCAATTATTGCTTTCAACTCTGCTGGCATTCTCTTTTGTGTTTTCTATTCGTGTCTACACTTGTCAATTTTTCTTGAAAGCAAGTTTAAGGCTTTGTCCCTCGTTTTTTGACATTTACCTATCCATACATAAATTCTAAAGCCGCCAAAATGTAAATTAACAAAGAAATTGTTTTAAAAGATTGTATTAATTTAACCAAACAAGCTTTAGTCGAAGACAGCGACGATGAAATTATTTATGTAAGTAGTTAGGGGGCCTTTCAAAATCAATAATATACTTTAAGATTTCATATTTATATACATAAAATATAGCTGACCCGGCAAACTTCGTTCTTCCCAAAATAGATTTTTTTATTAATTTTTCACTACTTCATTGTGCATACAACTTCAAAAATATAAAATTTTAGTATTCCGTTTAAGGCTACACGATACACAAAATTTTAAGTTTTCTGTCCCGGAGCATAAGTAAATAGCGAAAAAATTTTCCTACACGGGAACTATTGATATCATTAATCTCCTGATCAATTTTCAGGTCCTAACTTTTAACACTTTTACGATAACCCCACTTTTACGACGTGTACAGACACGACCCTTCTAGAGATTTATTATAGTATAGATATGTATGCTGATACCCACATAAATATTTATTTAAATTTATTTAAGAAAAACAATTTCATAGGTTCCTCCCTAAAAATTAGTATATCCTTTTTGTTTGTGGTCCGATTTTGATAAAACAAAGTGCAGATCCCTTTCTAAGCTTCAAGCAGTATACTTGTGAAAGTCTCATCAAAATCCATTGCTTAGTTTCCGAGATCCTTAAGTTCAAACAGACAAACAGACAATAATTTTAAAAATGGGTCAGATGAGCTCCATAGCATTCCCCAGGTCATCCCCAGTCATCTTTTCAAAGAAATTTTCAATGTACAGACACGACCCTTCTAGAGATTTATTATAGTATAGATAGATATGCTGATACCCACATAAATATTTATTTAAATTTCTTTAAGAAAAAAAAATTCATAGGTTCCTCCCTAAAAATTAGTATATCTTTTTTGTTTGTGGTCCGATTTTGATAAAACAAAGTGCAGATCCCTTTCTAAGCTTCAAGCAGTATACTTGTGAAAGTCTCATCAAAATCCATTGCTTAGTTTCCGGGATCCTTAAGTTCAAACAGACAAACAGACAAACAGACAGACAATAATTTTAAAAATGGGTCAGATGAGCTCCATAGCATTCCCCAGGTCATCCCCAGTCATCTTTTCAAAGAAATTTTCAATGTACAGACACGACCCTTCTAGAGATTTATTATAGTATAGATATGTATGCTGATACCCACATAAATATTTATTTAAATTTATTTAAGAAAAAAAATTTCATAGGTTCCTCCTTAAACATTAGTATATCTTTTTTGTTGGTGGTCCGATTTTGATAAAACAAAGTGCAGATCCCTTTCTAAGCTTCAAGCAGTATATTTGTGAAAGTCTCATCAAAATCCATTGCTTAGTTTCCGAGATCCTTAAGTTCAAACAGACAAACAGACAGACGATAATTCTAAAAATGGGTCAGATGAACTCTATAGTATTCCCCAAGTCACCCCCAGTAATTTTTTCAAAGAAATTTTCAATGCACAGACACGACTGTTCTAGAGTTTTATTAAAGATATGCTGATACCCACATAAATATTTATGTATTTAAATTTATTTAAGAAAAACAATTTCATAGGTTCCTCCCTAAAAATTAGTATATCCTTTTTGTTTGTGGTCCGATTTTGATAAAACAAAGTGCAGATCCCTTTCCAAGCTTCAAGCAGTATATTTGTGAAAGTCTCATCAAAATCCATTGCTTAGTTTCCGAGATCCTTAAGTTCAAACAGAGATTTATTATAGTATAGATAGATATGCTGATACCCACATAAATATTTATTTAAATTTCTTTAAGAAAAAAAATTTCATAGGTTCCTCCCTAAAAATTAGTATATCCTTTTTGTTTGTGGTCCGATTTTGATAAAACAAAGTGCATATCCCTTTCTAAGCTTCAAGCAGTATACTTGTGAAAGTCTCATTAAAATCCATTGCTTAGTTTCCGAGATCCTTAAGTTCAAACAGACAAACAGACAGACAATAATTTTAAAAATGGGTCAGATGAGCTCCATAGCATTCCCCAGGTCATCCCCAGTCATCTTTTCAGAGAAATTTTCAATGTACAGACACGACCCTTCTAGAGATTTATTATAGTATAGATAGATATGCTGATACCCACATACATAAATATTTATTTAAATTTATTTAAGAAAAAAAATTTCATAGGTTCCTCCCTAAAGATTAGTATATCTTTTTTGTTTGTCCGATTTTGATAAAACAAAGTGCAGATCCCTTTCTAAGCTTCAAGCAGTATATTTGTGAAAGTCTCATCAAAATCCATTGCTTAGTTTCCGAGATCCTTAAGTTCAAACAGACAAACAGACAGACGATAATTCTAAAAATGGGTCAGATGAACTCTATAGTATTCCCCAAGTCACCCCCAGTAATTTTTTCAAAGAAATTTTCAATGCACAGACACGACTTTTCTAGAGTTTTATTAAAGACTAGCAGGGTACCCGGCGTTGCTCGGGATGTAAGTAGTTAGGGGGCCTTTCAAAATCAATAATATACTTTAAGATTTCATATTTATATACATAAAATATAGCTGACCCGGCAAACTTCGTTCTTCCCAAAATAGATTTTTTTATTAATTGTTCACTACTTCATTGTGCATACAACTTCAAAAATATAAAATTTTAGTATTCCGTTTAAGGCTACACGATACACAAAATTTTTAGTTTTCTGTCCCGGAGCATAAGTAAATAGCGAAAAAATTTTCCTACACGGGAACTATTGATATCATTAATCTCCTGGTCAATTTTCAGGTCCTAACTTTAAACACTTTTACGATAACCCCACTTTTATGCGCGAAAATTGTTTTGATATCATTTAGCTCTATACCAATTTCCAGGTTCCTGCCTTAAATACTTTTGGAGATATTTAGCTTGAAAAATTAGTATGGGAGGTGCCACGCCCCCATTTTCGTTAACCCCAATTTTTTTGGAGGTGGTAGGGATCGATCTCGTATAACCCCTCACCAAATTTCAGTGGTGTATCCCGAATACTTCCACAGATACGGACAATGAAAAATTTTATTTGTGTGGGAGGTGCCACGCCCACACTGTCGTTATCCCCAGATTTTTTTGGAGGTGGTAGGGATCGATTCCATATAACCACTAACCAAGTTTCAATGATCTAACCTAAATACTTCCAGAGATATCGACTAAGAAGTATTTCATTCGTATGGGAGGTGCCACGCCCACACTGTCGTTATCCCCAGTTTTTTTGGAGGTGGTAGGGATCGATTCCATATAATCTCTCACCAAATTTCAGTGGTCTAACCTAAATACTTCCAAAGATATCGACTAAGAAGTATTTCATTCGTATGGGAGGTGCCACGCCCCCTTTTTCGTTATCCCCAGTTTTTTTGGAGGTGGTAGGGATCGATTGCATATAACCCCTAACCAAGTTTCAATGATCTAACCTAAATACTTACAGAGATATCGACTAAGAAGTATTTCATTCGTATGGGAGGTGCCACGCCCACACTGTCGTTATCCCCAGTTTTTTTGGAGGTGGTAGGGATCGATTCCATATAACCCCTAACCAAGTTTCAATGATCTAACCTAATTACTTCCAGAGATATCGACTAAGAAGTATTTCATTCGTATGGGAGGTGCCACGCCCACACTGTCGTTATCCCCAGTTTTTTTTGGAGGTGGTAGGGATCGATTCCATATAACCCCTAACCAAATTTCAGTGGTCTAACCTAAATACTTCCAGAGATATCGACTAAGAAGTATTTCATTCGTATGGGAAGTGCCACGCCCACACCGTCGTTATCCCCAGTTTTTTTTGGAGGGGAAATACTTCCAAAGATATCGACTAAGAAGTATTTCATTCGTATGGGAGGTGCCACGCCCACACTGTCGTTATCCCCAGTTTTTTTTGGAGGTGGTAGGGATCGATTCCATATAACCCCTAACCAAATTTCAGTGGTCTAACCTAAATACTTCCAGAGATATCGACTAAGAAGTATTTCATTCGTATGGGAGGTGCCACGCCCACACTGTCGTTATCCCCAGTTTTTTTTGGAGGTGGTAGGGATCGATTCCATATAATCTCTCACCAAATTTCAGTGGTCTAACCTAAATAGTTCCAGAGATATCGACTAAGAAGTATTTCATTCGTATGCGAGGTGCCACGCCCCCTTTTTCGTTATCCCCAGTTTTTTTTGGTGGTGGTAGGGATCGATCTCATATAATCTCTCACCAAATTTCAGTGGTCTAACCTAAATAGTTCCAGAGATATCGACTAAGAAGTATTTCATTCGTATGGGAGGTTCCACGCCCACTTTTTCGTTATACCCAGTTGTTTTGGAGGTGGTAGGGATCGATCCCATATAACCCCTTACCGAGTTTCAATGGTCTAACATAAATACTTCCGGAGATACGGACAATGGAAAATTCCATTTGTATGGGAGGTGCCACGCCCCCTATATATATCAAAATATTTTTTAGCCTGTGACCATCCCTGGAAGATGTACAGTGGGTGTGTAAAATTTGGTTACGATCGGTTTATAAGTTTAGGACGCAAGTCGATCTATACCTACATACATACATACATATGTATATATTTACATAATTTGAATTTTATATATATAGATTACTAGCAGGGTACCCGGCGTTGCTCGGGATATAAGTAGTTAGGGGGCCTTTCAAAATCAATAATATACTTTAAGATTTCATATTTATATACATACATAAAATATAGCTGACCAGGCAAACTTCGTTCTTCCCAAAATAGATTTTTTTATTAATTTTTCACTACTTCATTGTGCATACAACTTCAAAAATATAAAATTTTAGTATTCCGTTTAAGGCTACACGATACACAAAATTTTTAGTTTTCTGTCCCGGAGCATAAGTAAATAGCGAAAAAATTTTCCTACACGGGAACTATTGATATCATTAATCTCCTGGTCAATTTTCAGGTCCTAACTTTAAACACTTTTACGATAACCCCACTTTTATGCGCGAAAATTGTTTTGATATCATTTAGCTCTATACCAATTTCCAGGTTCCTGCCTTAAATACTTTTGGAGATATTTAGCTTGAAAAATTAGTATGGGAGGTGCCACGCCCCCATTTTCGTTAACCCCAATTTTTTTGGAGGTGGTAGGGATCGATCTCGTATAACCCCTCACCAAATTTCAGTGGTGTAACCCGAATACTTCCACAGATACGGACAATGAAAAATTTTATTTGTGTGGGAGGTGCCACGCCCACACTGTCGTTATCCCCAGTTTTTTTGGAGGTGGTAGGGATCGATTCCATATAACCCCTAACCAAGTTTCAATGATTTAACCTAAATACTTCCAGAGATATCGACTAAGAAGTATTTCATTCGTATGGGAGGTGCCACGCCCACTTTTTCGTTATACCCAGTTGTTTTGGAGGTGGTAGGGATCGATTCTATATAATCTCTCACCAAATTTCAGTGGTCTAACCTAAATACTTCCAAAGATATCGACTAAGAAGTATTTCATTCGTATGGGAGGTGCCACGCCCCCTTTTTCGTTATCCCCAGTTTTTTTTGATGGTGGTAGGGATCGATCTCATATAATCTCTCACCAGATTTCAGTGGTCTAACCTAAATAGTTCCAGAGATATCGACTAAGAAGTATTTCATTCGTATGGGAGGTGCCACGCCCACTTTTTCGTTATACCCAGTTGTTTTGGAGGTGGTAGGGATCGATCCCATATAACCCCTTACCGAGTTTCAATGGTCTAACATAAATACTGCCGGAGATACGGACAATGGAAAATTCCATTTGTATGGGAGGTGCCACGCCCCCTATATATATCAAAATATTTTTTAGCCTGTGACCATCCCTGGAAGATGTACAGTGGGTGTGTAAAATTTGGTTACGATCGGTTTATAAGTTTAGGACGCAAGTCGATCTATACCTACATACATATATATTTACATAATTTGAATTTTATATATATAGATTGCCTACTGAAGAATTTACCAAATTCGAATATTTTGAAAAAAGAGTACTAAAAACCGGTTTTCAAAAATTTTTGCCGTATTCGTTGGTAACGTTAGGGGGCCTTTCAAGAATTCAATTTTGACAAATTGTGTCAGGATGAATCGAAATTCAAAAGCTGATTTGATAGGTAAATTTTAAGGTTTTAGGGCAATCACATTCTCACCGATAACTAAATTAACGATAAATTTATTGAAATATATCGAAGTAAAAATGAAACCCGGGACCATCCCCATTCGTTTGATACCCATATTGTAGGGTAATATTTAGGTTTATCGATCAATCATCAAAATCCATTGCTTAGTTTCCGAGATCCTTAAGTTCAAACAGACAAACAGACAAACAGACAGACAATAATTCTAAAAATGGGTCAGATGAACTCTATAGTATCCCCCAAGTCACCCCCAGTCATCTTTTCAAAGAAATTTTCAATGTACAGACACGACCCTTCTAGAGATTTATTATAATATAGATAGATATGCTGATACCCACATAAATATTTATTTAAATTTATTTAAGAAAAAAAATTTCATAGGTTCCTCCCTAAAAATTAGTATATCTTTTTTGTTTGTGGTCCGATTTTGATAAAACAAAGTGCAGATCCCTTTCTAAGCTTCAACCAGTATATTTGTGAAAGTCTCATCAAAATCCATTGCTTAGTTTCCGAGATCCTTAAGTTCAAACAGACAAACAGACAAACAGACAGACAATAATTTAAAAAATGGGTCAGATGAACTCCATAGCATTCCCCAGGTCATCCCCAGTCATCTTTTCAAAGAAATTTTCAATGTACAGACACGACCCTTCTAGAGATTTATTATAGTATAGATAGATAAGCTGATACCCACATAAATATTTATTTAAATTTATTTAAGAAAAAAAATTTCATAGGTTCCTCCCTAAAACAAAGTGCAGATCCCTTTCTAAGCTTCATGCAGTATATTTGTGAAAGTCTCATCAAAATCCATTGCTTAGTTTCCGAGATCCTTAAGTTCAAACAGACAAACAGACAGACAATAATTCTAGAAATGGGTCAGATGAACTCTATAGTATCCCCCAAGTCACCCCCAGTCATCTTTTTGAAGAAATTTTCAATGTACAGACACGATCCTTCTAGAGATTTATTATAGTACTAGCAGGGTACCCGGCGTTGCTCGCGATGTAAGTAGTTAGGGGGCCTTTCAAAATCAATAATATACTTTAAGATTTCATATTTATATACATAAAATATAGCTGACCCGGCAAACTTCGTTCTTCCCAAAATAGATTTTTTTATTAATTTTTCACTACTTCATTGTGCATACAACTTCAAAAATATAAAATTTTAGTATTCCATTTAAGGCTACACCATACACAAAATTTTTAGTTTTCTGTCCCGGAGCATAAGTAAATAGCGAAAAAATTTTCCTACACGGGAACTATTGATATCATTAATCTCCTGGTCAATTTTCAGGTCCTAACTTTAAACACTTTTACGATAACCCCACTTTTATGCGCGAAAATTGTTTTGATATCATTTAGCTCTATACCAATTTCCAGGTTCCTGCCTTAAATACTTTTGGAGATATTTAGCTTGAAAAATTAGTATGGGAGGTGCCACGCCCCCATTTTCGTTAACCCCAATTTTTTTGGAGGTGGTAGGGATCGATCTCGTATAACCCCTCACCAAATTTCAGTGGTGTATCCCGAATACTTCCACAGATACGGACAATGAAAAATTTTATTTGTGTGGGAGGTGCCACGCCCACACTGTCGTTATCCCCAGATTTTTTTGGAGGTGGTAGGGATCGATTCCATATAACCACTAACCAAGTTTCAATGATCTAACCTAAATACTTCCAGAGATATCGACTAAGAAGTATTTCATTCGTATGGGAGGTGCCACGCCCACACTGTCGTTATCCCCAGTTTTTTTGGAGGTGGTAGGGATCGATTCCATATAATCTCTCACCAAATTTCAGTGGTCTAACCTAAATACTTCCAAAGATATCGACTAAGAAGTATTTCATTCGTATGGGAGGTGCCACGCCCCCTTTTTCGTTATCCCCAGTTTTTTTGGAGGTGGTAGGGATCGATTCCATATAACCCCTAACCAAGTTTCAATGATCTAACCTAATTACTTCCAGAGATATCGACTAAGAAGTATTTCATTCGTATGGGAGGTGCCACGCCCACACTGTCGTTATCCCCAGTTTTTTTTGGAGGTGGTAGGGATCGATTCCATATAACCCCTAACCAAATTTCAGAGGTCTAACCTAAATACTTCCAGAGATATCGACTAAGAAGTATTTCATTCGTATGGGAAGTGCCACGCCCACACCGTCGTTATCCCCAGTTTTTTTTGGAGGGGAAATACTTCCAAAGATATCGACTAAGAAGTATTTCATTCGTATGGGAGGTGCCACGCCCCCTTTTTCGTTATCCCCAGTTTTTTTTGGTGGTGGTAGGGATCGATCTCATATAATCTCTCACCAAATTTCAGTGGTCTAACCTAAATAGTTCCAGAGATATCGACTAAGAAGTATTTCATTCGTATGGGAGGTTCCACGCCCACTTTTTCGTTATACCCAGTTGTTTTGGAGGTGGTAGGGATCGATCCCATATAACCCCTTACCGAGTTTCAATGGTCTAACATAAATACTTCCGGAGATACGGACAATGGAAAATTCCATTTGTATGGGAGGTGCCACGCCCCCTATATATATCAAAATATTTTTTAGCCTGTGACCATCCCTGGAAGATGTACAGTGGGTGTGTAAAATTTGGTTACGATCGGTTTATAAGTTTAGGACGCAAGTCGATCTATACCTACATACATACATACATATGTATATATTTACATAATTTGAATTTTATATATATAGATTACTAGCAGGGTACCCGGCGTTGCTCGGGATATAAGTAGTTAGGGGGCCTTTCAAAATCAATAATATACTTTAAGATTTCATATTTATATACATACATAAAATATAGCTGACCAGGCAAACTTCGTTCTTCCCAAAATAGATTTTTTTATTAATTTTTCACTACTTCATTGTGCATACAACTTCAAAAATATAAAATTTTAGTATTCCGTTTAAGGCTACACGATACACAAAATTTTTAGTTTTCTGTCCCGGAGCATAAGTAAATAGCGAAAAAATTTTCCTACACGGGAACTATTGATATCATTAATCTCCTGGTCAATTTTCAGGTCCTAACTTTAAACACTTTTACGATAACCCCACTTTTATGCGCGAAAATTGTTTTGATATCATTTAGCTCTATACCAATTTCCAGGTTCCTGCCTTAAATACTTTTGGAGATATTTAGCTTGAAAAATTTGTATGGGAGGTGCCACGCCCCCATTTTCGTTAACCCCAATTTTTTTGGAGGTGGTAGGGATCGATCTCGTATAACCCCTCACCAAATTTCAGTGGTGTAACCCGAATACTTCCACAGATACGGACAATGAAAAATTTTATTTGTGTGGGAGGTGCCACGCCCACACTGTCGTTATCCCCAGTTTTTTTTGGAGGTGGTAGGGATCGATTCCATATAACCCCTAACCAAATTTCAGTGGTCTAACCTAAATACTTCCAGAGATATCGACTAAGAAGTATTTCATTCGTATGGGAGGTGCCACGCCCACACCGTCGTTATCCCCAGTTTTTTTTGGAGGTGGTAGGGATCGATTCCATATAACCCCTAACCAAATTTCAGTGGTCTAACCTAAATAGCTCCAGAGATATCGACTAAGAAGTATTTCATTCGTATGGGAGGTGCCACGCCCACTTTGTCGTTATCCCCAGTTTTTTTGGAGGTGGTAGGGATCGATTCCATATAATCTCTCACCAAATTTCAGTGGTCTAACCTAAATAGTTCCAGAGATATCGACTAAGAAGTATTTCATTCGTATGCGAGGTGCCACGCCCCCTTTTTCGTTATCCCCAGTTTTTTTTGGTGGTGGTAGGGATCGATCTCATATAATCTCTCACCAAATTTCAGTGGTCTAACCTAAATAGTTCCAGAGATATCGACTAAGAAGTATTTCATTCGTATGGGAGGTGCCACGCCCACTTTTTCGTTATACCCAGTTGTTTTGGAGGTGGTAGGGATCGATCCCGTATAACCCCTTACCGAGTTTCAATGGTCTAACATAAATACTTCCGGAGATACGGACAATGGAAAATTCCATTTGTATGGGAGGTGCCACGCCCCCTATATATATCAAAATATTTTTTAGCCTGTGACCATCCCTGGAAGATGTACAGTGGGTGTGTAAAATTTGGTTACGATCGGTTTATAAGTTTAGGACGCAAGTCGATCTATACCTACATACATACATACATATATATTTACATAATTTGAATTTTATATATATAGATTATTGCCTACTGAAGAAGTTACCAAATTCGAATATTTTGAAAAAAGAGTATTAAAAACCGGTTTTCAAAAATTTTCTTTTGCCGTATTCGTTGGTAACGTTAGGGGGCCTTTCAAGAATTCAATTTTGACAAATTGTGTCAGGATGAATCGAAATTCAAAAGCTGATTTGATACCATATTGTAGGTAAATTTTAAGGTTTTAGGGCAATCACATTCTCACCGATAACTAAATTAACGATAAATTTATTGAAATATATCGAAGTAAAAATGAATCCCGGGACCATCCCCATTCGTTTGATACCCATATTGTAGGGTAATATTTAGGTTTTCGGGAATTCGCATTTTGACCGATAACTCAGTTATCGATCAATTTATCGAAATATATCGAAGTCCAAATGAAACCTGGAGCTTTTCCCTTTCGTTTGATACCCATATTGTAGGGCAAGTTTAAGGTTTTTGGGCAATCACATTTTCACCGATAACTCATCATCGATACATTTATCGAAACCAATCGAAGTCTAAATGAAACCTGCGGCCTTCTCCTTTCGTTTTATACCCATATTATGGGGTAATGTTAAGTTTTTTGGGCAATCACCGATAACTCAGATATCGATAAACTTATCGAAATATATCGAAGTCCAAAAGAAACCTGGAGCTATCTCATTTCGTTTGATACACATATTGTAGGGTAATATTAAGGTTTTCGGGCAATCGCATTTTGACCGATGACTCAGTTATCGATAAACTTATCGAAAAATATTGAAGTACAAATGAAACCTGGGGCCTTCTCCTTTCGTTTGATACCCATATTGTAGGCCATTTTTAAGGTTTTTCTGCAATCATATTTTGACCGATAACTCAGCTATGGAAAAATGTATCGAAATATATCGAAGTATAAATGAAACCTTTGGACCTCCCCTTTCATTTGATAACCATATTGCAGGGAAATTTTAAGATTTTTGGATTTTCTGACGTATAATTAAGTTATCGATAAATTTATCGAATTATATCGAAGTTTAAATGAAAAAAGGGGACTTCCTCTTTCGGTTGATACTCAAATTGTAGGAAAGTTTTGAGGTTTTAGGGCAACCTTATTTTCGCCGATAACTCTGTTATCGATTAATTTATCAAACAAATATCATCTCTATGAATCCTTCCAGGTCACAGAGAAAATGTGTACAAAGTTTCATACTGCTAGGTGCCTTAGTTTTGGCGTGAAAACGTAACAAACTTTGTTACTTTCCACATAGCGCGGCAGTGTACCCAAGCAATTGATTTTTGATTTAGCAGACATTGAAAAAAAAGTAAACAAAAATTTTAGAAAGGCACGCTTAGTTTTTTTTTTTGACAAACTAAGTGAATTTTTCTTCATATAAATTTATTTAAAAAAAAAAAAAATTTCATAGGTTCCTCCCTAAAAATTAGTATATGGGTGTTTCCACGGTCGCGAACAGTACGTTCGTACGCTTTTATGGGCCAAAAAGCAAAGTAAACATAGGTATTTGTTTTTTTTTTTTTTTGCTACTTCGATAGCATTTTGGAAGGTCAATTTTAGGTGTAAGAGGCAGGTTTGTTCGATTTTTAGTTTAGACTGTGGGGGCAATAAACATGTGGTCGCGAACGTACGCAAAATGGAAGTGACTTTTTTGTGCAACTGGAAAAATTCAAAACTCAGCGAAATGGAATGGATTTTTTCAAAATGGTTGATAACATATTGAAGTGGCATAAAGTGACTTTCTTTTCGTTTATTTCGCTTTAAAATATCTTCAGTACATTTTTATATATACGCTTAAATACCGGTCGCGAACGTACGGGTCGCGAACGTACGATTTTTCCATACATTTTCCTTTCCTATTTTCGGCATAATGTTTTACAAATTATATGAATCGGAACACTTAATTCACAAGTTTAAATCTTATATGTTGTATTTATAAAGAAAGAAAGATAGCATAAATTATTAGACTCTACTGAAATCCCGCGCTCACACCGAAAGACTCGAAAGTGGCTTGCATAACATAAAGTATACTCACTTTAATGTGTGGTTGGAAAATTTATGAATAACTTCATTAAAATTATTCAAAACCCTATGATCCATTATTAACCATGCAAAAAAAGTATATTAACAACCTCTTTTTTCTTGCTTCAGTTTTTGGTAGGAAAAAATATATCAAAATGCAAAACGGTCGCGAACGTACGCAACTTTGAGAATTAAAAAAAAAGGTTTGGTAAACCCTTCAAGAGAAGTAGTTTTGGTTTTCAATTAAGTGCACTCAACCGGCTTTAGAAATGTAGTTCTATACATTTCCTTACACTCCTTGAGAAGTGGTTACAAAAAATGTATTTTTTTGGTCGCGAACGTACGATCCAGGCAGAGGTAAAAGTTTCAATAAAAATTTACAGTTAAGACATCGTCGTTCACTCTTCTTTCATTTTGAGGGTATTAACTGATATTCATGGGGGTATTTTGTTGCAAAAAAGGATCGCTAGTATAAGTCGAACATGTGAAAAAATTGAAAAGAAACAGGCCTCTAAAACTGGCTGGAAATGAAAAAAAATTTTTTTCATGTTTCAAGCCAAATTTTTCATAAAAAAAATTTAAATCAACTTCCAAAGCTTTATATTTATAAAAATTTGGGTAATTTTGTATAACAGGGTTAAACAAGAATTTATTTTTATTAACATTTAAAATTTTTGCTCTGGTTGACGATTCTACGGAAATGCTCATATCTTTTTTGTTCGATTTTGATAAAACAAAGTGCAAATCCTTTTCTAAGCTTCAAGCAGTATACTTGTGAAAGTCTCATCAAAATCCATTCCTTAGTTTCCGAGATCCTTAAGTTCAAACAGACAAACAGACAGACGATAATTCTAAAAATGGGTCAGATGAACTCTATAGTATTCCCCAAGTCACCCCCAGTAATTTTTTCAAATAAATTTTCAATGCACAGACACGACTGTTCTAGAGTTTTATTAAAGATATGCTGATACCCACATAAATATTTATTTAAATTTATTTAAGAAAAAAAATTTCATAGGTTCCTCCCTAAAAATTAGTATATCTTTTTTGTTTGTGGTCCGATTTTGATAAAACAAAGTGCAGATCCCTTTCTAAGCTTCAAGCAGTATATTTTTGAAAGTCTCATCAAAATCCATTGCTTAGTTTCCGAGATCCTTAAGTTCAAACAGACAAACAGACAGACAATAATTTTAAAAATGGGTCAGATGAACTCCATAGCATTCCCCAGGTCATCCCCAGTCATCTTTTCAAAGAAATTTTCAATGTACAGACACGACCCTTCTAGAGATTTATTATAGTATAGAAGATATGCTGATACCCACATAAATATTTATTTAAATTTATTTATGAAAAAAAATTTCATAGGTTCCTCCCTAAAAATTAGTATATCTTTTTTGTTTGTGGTCCGATTTTGATAAAACAAAGTGCAGATCCCTTTCTAAGCTTCAAGCAGTATATTTGTGAAAGTCTCATCAAAATCCATTGCTTAGTTTCCGAGATCCTTAAGTTCAAACAGACAAACAGGCAAACAGACAGACAATAATTTTAAAAATGGGTCAGATGAACTCCATAGCATTCCCCAGGTCATCCCCAGTCATCTTTTCAAAGAAATTTTCAATGTACAGACACGACCCTTCTAGAGATTTATTATAGTATAGATAAGCGCATTTTATGTATTCAAAGCATTGTTTAACGATGAATCGGTCAATATTTATTATTATTTATTAGATCAACACATTTACATAAGGCTAATAATATATATCCCATTTCCAGGCTTAATGGAATTATGCGAAAAAGCAGCTGCTCTGCCAGAACGCAAAAAACCTAAACGCATTTGGGTAAAACCGTGGAGATATGAGAAACAGCAGAAAGGTTCTTTCGCCTTTTTAACCAAAGAACTGCTACCTTCAGAACCTGAAGGTTTTAGAAACTACTTGAGGTTGGACAAAAGCCAATTTAACAATTTATTACAAATCGTTCAACCTCATATAGGGCGCCGTAGTACACTATTTAGGGAAAATATTTCTCCGGCGAAGAAGTTGGCCATAACTCTCCGGTTTCTTGCCACAGGTAGGTTCTGTGCTTCCGTAAGTCTACGCTCACACTGCAGCCGACTTTCATAAGACCAATTCGGGTGAAATTTGTTTAAATTGCGGGAGCTCATTCCAAACCCAAGTGTGTGGATGTGGGTTTGCTGGCAGACGACAAAAGTCGGTTGCAGCGTGAGCTAATTGTGTGCTTCGAAATATCTTAAAAGTTTGTTTCAGGTGAATCTTATGTGAGCTTGAACTACCAAAGCCGGCTGTCAACTTCCTCTATTAGCAAAATCATACCAGGAGTGTGCGAAGTTATATACGACAATTTGAAAGATTCACATCTACAAGTACGTAAATTTACTAGTCGTGATATCTGTTTAAACAAATAAATGAAGGGCTCAGAACCAGAAGGATCTAACATTTGGCATGTGACATTTTTTTAAATTGATTTATACCCATATTTGTATAGTTAAATATAGTTTATATTTGTTGACAATGCGATCCAAGACATTTTGGACATTTTAGTGCCACGTATCAAATTTTATTGCACTAATGATTGGAGCCAAAATGATCTAAGTGCGCTCCTCCAAGCAATAAAAATCAATTGCTCGGCCAAAAGATCATGCAGAATTTTTTTAAGTATGCAGTTGTGTAGCCCCTTTAATTTCAGTCTCACAAAGTGCTAAACTTAAATTCGTAGGAACTATCGCTGATTTTTGGCAATTTTTTTTCTTGCTAGGATAATAACTTTTTCCATAAAAATAAAAATGCAAATGATGCTGGTGTGCTGCAACGTAGTTGCCTAAAAGAAATTCTAGAAAAGGAACAAAATTTACCAAAAGATTGTTTGGTTGGAAGAGGAAGAAATCTTCCCTGTGTTGTTGTTGCAGATGATGCTTTCCCGCTACAGAAGCATATCATGAAACCATATCCTTATCATACTAAAGATAAAAACACGTTGTAGAGCACCCTTTTGGAATTCTATGTTGTTGTTGTTGTTGTTGTTGTAACGCCACGTAGCCCTGCCTAGGTAGTCAGTATCTACCCAATATTGTCATCAGGCTCTTCTAACGGAAGTCCTAGAAACCTAGAGGCTTCGACAGGGGCGGACCAGAGGGATATGGGTGTTAGAAGAGTAGGCTCAGCTGAGCAGACGAAAAGGTGGTTAGTATTATGGGGGGACAAGCCACATGCCGGACAAACATTAGGCAAGTCAGGGTTCAGTCTGGATAGGTAAGAGTTTAACCTATTACAATATCCAGACCGGAGTTGGGCCAGCATCACTCTAGTCTCCCTAGGCAACCCGCGCTCCTCTTCGGCAACGGGTGGAGTTGTTGCCTGAAGAACGGCGTTCGCTGGAATAGAGCTAACATAGGAATTTACCGAATCGGTGTGGATAAGGGTGAGGGCCTGCCGGTGCACCTTAGGATCAAACGGCGTGGAAATCAGGTGCCGGATCTCATCGAAGTGTTTGCGTAGGTGGCTTCTTATCCTCCTGGGGGGCGGATTTTCGTTGACCAGGCGTCCGTTCGGGTGCTGCGGTTTGCAACAGTTGAAAAGGAATTGCCTGGTCAGCATTTCGCTATGCTCTTTAACGGCGAGCGTTTTCGCTTCATTGTGAAGGTGGTGCTCAGGAGACATAAGAAGACACCCAGTGGCGGTTCGAAGGGCGGTATTCTGGCAGACCTGAAGCCTCGTCCAGTGTGTGTCAGCTAGCCCCGACTACCATATAGGCGTCGCGTAGCTCAGTACCGGCTGACCAATTGCTTTGTATGTAGCTAGTAACGTTTCTTTGTCTTTGCCCCAAGTGCTGCCAGCTAGCGACTTGAGGATTTTGTTACGGCTTTGGACTTTATTGACAATTGCGGTAACATGAGCGCCGTATTTGAACATGTTATGAAACGTTACCCCTAAGATTTTGGGGTGTGAGACAGTTGGTAGCTTAACACTATCAACGTAGACGTCTAATTCCATCTTCACTTGCGTTGTCCACGTCGTAAATAAGGTAGCCGAGGACTTATTCGGTGACAATGCCAGGTTTCTACCAGCGAAAAATTCCGACACGGGTGGGAGGTACGAGTTTATGCGAGAGCAGAGTTCTTCAACGGAGGGGCCCGTTGCCAGTATCGTACAATCATCGGCGTAAGAGACGATCGATACACCCTCTGGTGGGGGGGGGAAGTTTCGATAGATAATAGTTAAATAGAAACGGGGATAGGACACCACCCTGTGGCACCCCTTGTTTAACTATTCTGGGTTTTGATTGGGCGCCTCTGAATTCTACCGACGATTGACGACCACTCAGATAATTGGCAGTCCAACGTTTAAGACAGGGGGGAAGGGACGAATCTTCAAGGTCTTTCATTAGTTGCGCATGGTTGACCGTATCAAAAGCTTTGGCCAAGTCAAGCGCAACTAGCACTGTCCTGTGGTTTGGACGCTTTTTGTTTAGTCCGTCCCCTATCTGAGTGGTAATGGCGTTCAGCGCGGTGGTAGTGCTGTGGTTTTTGCGGAAACCATGCTGATGTTCGGCGAGTCGCAAATTAGCGGTGAAATATGGTAATAAGATAGATTCCAACACTTTCACTACTGGCGAGAGAAGTGATATCGGGCGATATGACTCCCCTACGGCAGCTGGCTTGCCAGGCTTTAATAGTGGGACCACCTTTAGCCTGTCTCCATCTTTCAGGAATGACAAAGGTGGACAAGGAAAGGTTGAAAATGTGTGTTAAATATCTTATGCCTTCGTCGCCGAGGTGTTTTAGCATCAGCATGGAGATGCCATCGGGGCCTATGTACTTGGTGTTCTTAGATCTCCGTATTGCCTCTTGTACTTCGGTTGTGGAGATGGCAATGGGCGCATCGCTGTTTTTGGGTTTATGCGCTTCCCTGGTGGCTCGGCGAATTTCTTTGTCCAACGGAGGATGCATTACAAACTGTCGGCAGAAAGCGCTCGGGCATCGTTTAGGTTTCGACTGAACCTTATCGCCGAAGGCGATGGATATTTTGTCGTTGGGTTTAGTCGGGTTGGACAAAGATTTCACCGTCGACCATAATTTGCCAACCCCAGCCGAGAGGTTACAAGACCTTAGGTGCTCTTCCCACTTAGCGCGTTTGTGTTTATCTACTAAGCGTCTGATTTCCGCATTAAGATCCCTAATTTGGGGATCCGTAGGGTCAAGGCGTCTAATATGGTCACGTTCATTTGCCAGGGCCGCTGCCTCTGCGGGGAAGAATGGACGTACTTCCTTTATTCTACCTGACGGAATGTGTTGACGGGAGGCTGAAACTAGGGCCATACGAAACGCCTTTTCCCCTTCTCGGACGTCAGACGGAGTGGGGAGAGCAGCGAAGGCGCTCTCTGTAGATGTTAAGAAACTTTCCCAGTCGGCTTTGTTAAAGTTAACAAAGGTGCGATTGTCAGAAGTGACAAAGTCGGTGGGGCGATCGATAGAGAGCACAATGGGAAGGTGATCCGAAGCAAGCGTCAGCATCGGTCGCCAGTCAACGCAGTTTATAAGACCAGCGCTGACTATGGTGATATCCGGCTAGCTAGAGCAGTTTACCGCCACTCTAGTGGGGGCATCCCCATTAACTGTGCAGAACGTCGAATCGTCTATTTGGTCAGCCAGCTCCTGCCCCCTACCATCGGCCTGTAAGCTGGAGTGCCACAGGTCGTGGTGTGCGTTGAAGTCACCAAGGATAACACGGTTCTCACCCCTGAGTAACGCACGAATTACAGGGTGATAATCCCTGGGACAGCAGGTGACAGGAGGTATATATACGTTTATGATTTCCAAGTCGACATCGCCTGACCGGACAACCATACCTTGACGTTCAAAGGTGGTGTCCCTCGGGTCGATGTCAGGCTCAAATAGACGGTACTGCACAGTTTGATGCGTGATGAATGCAAGACCACCCCCAAGCCCTCTCGCACGATCTATGTAACAGATTTCGGGTCCTTCTAACCATTATAAACCTTAATGTTGAAACCGTGGAAAAGATAGTTTTGGCTTGTATCGTTCTGCATAACTTTCTACTACAAGTCGACGATAATTACGGTGCAGTGAAATAACGCCCAAGGAAATAACGCCCATGGGCGTTATTTCCCACTCACAAAGGAAATTGTGTTATCACCTTTTGCTGATGGGTGTTATTTCCTTTTTCGAAGAGAAATAAAGCCCACGGACGTTAAAAACGAATTAAAACAAGCTGATTCAAGAATTAAGTATATGGTTTTCTTTATTTTAATAAATTTTAACATATTTGTTATGTTTTTATAAGGCGGGGTGCAATAGCGCCTTGTGAAATATGCCCTTTAAGGCCTTATTACACTATTGAAAGTGAAATAAGGCCTTTATTTCAAAAAAAGGCTTTATTACATTTCGAAAGAGAAATAAAGTCTTAAAGGCCTTGTTGCTCTTTCATTTTTTTTAATGAAACAATAATATTCTAGTTCTTTTTGTATTTTATTGAATAGTTACACACAAATTTCACGTTAACGAAAGTGGGAAACGTGGCACGCGGAAGGACATCACCGTGGATCGGGCCTCCGTAACTATTATCCGAAGGAGGAAAAGCAATATTTTGTTTCTGTGAAAAGTTATTAGTGAAAAATCGAAAATTGACCCGGGTCAGATCCCCAATTCGGGGCCCCATCCACGTTTTTTATGTGCAGGACACCTTCGGCAGCGCTTTAAAAAATAACCCTGGGCTACGCAATTCAAACTCCGGGTGTGTGCCATAGCCGTGGCTACCGCCACGGTGATGTCCTTCCGCGTGCCGCGTTTCCCACTCTTTTCTCACAGTTTAATTTGTGAAAAAAATGCTAATCAAAAGTTCGTGTTGCTCGCGTAAAATCCTATGGGCGTTATTTCTCTTTTAAAAAGGAAATAAGAGCCATGGGCTTTATTTCTTTTTGCAGATGGGCGATATTTCCGGTGACAGGTAATAGTGTCACTGGTAATAGTGTCAATTGACACTATTTCCAGGGTAACTTGGAATATTATATTTTTATTCCCTTTATGTTATCTTTATTGCCAATTCAGAAAGGTGGTCTGCACAAAAATACCTTGGATCCCGCCCATAGAGTGGGAACGGTGGCAACATGCCACCCGGAGTTGGAATGGCGTAGCCCAGGGTTATTTATAATAAGCGCGGCCGAAGGCCGCCTACGCAGAATGGTGTACTACGCAGAAGGACTTGGAATAATGTAGACGAGGGTTGTTTTTTAAATTAAATTTAAAATTTTGCACATACGCAGTTTTGCGCCCACAACAGTGGTACCTCAAATGAAAGGTAGCATAATTACCTATCCAATACATAACTTGAATTTATTTCACACATAAAATGGGGATTTCGTGTTCTGGATTCTGATTTTAGGGATTTTTCCTTTGCGGATTTTGATTTTGGGGATAATGTGGAAGACCCGTTTTTAGCACTTTTGACACTATTTCCATTTCAGTTTGGAAATAGTGTCAATGACTTATTTTCCATTTTCTTGTTGACACTAATTCCATTTCGAAAGCGCAATAGTGTCAGTTGACACTATTACCAGTGACACTATTACCTGTCACCGATATTTCCATTTAAAAAGGAAATATGGCCCATGGGCGTTATTTCCTTTTTGAATGGGAAATAACGTCCATGGGCGTTATTTCCTTGGGCGTTATTTCACTGCACCGATAATTACGTGTCCAGTCTCGGCGATACATTACTTATTAGCAACACCTCAGCAGTTTCTTCAGATGGCCCATATAATCCCTGTAAAGGAGTAGCTGAACCCATAAGACAAAATTTCACGGAGAAGGGAAAATGGAATGGATGAACATCAAATACAATTTGTGAGCTAGTAAATTTCTGTATGGTATAAGATGCTACAATTACCTAGACTTTGATCGACGTATCTTGTGTCATTTGTTGTTGAGGTTGTTAAAACTTAAAAAACGCGTTGTTTGTTCATTAATGAATAAATATAAATATATAAAAAAATCTCGATTGTCGTGAAATTTTGTACATATGTATAATATAATATTGTATTTTGAGAAAAGGTTTTAAACTATATTTCATGTCCCTAGGTGAGTAGGGTCTTGAAAGCCAATGTGGCCCAACTCTGACTTTAGAAGGTGTTTTGCGAAATGGGTATCAAATGAAAGGTGTTAAAAGAGTTTTGGCGGGAATTGGTTTCAAGTCACAAAACCAAAATGTGGACCAGGTGTGATCCTAGAAATTGTTTGGACAATATGGATATTAAATGGAAGATGTTGGTATGAGGGTTTTAACAGGGTGTAGTTCTTAGTTCGATACGAACCCGGATATAATCCTAAATGTGGAAATTAATTCAACAAAAATCTGGTTTGCGCAGAACGAAGTCAGCTGGTACCCATCTTAGGCTAGTAGTACATTTGACCGATTCCCCCCTGCGGGCTGGGGGTTAGAATATGCCCGCGGTAGGCATACCGGTCGTAAGAGGCGACTAATATGCACAAAGGTAATGATGTGCAACTCGATGGTTGATCTACGGCTATGATACCTCCCACCTCTCATTACCCATCTTCTCTTTTCTTTCGGAAGGAGGGATGACATGACCTAGAAGGTTCCACTGGTCATACCAAATCGCTACCACGACAGTCGGGCAGTACCGCAAGGGAGTACCGGAGCGTACCGGATTCATATCCGGCCAAGAACTGTTATTTCGACAACACTCCCCAAAACCTTCGGGGAGTGATTTTGTTGTTAAAACAACAACAACAACCGATTCCTCACCAGCAGATATATATATTTAATAAACATTACATTAACAACTTATAAATCAGATAATTTTTTTATGATTTATTTATTAAACATTTTATATTTTACATTTATTGTTACATTGAGGATCCAGTTGAGGATATCGCAGCCTAAATCAAAATGAATGAAGTTAGCAACTTCCGAAATGGATCTATTAGAAAAGCTATGGCGGTTGTCTCTAAATTTTTCCTGTTCAATTCAACAAAAAACTGTTAATAATTAATTAAAAAATTATTAAGAAACCCAAAAAACAACAATAATTTTTCGCTGCAGAAAAAATTATTAATAGGTCTATAGCTCGTACCGAACCAGGATACTTCAAATATAAAGACCGAAAACACAAGCTTGTTGTTTGTGTAAATCACAAAAAAACAATAACAAAACTTAGATAGGTAAAACTCAGTCCATTGTAAAACTTATATCACTCACTCTACGTTAGATTTCAATCACAAAATAGTTTTATAGTATTTTTACTTTTAAGTCCCAATTTCACAGTAATTGGGCCTAAGGCAAGGTTTCAAATAGTTACTTTTTTATATAGAGTCTTTACAAACTCTCAAACTCTTCTTCGTCACTGAAAAGTCCTCGCATAGATTCCTCCAAAATATTTTTAAAAGGGGTTGGAGACGGTGATTGTGCATTCGTTCCATAACACGGCTCTTATGACGTCGTTGTATTCGTTACATGAAAAGGCTCTGGCGATGATGAAATTGCTACACAAAACGACTCTGGTGAAGCTGGGGACTTGTTTTTCAATAGTGTCGCCTGCCAATATTTGTTGATGACACCTTGCACCTCCATAACTGCTTGCGGCTGAAACTCCTCATCCACCTCCTCCATTTGCTCAGTTACTTGCCGACCCAAACATTCAAACTTGTTTTTTTTATTTTTTCTCTCAGCGATCATTTCTTTCATCTTCTTTATATCTGTTACTATATCTGGAGCCACCTTTGGTTTTTTTTACATTTTTTTCACAGCTGGGACTGGCGGTATCCTGGTCTTTATTGTTCTAAAAGAAAAGAAAAATATTAATTAACGTCAACGTCATCATAACTAAAAAAACCCAAATTTTGAGTTAACATCACTAATATAACGGAAAAAATATGTTTGATCAACTGACAAAGTGTTATATCCGAGGTTTTAACATTTCAAAAAGTATCTCATGGATGTAAGCTAAGTCAGAGTTCATATCCTCATCAAAAAGTAATTTTCCTAAAAATTTCTGATGGCGCTTATTGAATATAAGCGCTCGATATGTTACGCTAAACCCATTTTCCAGCTGTCCCAGTTTTTTCTTGGTTCACTGTATAAAAGTTTTCAAAGCCACCAGTTCCTGACGACTGGCAGGGCGCGTAACACTACAACTACAACTTACTTAGTTCACTATTTATTACCAACTTACATTTGCATTATTAGTGCTTTTCCGCAATAGCACATATTTTTGCAAAAATTTCATATGGTCGAAACACCAAAGCCTCGGGCGATGAATTTTGTCGACACCAGCCCCACTTTTTTTTTGACTCCTCCACCGCCCTACATTCCTTCAGGTACTGTGTTCTCAACCCCTTCCATTTTTTTTTCAAATCGGCTTGAGTAATCCTCCCGTCAATTTCTTGCATTTCCACCAAAATAGCATGAAGTGTCATCGCTTTTTTTTGTCTATCTAAATAATCTACCGAACTTACGGCATAGAGGCACTCATGTTGTTGGTATGGATTTATAAAATATTCAATGCTCTCCCTTTTCCAAAGGTCATTTTCTGAAAACACAATTAAAGATTAAAATATTTTATATAAAATAAATACACTACGGTCAAAAATTGTTTCATGCGACATCAAAATACATCTGCTGCTCATTCAGCTGCAATTTTCTCTAAACTACAATGCCGGAACAATATCCCCAAGTCGCTAGCTGACGCCAACATAAAGAAACGTTGATGACAACTAACACTCATTGGAATAAGTTGCACGAGACAAAGATGCTCACAGTTAGAAAGCATAATGAAATGCTAAGCAGGAAGTTCCTATTAAACTGCTGCAAATCGCAAAAACATCCATACAGTGTAGGTAGGCTCTTTGTCGTGTCCCGTCATGTAAATGACGTATTGCAAATACCAGCATCCTTTGTTACTGAGGAGGAACGTCATCTGACAAGGGTCACTCAGACTCACGTTCTTTATTTTGATGTTGCATGAAAAAACTTTTAAAAGTTGTCTTAATCATATTTTCTATGGAAAGTAAGTGCCTAAATGTGTTTATTTATTCAATAAACTTACCACAATTGGGCAATTCTCCGTGTATATATGTATATGTATAAAAGCGTCCAGTCCAGAAAAAAATGTACAACGTGCACCACTGCACAACGCAATCACAAACAATATCCTTTTGCAATTTTACCGCAAACAACCTTGGCACAATATCATACAATTAATTAAACCATGGAAACAACGCAAAGAAATATATTTCACAGAAAACAAATGCCGCGCAGGAATATCTTTTGATATTTCACTGGAAAAACTTGCTTTGACACCCACGCTTCTTTTTTCCTTTTGGTTTTGCCGCCGAAATGAAAAAAAGGTAGGAAGGAAAATCTCAAAGTCAACGAAAATGCAAAAACCAAGGCAAGAAAACTTGAAACGAGTTGATGGTACGCTATCAAGTGTACTCTTCCCATCGCTTCATACCCCCTTCGCCTATGTCGCGGCAGACTTGAAAGCAAGAATTGCCGAGTGTAAAAGGGGACTATGCGAGTAAAATTCATCAAAATTCGTGTAGTCAAAATTTTCGAGATTCATTCTTATCAATTTAAAACGTTTCCTATATTCTTTGAAAAGTGCTTTTGAGTAATCGAGATCAGTCTTTCATAGGTATCAAATTCATAGTTTTTTTTTTGTTGGCATAAATGGTGCATTAAATCTACATTCTTGCTTTTTATTAGGATTCATTTTGTTATAACATGTGAATGTATGTTTGTGTGTGTAGAATTATGTAGCAAAACGCCGACACAGAAATTTGTATGTTCTTTAATTTAATTTTTATTTTCTTATTAATTTCTATCGACCCGACAAAGTTCAAAATGAAAACCAAACTAAATATCATAACCGAAATATTATTTCAGAAGAAGTAAATTGATGCCGCTAGCATATATACATACGTACATATGTATACATAAATAGTTGCAGTAACTAATGTAACATCTTCCATGCATAATATGATTTGCAATAGGGGTATTCGGAATCACGATGCAAGGGCATTGCATCGTTGCATAGCAAATTATTATTGCAAAATAATGTCAAGCCAACAACAAAATACATGCGGATGCAAATGTCAAGCAATTTGCAGAACGCAACACCAAAAATCTATTGCATAGCATATTTTGTTGCATTGCATTTCTAGAAACAGCTGTTGAATTATGACTGCTGTCACACGTTCAATATGTATCGCGATCCGTATTGATGGGTCGGCTTGAATTTAGAATAGCTCCATCTCCCAAATTAAAAAAAAGTGACTGGGATCGATAGATATTATTAAGGTAAGTACAAATATATATTTTTTTTGGCGGAAACAACAACAACAAGAATTATTAAGGGTCAAAATTCATTTAAAACGTTTTTTAAAATCAAGATTTTACAAAAACTAATGAAATGGTTTTCAAAAATTTTGGTAGGTAAATGAATTACCTTTCATTTCATGTAGCCTTTGCCTCGTTGATATAAAAAAGCTTTAAATTTTGCATATACGCGGTTTTGTACCCCAAGAAACGTTACATCAAATGAAAGGTAATTCAATTACCTATCCAATGCAGAAAAAAATAGGGAATCGGTTCGTAAGTTTATGAGAAATTTTGATTTAAAAAAATGCGTTCAACGAACTTTGACCCTTAATAACTCTAGTTGTTGTTGTTAGCTAAAAAAAATATACATATTTGTTCTCATCTTAATGATATCTTATCGATCCCCATCCTTTGTTTATACTTGGGAGTTGCAGCTATTCTGCATAAAAGGCTTATTTACACGGGTCAATTTTTCTAGTCGATTTGTGTCGTTCCACCGTGTAAAGGTTGAACGTAAAATCGACACGTTTAAATCAGCCTTCAAGCCGATCCATCAATACGGATAACGATTTATATTGAACGTCTGCAGCATGCAATCGAACAGCTGATCTGCTCACACGTTTGCAATTAGAGTTGAAAAAGGGCGCTCACGATTCGGTGCATTTTTATGCAATTGCATAATTTTGTCAACCCATATGCTATTTATTATGAATTCCCTTAATAGGGGTATTCGGAATCACGATGCAAGGGCATTGCATCGTTGCATAGCAAATTATTATTGCAAAATAATGTCAAGCCAACAACAAAATACATGCGGATGCAAATGTCAAGCAATTTGCAGAATGCAACACCAAAAATCTATTGCATAGCATATTTTGTTGCATTGCATTTCTAGAAACAGCTGTTGAATTATGACTGCTGTCACACGTTCAATATGTATCGCGATCCGTATTGATGGGTCGGCTTGAATTTAGAATAGCTCCATCTCCCAAATTAAAAAAAAGTGACTGGGATCGATAGATATTATTAAGGTAAGTACAAATATATATTTTTTTTTGGCGGAAACAACAACAACAAGAATTATTAAGGGTCAAAATTCATTCAAAAAAAATATACATATTTGTTCTCATCTTAATGATATCTTATCGATCCCCATCCTTTGTTTATACTTGGGAGTTGCAGCTATTCTGCATGCGTGTAAAGGTTGAACGTAAAATCGACACGTTTAAATCAGCCTTCAAGCCGATCCATCAATACGGATAACGATTTATATTGAACGTCTGCAGCATGCAATCGAACAGAACGTTTGCAATTAGGGTTGACAAAGGGCGCTTACGATTCGGTGCATTTTTATGCAATTGCATAATTTTGTCAACCCATATGCTATTTATTATGAATTCCCTTAATATGTTTTCTCGCTTTATTGCATGCAGATGATTGATTTTTGCTTGTCACTGCAACATCGACACACATACATATACCATGTACAAATATATGCACGCATGTTGCAGATTATATAATGTTATACAATATCAAGACGCATTTCACCATCTATTCTCAGAAATATAAAACTTACATTAGGGGATGTCGGTTTTATTGAGTAAGAAAATATAAGTATGTTACAGTGACTTCAACATACCTCCTCAAAATAAACTAAAAATCTATCAAAATAAAATTCAATATAGATTCATATATCTAATTACAAAAATATAGTTTCAGCAAAAAACCTAACCTACATCTCTTTTCGGTGGCAGGTCGAGTATTCTGGGTAATGATACAATTGTGGTCCAACATTTGTTGCATGGATTGGGAAAACCCAGTAAAACCCAATCAGATATATATATAATGATATATAATTAAAATAGAAAAAATTAAAAATGCAATGAAATTAAGTCCATAGAATTTTGAGTGCCATGTGAAAATGAAAGAATAGTGTTTGAAATTATCAGCCCAAGTTGGTCTCTCAAATCGGTAAATTGTGGTCCATGCAATGGTTTTGTTAAGATGTCAGCCAGCTGTTTATCTGTAGGAATATACTCAAGAATAATTAGTTTTCTTTCAATTTGTTCTCTGGAAAAGTGATATTTAATATCAATATGTTTAAATCTTTTATGACAAGTAGAATTATTAGCAATGCTTATACATCCTAGATTATCTTCAAATATTGGGTTCCTGCAGTTCTAATTTAATACTATTTGCTAGTGACTTTAGCCACATAGCCTCTCTCGTGGCCTCAAATAGTGCCATATATTCAGCTTCAGTTGATGAAGCTGCAACTGAATTTTGCTTTTTAGTATTCCAACAAATAAGACTTGAATCGAACATTTTGAACAAATAACCTGTAGTACTTTTTATATCGTTTCATTTCCTGCCCAATCGGAATTAACATAGCCAGTCAGACATTTTCGAAGTCTACAGTTTTTGTAAAGGTTAGCTTTAAGTTAATTGTACCTTTTAGGTACCTCAAAACCCTTTGAAGATATTGCCACAGTTCTTATATTTTTATTAGTATATCTACTTAGAATTCCGACTGAGGTACTTAAATCAGGTCGAGTGCATAGCATTATATACATTAGACATCCAATTACATTTCGACATGGCACATTATACATTTCGTCTGAATTGAAGTGGAGTACTAACTGGATTACAGCCATCCATACTGAATTTTTCTAGGACCTTTTTATTATAAGCTGACTGGCTAAGTTCCATTTTATTATCTTCTCTGCTAATTTTTATGCCCATAAAATACTTGATTTCAGCTAAATCAGTCATTCTGAATTTACCCATTAAATAGTCTTTAATTCTGGACATTGTTTCTAAATTATGGGTGGCGCGAACTAACGTCAGTGGAATTAACGTCAGTGACGTTAATTCTCACCCAAAAAGCGAATTAATGTCAGTGACATTAAGACGCATTACCAAAAACGAATTATATTTTCCCCGGGCCCGGAGTTTTCCTAGGGGCCCGTATTTTTCAAGAAATTAAGTGAATAGTTAAATTGGAATTCATATGAAAGTCGATTAATTTAAACATTTATTTGAAAGTTGTAATAACCGATAAAGCGCATTCATGAGTGCGTGTACAAAAAAAAGTTAGGTACATTTGCAAAAACTGGCAAAGCAATGTAATAAGAGCAAGAAATATCGATAAACAGAATATTTCTTATAACATTAATGAAGCATAATATTACCGAGTCGACTGTAGATGCTAAAAGCGGCGGCATCTGTTTGTCACATTCAATAACCAGCTACACTTACTTACGTCCGGATAATAACATCGCTGATTAGTCGATTACGCAACCCTACGAAGGTAACCTGTCAAATTCAAATTGTTATAGTTTCGGTTTGAAAATCGCACCGGCAGTCGCGCATATTAAATGCAAAGAAATTTTCGGGCACGACATTTGTTTAGTATTTATTATCAGAAATCGTGGAAAAATATTTTTAAAGGGTAAATTGCTTAACCCCAAGAGCTCATAAGTACTTGGTAATCACGCCTTTTATTTGCAGCCAAGAAAATGTATCACCATAAATCCGGTGCTCAAAAGCGTAAGGATAGTGCAGCGCTTAAACAAAAACAGTTAGAATCACAGAAATGACAACAAGCGCTCTCAGCATTTAACTTCCACCGTGATGCTAGTTCAAGCTCTGCAGGTTATGTAAAGAACCAATATCTTAACGTCCAGCATTCTAAAAAGGCTGAAGATGCTTCTCCACTGCAGTCAGTTGAAGATGAAATAGAGGGAGAGTTGAAAAATTCAAGCATAAATATGCAAGGACGTTCAACCTAACAGTAACAACACCAGTTCAGTCGCATTTAAAGAAAATCAGATAAGTGAACCTGAATTGAAATCGAAGAGTCATCAACATTCATACGATTACGACATCGGTATTTTCGAAGCAGAATATATACAACCTAGTGAGGTTGAAGAAATCCTTCGTCGGGGACATCAAAAGATGCCATCGGATCTCCCACGTGATAGATTGAACGTGCCATTTCCTAGTTCCCTTTTATCAACAATCTTGCCTAATGGTGAAAAGGTACTACGTGACTGGTTAGTTTGGAGCAAAATGAGGAACGCTTTTTTTGTTTACCGTGTCGGCTTTTTAATAGGAATAATTTAAGTCGTTCTTCCCTATGTTCTCCTAAGGGCTATGCTAAAGAGCAAGCATGGAAGAAATTATATGAGAAATTCCCATCACATGAAGGCAGCACCGACCATATTCAGTGTTACATTCGATGGCGCAATCTGGAAACACGTATAGAAGAAGATTCCACCATTAACATGTTAATGTGCGATCAAATAGCTAGTGAAGCTAAAAAGTGGAAAGAAATTCTGAAGCGTATTCTAGACACCATTTTGTTTTTGGGTGAGAGAGGATTGGCGTTGCGAGGAGAAAATAATTTAGTTGGTCAACCGAAAACGGGAATTTTTTGGGAATTTTGGAACTAATTAGTCGCTATGATCCAATCCTTAATGAACATTTAGAAAGAGTTAGGGCTTCTCAAGAATCACATCAGCGATTGCAAGTTCATTACCTGTCTGCGCAGATACAGAATGAATTTATTGAGCTTTGTGCTCGTCATGTGATATCCTACATGTTGGCAGAACTGAAAGAGGCCAAATATTACTCCATCATCGTTGAGGCAACACCTGATTCCAGCCACGTGGAGCAGACTACATTTATTTTGCGTTATCTCAGTCTCGATGCTGAAAAAAGAGTCTACCGCATAGAGGAACGTTTTCTCGCTTTTGTAGATTGCCACAAAAAAACCGGCAAAGCTATTGCCGATTTAATTTGCAAAACATTGGAAAAATACGATATTCCTTTGGAAGATTGCCGTGGACAGGGCTACGATAATGGTAGTAAATATGAAGGAGCGCAAAACCACATCAAACGCAAAAATGAGTATGCAATTTTTTCATCCTGTAGTGCCCACACCCTGAATTTGGCTGGAGTTGACTCTGCTGTCCTCGAGCAATCACTTTTTTTGGTGTTGTTCAAAAATGTTTCAATATTTTCTGTAGCAGCACACAACGTTGGGAAATTCTGAAATCCGAGATACCCAATTCACTTCACTCTCTCTCGAATACAAGATGGTCTGCCAGAGTCGATACCGTCAAGCCGTTTGCCAAAAATCTTCCTGGATTAATAAACGCTTTGAAAAAAGTTCAAAAACTCGACCTTACGGCAGAAACTCGTCGGGACATTGATGCAATTTTGAAATATATGAGTAAATTTGAGTGCGTTTTGATGGCCTCCATATGGTATAAAATCCTTCAGCCAATCAATGAAAGAAACTTGGTTCTTCAAGAGATCAATGCCACCATCGACGTTGAACTTAAGAATATAGAAAGCCTACTTGTCGATTTGCAATTTCTGCGCGACCGGTGGAAAGCCATTTATAATGAATGTAAGTTTGTTGCAGAGAATATGGAGCATGTCGAGGCGATGTTGCCATCAGCAAGAAAAAGAAAACACGAACATAACGATGAACATAACGATGAAAATTGCAGCTACGAAGAAATTGAATTTAAAAGAAACACTTTCTACGTTATACTTGACAGCGTTATATGTGGACTGAGGAAAAGATTTGCCGCAGTGAGTGAGATAAACGAATCATTCTCATTTCTATGGCAGTTCCATGATATGACAGAAGATGAACTAAGCGCAGCTACACACAATTTTGAAAAGAAGTATTCCGTTGATGTATCTGATAAGTTGTCAAATGAAGCTATTCAGCAAAAGCACGTTTTCGATGCAAATTTTGAAACCCGTCTTACTCCATACAACTTGTTTAATGCCATCAATGCTCGAAAATTAGAAAGACTTTTCCCAAATATCTGCATCGCTTTGAGAATATTTTGCACTTTACCCGTTTCCGTTTCAAGTGGTGAACGTTCGTTTAGTGTCTTAGCAAGGATCAAAAAATTCCATCGATCATGCTCGTCGCAGGGCAGGATTTCAGGACTAGCTACACTATGCCTAGAGGCAGAATTAGCCAAGAAGTTGGATTTCTGCAAAATTATCGACGCATTCGCTGCCGCCAAAGCTCGAAAAGCTCACTTCTAAGTTCCAAATATTTGAACAGTCAACAGAATTTGGAAAAATTGTTTTTTAATAATCAGAATGATAAATAAATGGTTGACCAAGATGTTCTGGCTGCTTGTTAACTGTCAAGTCCTGCTATCCCTACACTCAATCAAAAATTTCTTAAAAATGCTCCAAAAACTGTTTTCATAGATAATAAATAAATATTTTTTCTTAAAATTTATGAAGTCGTCCTTAGTTTTCCAAAAAGGAGTTCATGGATTTTAAGAAGACATATTTATGTTCTAAGTAATATTCTGAAATTTTTATGAAAACGGTTTTTGGAGAGGTTAATGAGAGGTCATGAGTCAAAGAAACAGGTTTGTGGGCAGTGGGTAAACATTGTTGTTCATTTATACAAAATTGTATGAAGTTTCAGATTGGGTGGGAAATTCAATATTTATTTATTTTAAATAGCGCTGGAGAGCCACAATGTTTGATTTGTTCTAGGTCGTTAAATCTTATAAAAGAGTCTAATTTAAAGCGACATTTTTTATTTTATTTTTAAATAAACACAGAATTTTATTATTAAAAAAAAATTAAAAGTTATTTTTGAATAAAGAAGAGCATATTTTTGTTTAAAAAATACAATAAAACTAAAACCAAAAGCATATAAAACATCAACATGAAAAAAATTACGGCAATCAAATTTGCGGTTTGTCCCACCGTCCTTTCGTAAGCGCACGCATACGTGCGCAAGTTCCCTGTAAAAAACGTTGGAGTATGGGAGTACTCCAACATTTATCCTCATTCATACAAAAAGGTGGTCCAATTTATAAGCCCATGTCCGGTGATTGGATCACCTAATCCATATCGGAGCACCCTGCTGAATAGTCTATGGAGCACCTACGTGAGAGTACTTTGAAAATGCTGGCAAAATATTACTCTATAGAGTACTTTGCAGTAAAGCGAGAGAGGGAGTATGTGTTCTTTTTGAGGACCACCTACTCCCTCTCTCGCTTTGCTGTTGAATAGTCCATAGAGTAATCCAATAGGAGGATTTTGGGAGTATTCTCATGTAGGTGGTCTATAGAGTATTCAAAAGCAAAGAAATGGAGTACTCCGAGTCGGATTAGGTGATCCAATTACCGGCCATCGCCATGTAAATTGGACCACCTCTTTTATATGAGCGAGGGTAAGTGTTGGAGTACTCCGATACTCCTTAAGGAGTACTCTATGGAGTATGGAACGGAGTATTTCGGTTTTTTGCAGGGTTGTACTGATGTTTGTTTGTAGTGGTGCCCACCACTGCAAATTATATACATAACTCTGAATACATTCTTGTATTCACATTTTTCTCGCTCATCTGTCTTATGTATTTGGATTCTAACCGGCCTACTATTGTTTTTGCCGCTTACAAATTTAAAATACATTGTCATCAGTTGATTACCTATGCATGCAGGTATGTATGTATGTACATACATAGCAGTGTTGGGCAAAATTTAGTTAACTGATGATTGATGACTAATGATTGAATGTGTTAGTCATGATTGATGACTAATGATTACTTAGTTCAATCACGAGGTGATGACTAACGATTGATTAGTATTAATCATAATCAAATAATCATGATTATTTTTTTATGATTAATATTTTTTATACCAGGAAAAGTGAAATATTTTTCTGCATCTGAAAAAAATACTCAATTGCACACAAAACGTTACTGTAGGTTAGGTTAGTGATAAAGAGAAAATCAATCGTTTGATACAGGGTGTAAGGTACTGCCCCTGAAAGCTGAAAACTCAGACAATCCTCCTGAGCAAAGTCCACAAAGAAATTTTTCTCGGAAATTAAAAGTATTTTCGACATCTCCATACAAAATTGGCTGCCGAGTCTCATATTTTGTATGGGGAGAGAGTAGAAAATTCTTTTCATTTTCGGGAAAAATTTTTTCATTTCCGAACCTAATTATTTCAGTACTTTACTCGAGATGATGGTCTGAGACTTTGGTCAGCTGATCCTTACACCCTGTATGTGTAGTGTACCAACACCTGTGCACCGAGCTTAGTCATACATTCATGATTAAAACTAATGATTGATGATTTGCGATTAACGAGTTTAGTCATGACTAATGATTGATCTCGTTAGTTATGATTAAATTAGTCATGACTAAATTAATCATGATTAGATCAATCATGATTGATCACTTGATTGAATATATTAGTTGATTAGCCCAACACTGATACATAGTTATATTTATATTAACGCAGGGTATTGAGTAGCAGAGCACGGGTGGCGAGAATGGTGGCGCGAACTAAAGTCAACGGAATTAACGTCAGTGACGTTAATTCGCACCCCAAAAGCGAATTAATGTCAGTGACATTAAGACGCATGCCAAAAGCGAACTAAGGTCAATATTTTTAGCGAACTAACGTCATTGACATTAATTCGCATTAAGAAAGCGAACTAAAGTCAGTACATTTTTTTTATATTCCAAATTTTCATTTTTCATTATCACCTTCGACTTATGATCATTATATCATGAATCTGGGATTGACTTAGGTCAGATCCCCAATTCGGGGTGTGATCCATGGTATTTACATATGTGCAGAACTCCTTTCCGCATTGGCGGCCTTCGGCCGCAATTCAAACAATAACCCTGGGCTACGCCATTCCAACTCCGGGTGTGTGCCATAGCCGTGGCTACCGCCACGGTGATGTCCTTCCGCGTGCCACTCTTTTCTCACAGGGTAATGTGATTACAACACCCACATGAAAATGACAGAAAATTCTGAACTTTAACTGCAAATATCTCGGAAACTACTAAAAATATTGGTTCAGCGGAGTTATATTCATGCTCCTGGGACCAAAGCGCGTCTCCTGATACATATCTCAACATTTTTGGTTGTGTATTAGCGCTCGGTACCCCACGTAAACGATTACCCACGTCTAGATTTAGAATCTGAAATGAGATTTCTTTCAACCATTCAAAAGTTATTTGCAGTTAAAGTTAAAAATGTTCTGTCATTTTCATGTGGTTGTTGTAATGGCACATTAGGCTGAGCCAAAAAAGTGAAAAAGTGGGAAACGTGGCACGCGGAAGGATATCACCGTGGCGGTAGCCACGGCTATGGCACACACCCGGAGTTGGAATGGCGTAGCCCAGGGTTATTTTTTGAAGCGCGGCCGAAGGCCGCCAATGCGGAAAGGAGTTCTGCACATAAATACCATGGATCACGCCCCGAATTGGGGATCTGACCTAATTCAAATTTTCGCCTGCGGCGTTACTTCGTCGAATCTCAAACCCAAATGCCTCAATGACATTAATTCGCATGTCCAAAGCGAACTAAAGTCAAAATACTATACGAATTAACGGCACTGACTTTAATTCGTTTTTGGTCATGCGTCTTAATGTCACTGACATTAATTCGCTTTTTGGGTGTGAATTAACGTCACTGACGTTAATTCCGTTGACGTTAGTTCGCGCCACCGCGAGAATACATCGAACTCATTGCGGTGTATCGTTTTTTTGCAATTTTTGTATTATTCTTTTTTTTAAGTCTTGCACTCAAAATCACGCCATATTACGGGACCATTTAAATTGTATGTATATATGTATGTACAAATTATTGGTCACAAAGAGAGTTGAAGCAAACCTTCGTTTGAAATTTATATTCTCTTCAATAAATATACTTGAACGACCAACATCGTTGATTGCGTTTTATTTTGGCTAGTACATTTTTGGCGACCGTGACAGGACTGGTCACAACTTTCACTTGTCCTGTTGATTAAAACTAAGCCAATCAAACGCATTATCAACGCGAATATTTATTTGAAGATTTCATAGCAGCTCCTGGCACCCGCAAATCAGCTGGATTTTGGATACAGTCAACATTATTTGGCCAGCTGTAATTCTAAGTTTGATAACTAAATTAAAATCAACTGCATCAGGGCTCGTAAATTGTCTACATCGTAAACATTCACCTGGAAATTCTTTCGTCAATATTATTACTTTCCACGCATTTGGGATAATTAGCATCAACTTGTGGTAAATTATCGACAACGTTAATCATCCGCGTAAGCAATTAGGTAAAGTTGGTTTACTGTAGCGCCGCCATCTAGTAGTTCCTTCGCCAAGGAATTTCATAACTCGTCTAATCTGCATCGTAGCACTTTGTGGCCGGTGCAGTACATCACACAAGATCCCTGGGATTTGTCGTAACATATGATCTCCTAACTTCGTATTTCTTCATTGTTCGATCTACTATTACTGCACTTTCTCTACAATAATTATAATTTTCACAGCTAGGTAGTTAATATCAAGATGTCGGAAAACAATGATGAGCAACATGTGACGGATAACAGTGCTGCAACTATGGGTGAAGTCTCGGATGATCAAGTACTTTTGAACTCGTTTAAGCAAAGGAGATCAACTGTTCTTCGCATGCAGCAGCGGATCGGCGAAGGAGATGGGGAAGTCGACACCGCTGTCCTCGAATGCCGCCTGCAGATTGTTGAGTCTTATTTTCAACAAATCTCTGAGCTGCAAAATAATATTGAAACGCTGGCCCCCTTTGATAATTCGCGAACAGAAATAGAAGAAACGTATATTGCAACCAAGTCGAAAATTCTGTCGCTCATCAGTTCTCGGAACCGCGTCAACGACTTTAATAATACTATGATTAATGCAACAGCTCTTGGAGTGAACCCCCATCACAACCGTTTACCCACACTAAACTTGCCGAAGTTTGACGGAAAGTATGCGGAATACAAGCGGTTTATTGGTACCTTTTCTAACCTGGTCCTTGATGACCCACTTTTCCCCAAAGTTGATAAATTTAACTATCTATTGAATTATCTTTCAGGACTTGCTTTAAGTATTATTGAGCCATTAACTGAAGAAAAATTATACAAAGGCCCTACAGAAAATTATACAAAGGCCCTACAACGGCTTAAGGAAAGGTGTGATAATAATGTGTTAATCTTAAGAGATTACATATCATCACTCTTTAGCATTCCGATGATGAAGAGTTCAGACGCCGTAAACTTGCGAAACGTTATCGACACTGTTGCAGCAGTTCGAGGTTCCCTTCTCTCGTTGGGATCAGAAAAGGACATAATAAATTCAGTGTTTATTTATATAGTTTTATCCAAAATAGATACAGATTCGAAGACTGCCTATAATCAAAAACAAGGGTTTGAAACGCTACCATCGTGGGACGATTGCTACAAGTGGTTAAGTCGTCATTGTCAATATTTAGAAACCTGCCCAAAAAAGGAAATTCCTAAGGTATCTCCCCGAGAAAATAAACCAAATGGTAAGCGAATTGCTAACTCCTTTGTTAGCGCTAAATCTAGCTGTTTGCATTGCAAGAGCGGTGAGCACTACGTCAACAGCTGCCCCCCATTTTTAGCTACGTTTTGAATTTATCAAGCAGTCAGGAGCTGGCATTAATTGTTTGCGAACTGGTCACATAGTGTCCAAATGTACATCACTTTCCCGCTGCCGCGTTTGTAAACAATCTCATCACTCTACTTTGCATTTTCCCTCTGTTTCAGCAACAACTCCGGAATCCACCGCTCTAATTTTCATTCAAAACAAATTTGGAAAATGCAGCCTGTTCGCGCTCTTTTGGGCTCATGCTCAGAATTGAATTTTATAACTGAAGAAACGGCCAAACGCTTACAACTTAAGAGGATCACCTCAGCTCTGGAGGTGTCAGGTATTTCTGATATACAAACTAATATAAATTTCGCAGTGAACGCAACCATCAAATCTCGCATTGGAGACTTTAGCTGGGTATCTGAATTCGCCATAACAAAACGTATCGCCGCACATCACCCATATGAACTCATCTACACTACTCATTGGCACATACCTCCAGAAATCCAACATGCAGACCCTTTGTTCCACAAGCCACAACGCATTGATCTACTACTAAACACAGAAGTATTTTTCGCATGTCTTCAGGATGGCACAATATCTCTTGGGGACGGTCTACCAGTTTTGCACAACTCTAAGTTCGGTTGGATAGTTGGAGGTAAACTCGAACGGGCCTCAAACCCTCGTCCTTTTGTATGTAACGTCGCATTAAGCTCAAAACCACTTGACATTGAGCATTATCTACAGCGATTTTGGGAGATTGAGGAATTTGTATATGCGAGCAACATTTCAGTGAAAACGTGAAGGTACAAGGCAATGGGCGTATACAGGTGAGGTTACCTTTTAAATGTTCGAAAACGCAAAAAGGCGGGTTTTCTCCCTTGAGCTTCGCTCACTACGCGATAAAGCTTTAAAGGGCATGTACTCTGATTTCATTAAAGAATATGTGGAGCTTGGCCACATGTCACCAATAACTAGTCTCAATTTGGGATGTGCTCATTATATCATTCCACATCATTGTGTTCTCAAGCCACAAAGCACCACCACTAAGCTTCGTGTAGTCTTTGACGCCTCTGCGCGTACAACGTCAAATTATTCCTTGAATGATATACTTATGGTTGGACCTACCATTCAACCTGAACTAATAATTACTCTTTTATCATTTCCTTTGCATCGTTATGCATTAACTGCTGATGTGTCTAAAATGTATGGACAGTTTTTAGTTGCCGAGGAAGATCGGCGCTATCAAGTTATCCTCTGGAGACATGAGACACATGAACCATTACAGCTATTCCAACTTAATACCGTCACATTTGGCTTAGCCGCTGCACTATTTCTTGCAATTCGAAGTTTGGTTCTTATCGCCGACCTCAATGAGAAGGTTTATCCAGCAGGCGCATCCGCCATTCGACACAACTTTTATGTCGATGATTTACTGACTGGTGTAGAAACCATAGAAGAATTAATTTCACTAAAGGTTGAAATCATTGAAGCCCTTAAAGGTGCTGGTCTGTCTCTTACTAAGTGGCATTCAAACTCCCCACAACTGTCCGATGATTCTTGTAGCGAAATTGCCATTAAAACAAACACACAGTCTGCTTTCGGTTTGACTTGGCAGAGGCCCAACCAGTCACCAAGCGATCTGTCTTATCAATTTTAGCAAAAATTTTCTCCAATTATCAATTTTTCCCAAAAACTGACAATTAAAATTCATTACGAATTATTGTTTCTCTGGTTCTCGAGCTTGCAAAACTTACAAATATGTAAAACAAGAAAGACCGCAAAAACCAACAACAAAATATTAAGAACCGTAGCACGGGTTTACGTACATATGTACATATGTACAAACAAAAAAGTCCAGCACACGCATTCGTTCGTATGACCGAAGGTCTAACAACAATGTGTGCTCACTGTTGGCAAGAACAAACAAACAAAAGGGAATTAATTGAAGTGGAGATAAATGCATTGTGACGTCACAGGGCATCATAGCTTAGATGTTAGAATTTCCTAACAGCGGCTTTGGTGCAGACACTGGTTCATATCCCAGTGTCCGAAAAGGGATCTGATGATGAGCTTGGAAACTCTGAAACATGTAATCCTATCCATCGCTGTGATTTAACAATGTAATTTTTCTCCAATTATCAATTTTTCCCAAAAACTGACAATTAAAATTCATTACGAATTATTGTTTCTCTGGTTCTCGAGCTTGCAAAACTTACAAATATGTAAAACAAGAAAGACCGCAAAAACCAACAACAAAATATTAAGAACCGTAGCACGGGTTTACGTACATATGTACATATGTACAAACAAAAAAGTCCAGCACACGCATTCGTTCGTATGACCGAAGGTCTAACAACAATGTGTGCTCACTGTTGGCAAGAACAAACAAACAAAAGGGAATTAATTGAAGTGGAGATAAATGCATTGTGACCGAAGGTCTAACAACAATGTGTGCTCACTGTTGGCAAGAACAAACAAACAAAAGGGAATTAATTGAAGTGGAGATAAATGCATTGTGACGTCACAGGGCATCATAGCTTAGATGTTAGAATTTCCTAACAGCGGCTTTGGTGCAGACACTGGTTCATATCCCAGTGTCCGAAAAGGGATCTGATGATGAGCTTGGAAACTCTGAAACATGTAATCCTATCCATCGCTGTGATTTAACAATGTAATTTTTCTCCAATTATCAATTTTTCCCAAAAACTGACAATTAAAATTCATTACGAATTATTGTTTCTCTGGTTCTCGAGCTTGCAAAACTTACAAATATGTAAAACAAGAAAGACCGCAAAAACCAACAACAAAAATGTTTGATGTTCTGGCTTATTGGCTCCAATTGTTATTCGAGGTAAAATATTGCTACAAGAGATTTGGATTCGAAAATTGCAGTGGGATGAAACTCTTCCACAAGATTTGCAGAACACATGGCTACAAATCAAGTCTGATTTACAATTTATCAACAACATTCAATTACCTCGCCAAGTTGGCACTTCATCAAGGTCACTTAGCGAATTTCATGGTTTCGCCGACGCATCTACTCGAGCTTATGGATGCTGCATTTATGTCCGATCAAAGGTAGGAGGCATATACAAAACAATATTGCACGTTGCTAAATCCAAGGTAGCACACATCAAGTCACAATCACTCCCACGGCTGGAGTTATGTGCCGCGCTTTTGCTTAGTCGAACTTGGCAAAAAATTCAAAAGAATTTAAATGAATATTGTTCTAATGTTTATTTTTGGACAGATTCCGAGATTGTTCTTCAATGGCTACAAACCCACTCGTCAACCTTGAACTGCTTCGTAGCAAATAGAGTCTCAGAACTTCAAGAGAATACGAAAGAAATTATTATTCCGAGCAAGGACAACCCAGCGGATATCGTCTCACGTGGATCAAGCACCGCCAATCTCTCTGAAACTATCTGGTTCACAGGACCAGCCTTTTTATCAAAGGAGTTTCCAGAATGGCCGGTCAAAAAAAAGATAGACAACGTTACCAACCAAGACCTAGAACGTCGAAAGGCCGTATCTTTCAAGTGTAGTAATAGTATCAACGAGGGAATCATCATTAATGCAATAATCGATCGTAATTCATCACACTATCGCTTGCTTCGCATAGCATCATATGTCTATCGTGCCATCAACAAGGTTGCCTCTGACAAACACCTTCGGCCTGACATGGTACTACACGTTCCACATACAGAATTGGACCAAACTTTCTGGAGGATCGTGTCTCAAATCCAACAAATAGAATTTGCAGAAGAAATTGAATGTCTTCAGAAACAAAAGCAGGTGAAACCGTTTTTACAAAAACTGACTCCTTTCTTGCATAAAATGAATGTCGGTGATCTTAAAATTTCCATTCTCAGAGTAGGAGGTCGTCTGTCAAAGGCACCAATACCATTTGATGCAAAATTTCTAGCTCTACTTCCAAAGGAACATCGCTTTACTACCCTTTACGTTGAATACCTTCATCGAAGAAATCTACACGCAACTCACAGGTTTTGTTAAGTTTAATGCGAGCAAAGGTTTGGGTAATCAACGGTAGGGACATTGCAAGGAAAATAGTACGGAACTGTGTTCATTGCTTACATTATAAACCGCGGCTTATGAATCAAATAATGGCAGATCTTCCTGCAGATCGGTTCCAAGTACAAAACCTTTTCTAATATGTGGGGTTGATTTTTGTGGCCCATTCGCTACAACTTATCGGATTCGAAGAAAATCTCCTTACAAAACCTATATCGCAATTTTCGTCTGCTTTGCATCGAAAGCAATTCATGCTGAGCTCGTATCTGATCTACATATCTACTAATAATTTTTTGCTTTGTTTAAAACGTTTCATAGGTATACGATCTACATCATCAATTTTTCAACAAGACAGCAATCGATGAAATCACCAGCTACAGTAACATGACTGGTTTCGAATTTTGTTTTATTCCGCCTCGCGCCCCGTATTTTGGTGGTATATGGGAGGCAGCAGTGAAGTCAATGAAAACTAGTAAGGAAGTCTAAGTTCGTGTGTAACCGAACATTAAATACCTAGTAGTGATCTGTTGTAGTATCCTAATTTACTCAGGTCTATTTTAATACCTGAAAAGGTGTTATAAAACAACTGATTGTTTTCGATTAGATACACTTCTGTTGTAAGTGGTGAATCAAATTATCACTAAATAACAAAATATAAATAGTTTTGCATGGGGCTTATGAAAGGTATGAAAATGAAAAAAATTAATAAAAAAAAAGTCAATAGGGTGTTAACTACTTTCCCGTAAAACTTGCTTGTTTGTTATTCGATTTGCATAATTTTTGGCAGGAGTATACTGCATACTATTAGGAAGCATCTCACAAACTTTCATTGGAATACCTTCTTGAAATTTCAAGCAATCGCTTTTGAAAATAACAGACCTTTTTTGCTGAAAAGTGGGCGGCGACACTCCTACTTCAACAAAATCCACAAAATTTTTTCACAGTTTAGTTTTGCTTAAAAAGGTTATTATGTGGGTAAAATATTATTTATATAACTTTTACAATTAGGAAAATATCGAGATTTTAATTTTACAAAAGAAATTTTTCAGAACTGTGTTCAAAAAGTGGGCGTGTCCGTTAACCAATTTTGTTTATTTTTACAGCAAAGGTTAGCTTTATATGTTCAACACTTTCTCCAAATATCGTTTCAGTAAATAAATTTTGAACGGAGTTATGGCATGGAAAGTTTTGTGGAATAATCCACCATAAAGGGGCGGGGCCACGCAAAATTTTCCAAAAATTTTGCAAAGTTATTGCATACTCAATATATCTATGATCATTTTCAAAATCTTTTGTATAAAATTGGGCGGGGCCTTACCCGATTTCGGTAATTTTTTTTCGAAATATTGCCTGTATTAATATAAATATGCGTGCTCAATTTCGTTTTGCTGTCTTGAGCGGTTTTTGATTTATGATTAATTATATTTCCAAAATTGACTCAATCAAAAGGGGGCAGAGCCACGCCCCTTTTTAAAAATTTCTTCAAAAATTTACTTTTTGCCTTAACGCTAACGTACACACCGAATTTTATCCTTATTGGTGTATTATTTACTGAATAATCACTCTTTTTGTATTTTCGAAAATATTATATATATAGAAAGTGGGCGTGGATTCAACCTATTTTCAATAGCGCTCCGAGATAAGTGAAAAGCAACCAGCATACCAAATTTCATTGAGATATCTCAAATTTTACTCAAGTTATCGTGTTCACAGACGGACGGACAGACGGACGGACATGGCTCAATCAATTTCTCTTTTCCTCCTGAGCATTTTGATATCTATAAGTCAATATCTATCTCGATTCGTTTATGCCGTTACATATTACCGTTAGGCGAATGAAGTTAATATACCTTGTGTGCGAAGCACTACTAGGTATAAACTAGTAAGGAAGTCAAGATCGGGTGTAACCGAACCGAATACCTAGTAGTGATCTGTTGTAGTATCCCAATTTACTCAGGTCTATTTTAATACCTGAAAAGGTGTTATAAAACAACTGATTGTTTTCGATTAGAAACACTTCTGTTGTAAGTGGTGAATCAAATTATCACTAAATAAAAAAATATAAATAGTTTTGCATGGGGCTTATGAAAGGTATGAAAATGAAAAAAAATAATAAAAAACAAGTAAGGAAGTCTAAGTTCGGGTGAACCGAACATTAAATACCCAGCGTTAGTTTTCAGAACGAGATACAAATACCATGACTTGGCAATGATATAGTCCCTAGAATCTCATTTTAAATTTTCTATATCAAACAAGTAAGGAAGTCTTAGTTCGGGTGAACCGAACATTAAATACCCAGCGTTAGTTTTCAGAAAAAGGGGGCGTAGTTTTCATCCGATTTCGCCCATTTTAAAAACCAATCTAACAATAGCGAATTTGGTGGGCGCGGCCACGCTCCTTGCTTATAAAGCTTTAACCGCTTACATGAGCCAAAAGTACTGAATCGATCTTTACAAGGGTTATACCATGTCCTATATATAACTTTGGAAAAGAAGGCGTGCCATTCCCATAACTTTTAACGTATTTTGTGAAATTTTTTGATATACGGATATATGTGTCCATTAATCAATATTTACCTAATTTTAAAAAAGTGGGTGGTGGCACGCCCACGGATTTTATTATGTTGTTTGTCCCTATTTGAAGATCAGTTTTCATTGCAGATCTTTATGATACTTTCTCAGTGGCTTGTTAATAGTGAAATGTTGATATTTTGTTTATTCACTTGTGGGCGGTGCCACGCCCATTTTCCAAAATATTACCAAAAAACCTTTAAACATCACTAATAACATCATCAGGTGAATGAGTGTACTAAATTTTAGCATTATATCTTTATCAGTTAAACAGATATTGCATATTCCGGTTTCCTAACTCTCGTTTAGAGAACTTTAGTCCAAAAAGGGGCGTGGTCGTTCACCGATTTTTCTTATTTTCTGTGGTAGTACTCTACATAAACATAACATGCCTGGACCCTAGTTTCGTAAACCTATCTCACACCGTTCTGAAGTTATTAGCAGTCGAATTTGAAAATGTCAGTTAATTAGATATGGACTTTTCAATATTTCAACCTCCTTTCAATATAACTTTTATAAAAAAGTAGGCGTGGTCGCCAAGCGATTTCGTTTATTTTCTATATCTGAATTTAACACAACAATAGTATGCCCTCTACAAAATTTCGTTATACTAGCATAAACTGTTCTCAAGTTATTAGGAGTCAAAATTTTAAAATTTCTTCAAATATATGTGGGCGGTGCCACGCCCCTTTTCAAAAAATTTGGTAAAACCCGCCTTAGAACATATAAATCAATACATATTGCAAATTTTATCATTGTAGCTGCTTCTGATATTGAATTAACCCGTTTTATACGTTTTTCGAAATTTTCGATATCGAAAAAGGGGGCGTGGTTATCATCCGATTTCGCCCATTTTCAATAGCAACCTACCTTGGCCAGAAAGTAACCTGTATGCAAAATTTCATGCAAATATCTCAATTTTTACTCAAGTTATCGTGTACACGGACGGACAGACGGACAGACGGACGGACGGACATGCATTAATCAATTCCTCTTTTCAACCTAAGATTTTTCATATATGGAACTCTATATCTAACTCGATTATTTTGTGCCGTTACATAGTACCGTTATGTGGACAAAATTAATATACCCTTGTACTAGTACTAGTACGCTGGGTATAAAAAGGGGGCGTGGTTTTCATAAGATTTCGCCCATTTTAAACACCAACATGCCGTGGCCAGAAAGTAACCTGTGTACCAAATTTCATGCGAATATCTCAAGTTTTACTCAACTTATGTTAATTTATGTGATTTTCGATATCGAAAAATTGGGCGTGGTTATCACCGGATTTCGAAAATTTTCACAGCAGCTCACCTTGGCCAGAAAGTAGCCTGGATAACAAATTCCATGCAAATATCTCAGTTTTTACGCAAGTTATGTCCATTTATGAGATTTTCGAAGTTTTCGATATCGAAAAAGGGGGCGTGGTTATCATCCGATTTAGTCCATTTTCAATAGCAACCTACCTTGGTCAGAAAGTAGCCTGCATAACAAATTCCATGCAAATATCTCAGTTTTTACGCAAGTTATATCAATTTATGTGATTTTCGAAATTTTCGATATCGAAAAAGGAGGCGTGGTTATCATCCGATTTCGCCCATTTGCAACCTACCTTGGCCAGAAAGTAACCTGTATGCAAAAATTGCATGCAAATATCTCAATTTTTACTCAAGTTATCGTGTACACGGACGGACAGTCGGGCAGACGGACAGACGGACGGACATTAGTGCGGATCGGTTCCCATACAAAAAAAAAGTGTTTCCAGTCCACCCCTAGGATTAAAGATATTTTGAAGGCGATCGCAAAAAAAATTTTTTTTTTTTGCCACGCCCCTCCGATGGGCTATTTACCTTTTTTGACACTACGTCGCCATTTTAAGTCCGATTTTAATGAGCCGTACACCGTTGTTCATGGCTTGGAAGCCGCCACAATTCCTCCCTTAATCATTTTTTATTCTGAGTTCAAATTCTAGTGGTGACTGTCGGTATCTCGTTTCACATCATATCTAAATTCCATTTTTTTATTCTGTCGAAAAGGCCTTTAAATTCTGTGAAACTTTTTCTTTAACAGTTACTACTTTTGTTCATAACTAAAAAAGTTATAAAGGTTTCAAAAATCCAAATATAACCCTGTGTTAAATTTGGCAACTATGCCAAATTTTTTTTTACTAGAATTGGCAACACTAGTTATTATTACTTTTAGTTAAATGTTTTTTGTTTATGATTACTTAATTTTCTCTATGAAATGCCAAACAAAAGTAAATCAAAAAATAAACAAAGAAAAATGTTCGTATTTGTTGTTGTTTGAGAAATGTTTGTGAGCTACTGAGAATTTAGGATTTTGTGAAAAATTCTCATAGATGAACATTTCCGTAGAATGGTCAACCAGAGCAAAAATTTTAAATGTTAATAAAAATAAATTCTTGTTTAACCCTGTTACACAAAATTACCCAAATTTTTATAAATATAAAGCTTTGGAAGTTGATTTAAATTTTTTTTATGAAAAATTGGGATTGAAACATGAAAAAATTTTTTTTTCATTTCCAGCCAGTTTTAAAGGCCTGTTTCTTTTCAATTTTTTCACATGTTCGACTTATACTAGGGCAGGGTTCGAATTAGCACGCACGTGTGCAGCACATTTGTATATTTTTCGCTCTTACACATGTGCTATGTGCTACCAGAAAAATTTTGTAGCACACAGCTCACGTGTGTGCTGATACGAATTAGGCACATGCACACGTGTGTGCTTTTATATAAAATATTTATGCACGAACTCTCGTGCTGAGTGTAGAAAAACCTTTCAGTTGTACACGCACGTTTCTATTTCAAAAACAAAACACACACATTTTTTACTGCCATATAAAAATCAATAGAAAAATTTGAGAGCAAATAAAATAAAAAAACACACGCATGAGTATGTGCTTTTATATTTTCAATACAAAACACACACGCGTGCAAGTGCTTTATTTCAAACTGCACACACGCGTGCGGTGTGCTTAATATTTTTTTTTAAAGCACAGCTCATGTGCATGAGCAATAAGTTTTGTGAGCATTTTTTTGCACGCGTGTGTGTGCTGTGTGCGTGCGTGCAAATTCGAACCCTGTACTAGGGATCCTTTTTTGCAACAAAATACCTCCATGAATATCAGTTAAGACCATCAAAATGAAAGAAGAGTGAACGACGATGTCTTAACTGTAAATTTTTATTGAAACTTTTACCTCTGCCTGGATCGTACGTTCGCGACCAAAAAAATACATTTTTTGTTACCATTTCTCAAGGAGTGTAAGGAAATGTATAGAACTACATTTCTAAAGCCGGTTGAGTGCACTTAATTGAAAACCAAAACTACTTCTCTTGAAGGGTTTACCAAACCATTTTTTTTAATTCTCAAAGTTGCGTACGTTCGCGACCGTTTTGCATTTTGATATATTTTTTCCTACCAAAAACTGAAGCAAGAAAAAATAGGTTGTTAATATACTTTTTTTGCATGGTTAATAATGGATCATAGGGTTTTGAATAATTTTAATGAAGTTATTCATAAATTTTCCAACCATACATTAAAGTGAGTATACTTTATGTTATGCAAGCCACTTTCGAGTCTTTCGGTGTGAGCCGCGGGATTTCAGTAGAGTCTAATAATTTATGCTATCTTCTTTCTTTATAAATACGACATATAAGTTTTAAACTTGTGAATTAAGTGTTCCTATTCATATAATTTGTAAAACATTATGCCGAAAATAGGAAAAGAAAGTGTATGGAAAAATCATACGTTCGCGACCCGTACGTTCGCGACCGGTATTTAAGCGTATATATAAAAATGTACTGAAGATATTTTAAAGCTAAATAAACGAAAAGAAAGTCACTTTATGCGACTTCAATATGTTATCAACCATTTTGAAAAAATCCATTCCATTTCGCTGAATTTTGAATTTTTCCAGTTGCACAAAAAAGTCACTTCCATTTTGCGTACGTTCGCGACCACATGTTTATTGCCCCCACAGTCTAAACTAAAAATCGAACAAACCTGCCTCTTGCACCTAAAATTGACCTTCCAAAATGCTATCAAAGTCGCAAAACGCGTACGAACGGACTGTTCGCGACCGTGGAAACACCCAGATGTCATATACGGTTCTACCTTATAAGTATTTGTATCATGGTCTTCTCTATGACAAATTCTTGCTTTTTCCTCTATTTATGTTAAAAATATAGTTCCGTGCATTTGAATGCATTTTCTTATAGCAAGCTTGAGTCCAGCAAAAATTTAATATAAATGATATACATATATAATATAAAAAAGCAAAAAAAAAGTTTAAAATTATAGCCTGTATAATTTAAAGAAAATTAGTGAGGAGAGAGAAAAAAAATAAAAAACTGAAATATTATCATAGAGAAAATTGAGTAAGCATAAACAAAAAACATTTAACTAAAAGTAATAGTAACCAGTGTTGCCAATTCTAGTAAAAAAAACTTTGGCATAGTTGCCAAATTTAACACAGGGTTATATTTGGGATTTTTGAAACCTTTATAACTTTTTTAGTTATGAACAAAAGTAGTAACTGTTAAAGGAAAAGTTTCACAGAAGTTAAAGGCCTTTTCGACAGACTAAAAAAAATGGAATTTAGGTATGATGTGAAACGAGATACCGACAGTCACTACTAGAATTTGAACTCAGAATAAAAAATGATTAAGGGAGGAATTGTGGCGGCTTCCAAGCCATGAACAACGGTGTAGGGATCATTAAAAGCGGACTTAAAATGGCGACGTAGTGTCAAAAAAGTAAATAGCCCATCGGGGGGGGCGTGGCAAAAAAAAAAATTGTTTTTGGGACTGCCTTCAAAATATCTTTAATCCTAGGGGTGGACTGGAAACACTTTTTTCGTCGATCCACCTTAACGGACATGCCTTAATCAATTCCTCTTTTCAACCTAAGAACTTTCATATATGGAACCCCATATCTGACTCGTTTATTTTGCGCCGTTACATAGTACAGTTATGTGGACAAAATTAATATACCATTGTACTAGTACTAGTACGCTGAGTATAAAAAAGTCAATAAGGTGTTAACTACTTTCCCGTAAAAATTGCTTGTTTGTTATTCGATTTGCATAATTTTTGGCAGGAGTATACTACATACCAAGGCAAATTAAACAAGGTAGAATTGACAACTGACATATATTTTTTTGTAGGAGTTTTTACTTCAAAAAAGTATAAGCCAACGAATTTACCCTTACTGGCCCATGTACACTATTTGGGCCCCATAAAATTTTGTTTTAAGAAGTTAAACCGCATTTGCAAAAAAAATTATTAATATAGATATTTATTCATAAACTATCTAATAAGCTCACTTTTGCCCCCAAGTGCTACTTTGGAGTCTACCTCATGGGTCAATTTAAAAAAAAACGCAATTTTTGTGTCCCCGCACTTTACACTACTATTTTAGGTAAAAAACAAATTTAAAAAAAAAAACAAAAATGGGACAGTGATCACCGAGGTATTCCTAATTTGTATATTTGTTTTTTTGTTTATTCAGTATGGTGTTTTGTTTCTCCCTCTGACTCCTTTCATACAAAAGCATGTGTCCCCCGTTAGAATTTTTAGTAAACAAAATAAAATAAAATCAAGAAAAAATTTACTGGGCAACATTTAATAACAGTTTGATATAGTTGTCAAAAATTAATTAGTGCGAATTTGGCGTTGCAAAGAAAAGTTGTCCTCACAATTTGCATTGAGCGTCACTTTTTTATAAATCAAGAAATATTAGCAGTTTTCAATTTTCATTTAAATAAAGTAAATAACGTAAGAAAAGTACAAACCTTAATTATTACAATAGTGAAAAAGCGAAAACAAAAACTATTAAAAAAAAGATGGATTTGCGTAGTTTTTGTGAACACCATGGTAAGGGCGCGATAAAAATTCTTGAGCGTCACGCTAATTTTTTTAAAAGTGAATATATTAAATGTAAAAAATTAAAGTTGACAATCATTGTTTACATGGTCTCAACTCATTTTTTTATAATTTGTGAATTTGGGAAATAAATTGCCTACGGAAAAAACCAAAATAGGCAAACATTTCATGAGCATCACTTTTCATACATATTGCTTCATAGCTTAAAATGCTTAATTTTGATTTTATTTTTTAATTTTCAAGAGTAAAACAACAAAATTAACGGCGGCTGAAAGAGCACGGAAATATTGCGCGTATGTGTATAAGTTTCTTCAAGAACTACTTCCTTTTTTAAAATTTTGTTAAAGACACTAAAGAATATGTACATGTTTAGTTTCGTATGAAAATTTTTGTTTCTTGAAGAATTTTTGTTTTATTTTATTTATATATATATATATATATATGGCGCGATACACAACAGTTATATCATCAACCTCCTAGGAGATTTTCGCGCCGAGCTTCTCTTCCAATTTGTGGTGTGCCGCTTTGAAATTTTTCCTACAAATTGGCGGGACCTACGGTTTTTCGCCGACTCCGAACGGCATCTACAAAGCAGATGAATTTTTGCTGAGAAGCCTTTCATGGCAGAAATACACTCGGAGAGTTTGCCAAACCACTGCCGAGGGGCGACCCCGTTTTGAAAAACTTTTTCAAACCACTTTTTGATGTAACCTGTACCAGGGCTCGAACCCGGACCTTCGGTGTGGTAGGCCGACAACACTACCTCCACACTACGGTTATTTACTTTTTGTAAAAAATAAACTTTTTTTCGTTACACTTTAAATTTGGCATTATTTCTTGCTTACGTGCAACAAAATCTCTTGATCGTCACAAAATATCTTGAGCGTCACACTTAGTTTTTTTTTTCCTAAAAACGCTTATATTTGCAGTTTTTTTAAATACATTGTTACAAGACTATTACTTTGCAAGTAACCCCTTAGTTCAAGTCTTTTTTTAACAAAAATTTACATATTTTCATCTTGATCGTCACAAAATATCTTGAGCGTCACACTCAGTTTTTTTCCTTAAAACGCTTATAAATGCAGTTTTTTTTAAATACATTGTTACAAGCCAATTAGTTTGCAAGTAACCCCTTAGTTCAAGTCTCTTTTTAACAATAATTTACATATTTTCACCTTAAAAGTTGTAAATAACTAGTCACTTAAAAAAAAAAAAAATAAATCAAGGTGAATCGTGATTTTGTGTTTATAATCGAAAAGGTGATTTTGGCAGAAGTGAATCTTGAAAAACAAAAGAACAACATAGTAAACTTGAATCTCAAATATTTTTGATGTTTCAGCGATTTTTTATACATATTTGGTGTGTGACGCTCAAGATAGAAATCATAGAAAACCAAAAAAAAAACCAAAAATATTGATTTTTTTGAGAGCCTAAAGGTCCCACCGGATTCTTCATCAATTTCTACATAAATTTACCACTCTTACAGGCGAATTGGAAAAACTTTAAAAATAAGCAAAAAAAACTCGTTGTGTAAGTTTTTTTTTAAATTGACCCACATATGTTTTTAATATAGCATCGATTTGGGTCACTGTTTACGACTATCATCAAATTCTAAAAAATGTTGGGAGGAGTATCAAAGTCACTTTTCGGTTCAAATGAAAATCGGCTTCCGGAGAATAAATACTGTTGTTATTTTGAAAAATATTTGCAAAAATCCGAAGAACTTTTGTGTGAATTACATCTTGAGTTGCCGACTATTGTCCACGATTTAAAAAAATAACGCGATCACGTCTTCTTGGTACACAAAAAAATTGATCTCGTAACCGGATTATTATTTATGGGTACTGGGCGCGTCTATTGATACCTCTCCCGGCAATTTTTGGACGTGTTTTAGCACTCGGTTTCAGTCGTAAACAATTAGCACGATTTGCTAGTTCTCAAATAAAAATAACAAACTGATAAAAATGAGAAATTTTAAATCGAACGGGTTAACATATTTTTTCATTTGACGTTAAAACTCCTACAGCAAAGAGAGAACTGTCAAGTTCGCTACTACTTTGTTTAATATACTTTGCTACATACTATTAGGAAGCATCTGACAAACTTTCATTGAAATACCTTCTTGAAAGTTCAAGCAATCGCTTTTGAAAATAACAGACCTTTTTTGCTGAAAAGTGAACGGCGCCACGCCTACTTGAACAAAATCCACAAAATTTTTTTAAAGTTTAGTTTTGCTTAAAAAGCGTGTCCGTTAAAGTGGGCGTGTCCGTTAACCAATTTTGTTTATTTTTACAGCAAAGAGTTAGCTTTATATGTTGAACACTTTCTCCAAATATCGTTTCAATAAATAAATTTTTACCGGAGTTATGGCATGGAAAGTTTTGTGGAATAATCCACCATAAAGGGGCGGGGCCACGCCTATTTTCCAAAAATTTTGTGCATTCGACTTTCTTTGCCCACGAACACTTTAAAGGTGAAATAGAGATGATATACAGGTAGTTTAGACAAAGTTATTGCATATTCAATATATCTATGATCATTTTCAAAATCTTTTGTATAAAATTGGGCGTGGCCTTACCCGATTTCGGTAATTTTTTTCGAAATATTGCCTGTAATAATATAAATATGTGTGCTCAATTCGTTGCTATCTTGAGCGATTTTTGATTTATGGTTAATTATATTTCCAAAATTGACTCAATCAAAAGGGGGCAGAGCCACGCCCCTTTTTAAAAATTTCTTCAAAAATTTACTTTTTGCCTTAACGCTAACGTACACACCGAATTTTATCCTTATTGGTGTATTATTTACTGAATAATCACTCTTTTTGTATTTTCGAAAATATTATATATATAGAAAGTGGGCGTGGCTTTCAACCGATTTTGCCTATTTCAATAGCGCTCCGAGATAAGTGAATAGGAACCTGCATACCAAATTTCATTGAGATATCTCAAATTTTACTCAAGTTATCGTGTTCACAGACGGACGGACGGACGGACATGGCTCAATCAATTTCTCTTTTCCTCCTGAGCATTTTGATATATATAAGTCAATATCTATCTCGATTCGTTTATGCCGTTACATACTACCGTTAGGCGAATGAAGTTAATATACCTTGTGTGCGAAGCACTACTAGGTATAAAAACTGTGAATGAGGTCTTGTCTGGGGCCATCCTAAATTTCCAACTACGTTTTCAGTAAAATCGGGACTGCTCGTTTTCTCGAAATTTCCCACTTTAACCCTTTAGGGGCTTCAAAAAGATACATTTGACCAAAAAATCTTTTGTATGTTTGTTCTAGGCGGTTTCTATTACTCACAGAAATTGACAAAAGTCACACTTTTTAAAAAAAAATTGCAAAACTAAATAATTTAGGGCACTAGTTACAGCACCCCATATATGTAATACTTCTATATTGGCAGTTATGTACATATCTTCTCAATTTGTAAAAATTCCGAAATCATTTTGAGGGCAAGCTATTACCGTTTTTGAGAATTTGTTGTGTATGTGTAAATTTATAAACGACAAAATTTTAGAAATTGTCAAAGCAATCCAGTAGCGGCATTCATTAATAAGGGCCCCAATGTATTTAATCAAAATTTAAGAAATTTTTGAATAAGAATATATTTGCCACAATTATAATAGTTCTTCGCCATAATTAAGAGTTTTGTGAATAACTTTAAAGTATCTATTTTTGTGTGTTGGAATTTCCGCTCCTATCGCACAGCATAAACGATCTTGAAATAGATAACTTGCTACATTTTTCCCTGCTATAATAACCCCGGATGTTTATCAAACAAAGTATATGCTCCAATACCATTGACAAATAACACCAATTTCATATTTGTGAGTTCGTGCGGAGTAGGGGTTAAGGATATGTCCGAGGTAGGCAAAATGGTGGTAGGAGGGACGTGCAACTCGATGGTTGATCTACGGATGTGAAGCGGAAGTGGGGATGTCATGACCAGAAAGTTACATAGGTCATACAAAATTGCAGCCACAACAACAACAGCTCCCATCAAGCCAAGCTCTGTAGCACAGGGACTTTTTATACAATTGCTTCATTTCGCTTCTCAAACCTCCAGCGTAAGGAGTTACGAAATTCTTAACATATACTTCTATATTAAATACAAACATAATTATGCTTCCAAAGAAAGCGGTCTTGTGATGTGAATCATTTTTTTTTTTCTTGAAACGCTCAAGAAATATTTTGTAAATAAAAATATGTGCCTGCTTCGCTCAAAAATAATATATCTGTACTGTAATGTTTTCGAGCGGTATTAGCTCTTACTGCAAATATAGAAGTATTACATATATGCAGCACCCTGTATTTGTTATGCAAAAAAAAAAAACAAAAAAAATACCCTTTATGATTTTTCTAAGCGGGACACGAATCCGTGGTCAAAAAATTTCTATCATGTCCCGTTTTTGAAAAAAATGTTTTTAGACCCCAAAGTTAGTATAATTTGAACAAGTCCCCTGTCCTCTGGGTGCTCTTATGTGATTTGAATATCAGCCCATATGTTACGGGCGGAGACGTCGCAATGGAGGGCGCGCTCGCACGTAATAAGTGTCGATGGAAGAAGAAGAAAAAGAAGTATGTGTCGAGTTAATACAATGGTAAACACCGGGTTTTCAAATTAAATAATTACAAGTTGGTTTATTGGAATTGTAATTCGTAGGAATAAAAATGAATAAATAAAAGTGAACAGTGGAAAATGGATGGACAGTGTATTTACCTGGTTTGGCTGCTGGTGACTTGGTTGATGGTCGATGCTAAAGAGAAAGTCTTATATTTTTGTTTTCGGCTCGTACCCCCGGCGAATGCTTACTTTCGTTAGGTTCGAAAGGAGCGCGCAGTTATCGGTACGAACCTAAGTGCACTTTCATTTTTAAATAAGTCTACGAGGGACGACCGATATATTTATGCCGATGGCCTAAACATACCGGCCCCCTTGCGGCGAGCAACCTTGAATAGTGAGATCAACGCGCGGGTAGCCACCGGCAGCCAAGCCGAGATTAGCGCACTTCACATGTGTATGTATATTTAAACAAATTTTTCTTAGCTAAAATTTCTGGAGAACCTTCGGCCATCTCCTTCGTTCTGCCGTCTGCTGCTTGACCCCTGTTGTGGATGAAAAATAACGGTTAGTATATGGACGTGGCCTAGTTCAATGCACCTTATTATTGAGTTTTTTTTTTTCTTATTGGTCAATTGCGTGTAATACGAATGGTTCTCATTGCTGATGGGGCCCCCGAAATTACCAGACCGAATATGGTGGCCTGTGCCAGCAGCCCATTGATGGTGGACGGTGGAGTGGCGCTGAGCATCAGGCTGGCGTAAAAGTCGGCGCCTAGCGTAAGACGCACTGGAGAGGCCCTGAAAAATTCGGGATCTGCCAACCTCACAAGCTGGAAGGGTGCAGCTATCGTCGCGTCAAGGTTCGCGGCCGGGCTCAGACGATGGTGGCGTGCCTGGACCGTAGCCAAGGTGGTGACCCTTCTGGTCACCCCGTACTTTCCTCGAAGTACCAGTGTGCACCTGATCGGCCGTGTCCCCCCAACACGTTCTAGGTGGAGCTCGGTAGCGAGCTCACCGTCAACGACCGTGGTGGGTGAGCATGGGTCGATCAGAGCACGGACAAAATGTAGTGCGCCGCCCGATTCAATGCACACTAGTGCCGTTGGTACAATGGCAACAAATGACCGCATAACGATCGCTGCGGCAGGCGCGTTGGCCGCTCGACCGGTGCGAAAAATGGTCGTCGTTGCAGTATGGCGAACCATTGCGGTGGTGCTTGATGGTCCGCGGACCTGATAAGGTGCAGTCCGACCCGATGTGCGTCGTGATGAGCGGAAAGGACGCGTTTCCGCGTCACCCCGACGGACCTCAGGGAGACTGTGCGATGGTCGGAAAGGACGTGTTTCCGAGCCACCAGGATTCACCTTAGCCGCCCGCGGGGATTGGCGGAAAGGACGTGTTTCCGCGCCATCCTGACGTGGTTTGGTGGCTTTGTGCGAACGTCGAGCCGTAGCGGGTTCGCGCAGCCTCTGTTGCTCGTGTCGTAGTAGCGGTCGGAAAGGACGTGTTTCCGAGCCGCCGAGCCGTGGCGTCGAAGTTGCCGCTGCCCTCAGGTCTTCCAATTCTTCCTCCTCCTCTGCTAGCTGTTCCGCCCACGACTTCGTATTTTCCGTGACGGCGATGGAAAGGGCATCATCCGATATGTCGCCGTCGTCTTCGAGGATGTGTGCCGGCCTTCGAGTACTGTCGTTGTTGTTGTCGTCGATGTGGAGGGACGTATGGTGGGGCTCGTGGCAGCGGTAACAGCGGTCCTTACTTGGACATATTTCCGGTCGGTGGAAAGGGGACAAGCAATTGGGGCAGTACTTGTGTATAAGTACCACTCGTAGTCGTTCCTCGGCCGACATACCGCGGTACTGCGGGCAAAAACGTATACCATGATTGTTGCTGCATAGCCGACATGGTACCGGGAAGTTGGTGGACCGCTCCTCGGTTTTTGCGCGTGCGGCAGTAAAACGGGTCATTCTAAAATATAAACCCGTTATTAGGGTGGTTGAATTGGGTTTTGGACGGTTGGGTGGCTTGAATACATAATTGACGCGTATTTCCTTTATTTCGGTTTGGCATATTCAAATTTAAAAACAAAATTGTTATTGCTAAATTTGGGACGACTCGGAGACTAGTACGCTTCGTTGTTGCGTAAATTTTCCCCTATAGCAGCTTTGTCACGTTTTGACACTTTCCTTCCGCCCGAGAATGGAGATTTTACATTTTTCTGTGTAAATGACATCGCAAGTGTGAAATAGAAATAGTGAAAAAAGTTGCACAGATAGAGATCTCGGTACAGATTTAATGTGCCTGTGGTAAATGAAATCGCAAGTGTGAAATAGAAATAGTGAAAAAAACCGTGGAAACCGAGGATATATATGGGTACACTTTGTCGTTACCCAGATTTCACCTCACCCCATGCGAAATAAATTCACCCGCTCAATACGGTACGCCACAAAAATTGGTGGATTTTTGTAACGAGTACATACCCGTTAAGATCATGTGTGGGTACCGATCGTTACGCGAAGTGGCTACGCTAATTCATTCAGCACTGCATACATTACTGAATGAAATGTCATTGCTGGAAAATACACACGAGGTAAGTCGTAAAATTTGTTGTTGATAATTTTTCTTAAATTAATTTGTAATTCTTTTATTTTTCAGGTGGCAGGTGGATCATTGGATACATACATGAAAATCATTTGTATATTCAATTCTAATTCTTTGTCTTTTCAGATTTTATGGGCAGCTTTCTCTATGCCCCATCAATGAGCAGCCAAACATATGCCCCATCAAATGGGCAGCTTTCTATATGCCCCATCAATGAGCAGCCAAACATATGCTCCATCAATGGGCAGCATTCTATATGCCCCAACGGTGCATGGCACACAAATGTGTGACGCACATTAATGCCCTATTGTGGCATGGCGCATGGGCGGGTGGTACAATTTTTTAATGCGCCGGGGGTATAAATAAAGTTGTCGTAGTTCGATGTTGCAGTAGGGTGTGGAACACCCACAACGGCAACAAAAGACGCAAGAGACTAGTAGCGCTGCTTTAACGTCCACAGCAACGCATCTGCTGGATCATGGTTATGGTGTGACGTTAAAGCAAGCACCATCAACATCCTCAACTAGTCGCATGCAACTGCGTCTACAAATGTGGCGGTAGCGACGGGATTCCCAGAATCCACCGGCAAAATACGTCAACGGTGGCGAGTAGAAATCCAACAGATTCCACACCACACAACGGAATGCTAAAAGCAAGTGAAACGACACAATCCGACATCTGTTGCCGGACAGAGTAACCATCCCCAGAAACACGCAAATAGTGCTGATGAATACGCAAGTAATGTTGTTCACAACGTTCACAACAATTCCAACATAATTCCAATAAAATAAATTGCGGGTGAGTTGTGTGAGTAATTTTATATGGTAGATTTTGTAGTGCTATTAGTAGTGGTTGTAATAGTATCGACCGATGTTGCCCCTTCCTTACCCTGATTATTATCACCTTGGGTACTTTAAATTTTGCTAGTTTTTTTGAAGTTTGATTGCCAAATTAATTTAAGAAAATGGTTTGTTTCGAGGAAATATGGTTATCCTAAGTGCCGGGGCTTAGAGAAAAAAAATCATGTCCTGATCCCTAAGTTTTAGCCATTTCATCAAAAGAAATGGACCCCCACAAATACATATGATAGCTTTTACCCGTGGTTTTCACTCGAAAGTTCCTCCGACTTAATTTCTGTCTGTTAATTCTGGTTTATACAATAGTAGAGCTCTTAGAAATAGTAATGTGGGTGTAAGTTACCCAGTTGCGATCCTTTCTTGCCCATATGTATATCCACTTAAGTATATGGATCTTTTTATGCATAACCACATTTTGTAAATAAACAAACAAACGTCTATGAAATAAGTTTTGAACAACTGAATGAAATAAGTTTTGAACAACCCAATGAGGACTTGAAGAGACATTGCTAGGGAAAAGGTTGTGCAAAATATTGAAAGACAATTTAAAATTGCGGATATTCTTAAAGTACCAAAAAAACCCAATCAAGGGAATCTTCTCAATTACATGAATCTGTGAATGGAATTATTTCTGCTGCGTTGGATTGATATCACCAGCACAGAGCCAGGGCAATAATTTAATTAATCAGAATTTTCATTATTCCTTCACCTTTATTACATGGATTTCATCCGTAACTTCAAAATCCATAACTTCAAAAAAATTTCTAAACAAGGCTTATTTAAAAATCTTCGATTTCGAAGTCGCGAAGGCGTATTTCAGGAGCCAAAATTTTTCATTTTATTGAATTTTGTAAGACTCTTAAGTGAATAACACGGTTATTTAAGAGCCAAAATTTTTCATTTTGTTGAATTTTGTGTCTCTCCAGTACCTCAGCCTGTTGATAGCGATGAGAAAAAGGGGTTTTCGTTTATTGCTCCTTTAGGACTCTTGGGCGTGTCTTGTGGTCTTGTGGTGTGCAAATGGTTATGCGGTGTTTTGGTGATTTGCGGCTAAGTGTCGCAAAATTATCAACTTCTGTGGCAGATCGGTTCGTCCGTCTGCGATAGGCTTTCTGTTGGCCTCGTTCCGTCTGACCGAGTGCATTGATTTTATTGTGAAATGTCGGACTGGCTTTTTGCTAAGTCGCTTCGACTAAACTATGACCTCCCTAGTTCGTTAAGTAATTAGAAGTGGAATTAGGGAGATTGAGAAGTGGAATAGGACTAGTTTTCGCCATCGTTTCCGGATGGTAGTAGGACCAATTTCGTGATTGGTCTGGTAGTCTGCCCCCTCGCGGTATCAAGTACAACGACTCGGACTCGGTTATCTGGTCCATAATGTAACTGAGCGATTCGCCCTAGCCTCCATTCGTTGGGAGGCAGGTTGTCCTCCTTTAGAACGACTAGGTCCCCTTGTTTCATGTTGGATTGGGGCTGTTTCCACTTAACGCGCTTTTTCAGTTCTGTGAGGTATTCCGTTTTCCAGCGTTTGCAAAACGTCTGATGCAGGGCCTTCAGCTTTTCCCATCGGTTGACGAGTGAGGCGCGATTCTCGCTCACGTCAAGCTCCGGTGGGGCTAATAGATGTCCTCCAACGAGGAAATGTCCGGGCGTGAGGGGCTCCAAGTTCGATGACTCGTTGGGCGATGGACTTAGTGGTCGAGAGTTGAGGCAAGACTCAATGCGACACAGTAGGGTACTAAACTCTTCCAGGGTAAATTTATGATCTGATGCGATTTTTTTGAAGTGGGTTTTGAGACTTTTTACCCCTGCTTCCCACAGTCCCCCCATATGAGGAGCGCCTGCTGGTATGAAGTGCCAGATCAGGATCTGATGGTGGTATTTGGACAGGGTTTGATTGCGAGCGTCCGACAGAAATGCTTGGACCTCTGAGCGGAGGGCTCGAGAGGCTCCGACAAAGTTAGTTCCATTGTCTGTCCAACTCTGCTAGAAACGCTGCGGTACTAAGGTCGCTAGTGGCTTCTAAGTGAATAGCTTTGGTCGTGAAGCAGACAAAGAGGCAAACGTAGCCCTTTGATAGACGACACCCTCTTCCACTGTAGGATTTAATATCAAATGGTCCGGCGAAATCTACCCCGGTATTCGTGAATGCGCGTGAGGAGGTGGTGCGTTCTGGAGGGAGGTTCCCCATAAGTTGGGGTTGGGCTCGCTTGCGGTAGATTGTGCACGCTTTGCAATTGTGGATGGTGGACCGGATCATATTCTTGACCCGTGGGATCCAATATTGCGTACGTAGGAGGCGCAACATGAGCTGGTTTTCGCCGTGGAGGGAGATTCTATGGATAAATTGGACGAGAAGACGCGTAAACTGACAGTCGTACGGGAGGATTACTGGATGGCGTTCATTGAAGGCGAGATCAAGGGACGCAGACAGACGCCCGCCCACTCGCAGTATGTCATGGCTGTCGACGAAGGGGCTGAGAGAAAGGACTTCACTTTTTGTCCTAATGGGTTTACCGGTTTTTAAATCCCTTAGCTCTTCAGAAAAATGTTTCTGTTGATATAATTTGATAAGACGTCGAGTCGTAGCCTTAATTTCGTCGGGCGAAATGAGGTATGACTCCGCCTTGAAAGAAGATTTTGTTTTGGGATTAGTTCTTTGAGAGAACCTCAAAATGTATGATATAGCCCTCAAAGCCCTTGAAAAACTAGAAAACCTTTCGAGAATGTCCTCGTTATTGTGCATTTGCTTAGTTGTGTGCACTTGTACTCTCTTTTCTTCGATGTTTGTACCATAATATTTTTCTTGAGTTGGCCATTTTGTCTTGTTTTCTTGTAGCCAAGAAGGTCCCTGCCACCACAAGGTGTTGTTCACTATATCCTTCGCGCATAGTCCTCTGCTGGCCATGTCTGCTGGGTTTGATGCGGAATCTACATGTGGCCAGATTTGATTTCCCACCTTTTCCACAATCTTTGTTACTCTGTGAGCCACGAATGTTGACCAAGAGCATGGTGGTTTTCTGATCCAAGCCAGATACGTATCAAGCCATAGATACGTATTGAAGTTGCCTAAGTTTAGGTTTTCGCGAACCGATTCTATTGTTTCGGCTAGTAAGACTGCCCCGCATAACTCTAATCGGGGTAATGATATCGTTTTAACAGGAGCCACTCTTGTTTTAGACATTAGTAAATGGACGTAGTTCTGATCCCTTACCTTGGCTCGTAAAAAGATTGTAGCTGCGTAGGCCTTTTCTCGTAATCGGATTATTATTTATGGGTACTGGGCGCGTCTATTGATACCTCTAACGGCAATTTTTGGACGTGTTTTAGCACTCGGTTTCAGTCGTAAACAATTAGCACGATTTGGTAGTTCTCAAATAAAAATAACAAACTGATAAAAATGAGAAATTTTAAATCGAACGGGTTAACATATTTTTTCATTTGACGTTAAAACTCCTACAGCAAAGAGAGAACTGTCAAGTTCGCTACTACTTTGTTTAATATACTTTGCTACATACTATTAGGAAGCATCTGACAAAGTTTCATTGAAATACCTTCTTGAAATTTCAAGCAATCGCTTTTGAAAACAACGGACCTTTTTTGCTGAAAAGTGGACGGCGCCACGCCTACTGGAACAAAATCCACAAAATTTTTTTAAAGTTTAGTTTTGCTTAAAAAGCGTGTCCGTTAAAGTGGGCGTGTCCGTTAAAAAATTTTGTTTATTTTTACAGCAAAGAGTTAGCTTTATATGTTGAACACTTTCTCCAAATATCGTTTCAATAAATAAATTTTTACCGGAGTTATGGCATGGAAAGTTTTGTGGAATAATCCACCATAAAGAGGCGGGGCCACGCCCATTTTCCAAAAATTTTGTGCATTCGACTTTCTTTGCCCACGAACACTTTAGAGGTGAAATAGAAGTTTGATTGCCAAATTAATTTAAGAAAATGGTTTGTTTCGAGGAAATATGGTTATCCTAAGTGCCGGGGCTTAGAGAAAAAAAATCATGTCCTGATCCCTAAGTTTTAGCCATTTCATCAAAAGAAATGGACCCCCACAAATACATATGATAGCTTTTACCCGTGATTTTCACTCGAAAGTTCCTCCGACTTAATTTCTGTCTGTTAATTCTGGTTTATACAATAGTAGAGCTCTTAGAAATAGTAATGTGGGTGTAAGTTACCCAGTTGCGATCCTTTCTTGCCCATATGTATATCCACTTAAGTATATGGATCTTTTTATGCATAACCACATTTTGTAAATAAACAAACAAACGTCTATGAAATAAGTTTTGAACAACTGAATGAAATAAGTTTTGAACAACCCAATGAGGACTTGAAGAGACATTGCTAGGGAAAAGGTTGTGCAAAATATTGAAAGACAATTTAAAATTGCGGATATTCTTAAAGTACCAAAAAAACCCAATCAAGGGAATCTTCTCAATTACATAAATCTGTGAATGGAATTATTTCTGCTGCGTTGGATTGATATCACCAGCACAGAGCCAGGGCAATAATTTAATTAATCAGAATTTTCATTATTCCTTCACCTTTATTACATGGATTTCATCCGTAACTTCAAAATCCATAACTTCAAAAAAATTTCTAAACAAAGCTTATTTAAAAATCTTCGATTTCGAAGTCGCGAAGGCGTATTTCAGGAGCCAAAATTTTTCATTTTGTTGAATTTTGTAAGACTCTTAAGTGAATAACACGGTTATTTAAGAGCCAAAATTTTTAATTTTGTTGAATTTTGTGTCTCTCCAGTACCTCAGCCTGTTGATAGCGATGAGAAAAAGGGGTTTTCGTTTATTGCTCCTTTAGGACTCTTGGGCGTGTCTTGTGGTCTTGTGGTGTGCAAATGGTTATGCGGTGTTTTGGTGATTTGCGGCTAAGTGTCGCAAAATTATCAACTTCTGTGGCAGATCGGTTCGTCCGTCTGCGATAGGCTTTCTGTTGGCCTCGTTCCGTCTGACCGAGTGCATTGATTTTATTGTGAAATGTCGGACTGACTTTTTGCTAAGTCGCTTCGACTAAACTATGACCTCCCTAGTTCGTTAAGTAATTAGAAGTGGAATTAGGGAGATTGAGAAGTGGAATAGGACTAGTTTTCGCCATCGTTTCCAGATGGTAGTAGGACCAATTTCGTGATTGGTCTGGTAGTCTGCCCCCTCGCGGTATCAAGTACAACGACTCGGACTCGGTTATCTGGTCCATAATGTAACTGAGCGATTCGCCCTAGCCTCCATTCGTTGGGAGGCAGGTTGTCCTCCTTTAGAACGACTAGGTCCCCTTGTTTCATGTTGGATTGGGGCTGTTTCCACTTAACGCGCTTTTGCAGTTCTGTTCCAGGGTAAATTTATGATCTGATGCGATTTTTTTGAAGTGGGTTTTGAGACTTTTTACCCCTGCTTCCCACAGTCCCCCCATATGAGGAGCGACTGCTGGTATGAAGTGCCAGGTCAGGATCTGATGGTGGTATTTGGACAGGGTTTGATTGCGAGCGTCCGACAGAAATGCTTGGACCTCTGAGCGGAGGGCTCGAGAGGCTCCGACAAAGTTAGTTCCATTGTCGGAGTAGATGTTCTTTGGACATCCTCGTCTCGCAACAAATCTGTCGAACTCTGCTAGAAACGCTGCGGTACTAAGGTCGCTAGTGGCTTCTAAGTGAATAGCTTTGGTCGTGAAGCAGACAAAGAGGCAAACGTAGCCCTTTGATAGACGACACCCTCTTCCACTGTAGGATTTAATATCAAATGGTCCGGCGAAATCTACCCCGGTATTCGTGAATGCGCGTGAGAAGGTGGTGCGTTCTGGAGGGAGGTTCCCCATTAGTTGGGTTTGGGCTCGCTTACGGTAGATTGTGCAATCTTTTCTATTGTGGATGGTGGACCGGATCATATTCTTGACCCGTGGGATCCAATATTGCGTACGTAGGAGGCGCAACATGAGCTGGTTTTCGCCGTGGAGGGAGATTCTATGGATAAATTGGACGAGAAGACGCGTAAACTGACAGTCGTACGGGAGGATTACTGGATGGCGTTCATTGAAGGCGAGATCAAGGGACGCAGACAGACGCCCGCCCACTCGCAGTATGTCATGGCTGTCGACGAAGGGGCTGAGAGAAAGGACTTCACTTTTTGTCCTAATGGGTTTACCGGTTTTTAAATCCCTTAGCTCTTCAGAATAATGTTTCTGTTGATATAATTTGATAAGACGTCGAGTCGTAGCCTTAATTTCGTCGGGCGAAATGAGGTATGACTCCGCCTTGAAAGAAGATTTTGTTTTGGGATTAGTTCTTTGAGAGAACCTCAAAATGTATGATATAGCCCTCAAAGCCCTTGAAAAACTAGAAAACCTTTCGAGAATGTCCTCGTTATTGTGCATTTGCTTAGTTGTGTGCACTTGTACTCTCTTTTCTTGGATGTTGGTACCATAATATTTTTCTTGAGTTGGCCATTTTGTCTTGTCTTCTTGTAGCCAAGAAGGTCCCTGCCACCACAAGGTGTTGTTCACTATATCCTTCGCGGATAGTCCTCTGCTGGCCATGTCTGCTGGGTTTGATGCGGAATCTACATGTCGCCAGATTTGATTTCCCACCTTTTCCTTAATCTTTGTTACTCTGTGAGCCACGAATGTTGACCAAGAGCATGGTGGTTTTCTGATCCAAGCCAGAACGATCGTTGAATCGGTCCATAGATACGTATTGAAGTTGCCCAAGTTTAGGTTTTCGCGAACCGATTCTATTGTTTCGGCTAGTAAGACTGCCCCGCATAACTCTAATCGGGGTAATGATATCGTTTTAACAGGAGCCACTCTTGTTTTAGACATTACTAAATGGACGTAGTTCTGATCCCTTACCTTGGCTCGTAAAAAGATTGTAGCTGCGTAGGCCTTTTCTGATGCATCGCAGAACCCGTGTATTTCCATCTCACTGGATGGTGTGAAATGCACCCATCTCGGGATTCTAATGTTATTGATTTCGTCGTAATCCTGCGTGAAGCTTAGCCACCGATCTAGGGTTTGTGCAGACACCTTTTCGTCCCAGTCAGTCCCCTCTAGCCATATGTTTTGCATAAGAATTTTGACTACTATGACTACCGGTGCCAGCCAGCCTAGTGGATCGAACAGTTTGGCGATGGCTGAAAGGATTGCCCTTTTTGTTATCGTACCTATCCCTATTTTCGATGGGTTTTGACGTGAAGTAGAAGGAGTGTGAATGCGCGTTCCAGCGGATCCCTAGGGTTTTAACCGTACTTAAATCCTCGAACTCCAGGAAGTCCTCATGTAGACGATGAGGTTTGGGTATGCCTTGCAATGTTTTGCTGCAGTTCGACGACCATTTTCGGAGGGAAAACCCCGCTGATTGCAATGCGTGCGAGATTTTATCGCGAGCTTGGATTGCTGACTCTACGACGTACATGCCTGTCCGAAGAATATCTGCTGCCGTTGGTGACGAGGACTCAACGTCGTCAGCGAGTTGATGAAGGGTTCGTATCGCCAAGTACGGGGCGCAGTTGACTCCGAATGTAACTGTCCGTAATTCATAGACTCGTATGGGGTGCCCTGGGTTGGGCCGAAAAACTATTCTTTGGAATTGTGTCTGATTGGGTTTTACCCATATCTGGCGGTACATTTTCTCAATGTCGCTATTGAAAACATACTTGAAAAATCGCCATCGAAGAAGTAGAATGGTCAGATCGGCCTGAAGAACTGGGCCTGTATGAAGTACGTCATTTAAGCTTGTGCCATTAGCAGTAGGACACGAAGCATTGAATACCACCCGGACCTTTGTTGTAGTGCTTTCTTCTTTTATAACTGCATGATGGGGTAGAAAGTAGCAATCTGTAGAATGGGGTGGTATGTTAGCGGGAACCCTTGACATATGTCCTAACGTCTCATACTCTGCTAAAACTCGATTATACTCGGTTTGCAAGTTCTATAGAATTGGGAGCAAACGCCCTTTAGAGAAGGCCCTAAGCAAATGTTGTTAGGGAAATCCTCTTTAAATGGAAGGGCGACGATATATTTCCCATCTGAGTTCCGTTCCGTAGTAGCATTGAAAAGTGCCTCGCAATAGGCGTTGTCTTCATTTAGTGCCCTTTTCTTAGGGACATCCTCCAACTCCCAGAAAGCGGTTAACTGCTTGTCCAGGTTTACTTCGTTGAAAAATGATACCCGTGTGTTGGTTGGTTGGGGTGCATCTGCACGACCGGTTAAGATCCAACCGAATACGGTTTCTTGTGCAAGAAGCGTGTTAAGAACGTTTTTGCGTGTACCGTCGAGGATAATTTGGGGGTAAATGTCGCCTCCTAGGATGAGGTCGACTGGTTCATTAATGAAGAACCTCTTATCCGCCAGAATTAGATCAGGGAATGCCTGCCGTGTCATTGCGCTCACTTGGCAAGTAGGAAGATCCCCCGTTAATTGGGGTAGGACTAAGACCACTGTGTCGATGCTAACTAAGGGGTCGGTTAAGGAGCCTAATTGCATGGAGCATGACTCGTTCACCTGTGCTGACAGCGTGTTGTTTATCCCGGAAACTTGTACGTGCAAGAGTTTTGATGGGCGGTTAATTCTACGCTGTAGTCTTTCTGTTATGAATGAGCATTCTGACCGGAGTCAATTAGGGCTCTAGCAGAAAAGTCGACCCCATTATGGTGTATTTTAACCCGGGTCGTGCCTAATAATACCCCCTTAGTAGTATTAGCATGACAAGACGAGACATTACTAATATCTTTCTTCTTTTCAGATTCCAGACTGTCTCGCGCCTGCTGTGATGTTGAGGGCCTATCATCTGACGTATTTTGACGCCACCTCTGGTTAGTTGCTTTTGGCTGAGCTGTTGCCAAGTGGAGTAAGGTGTTGTGCCTCGCGTGACACGAGCTGCAGTTAAATGAACTTGTGCATCGTGTCACTGTGTGTCCCGCCGACAAGCAGTTCAAGCAACAATTGTTGGTTTTGATGTAGGCTATTCTGTCTGCAGTGGTTAGTCCGCGGAATTTCGGACAGTTTCGTAATTTGTGCTCTTTACTGTTGCACATTTTACATGAAGTTTTTGGGACGCTGGCTTGGTATACTCCAAGTTTCGCAAGCGTGTCCCGTGCATTATTTGACTCCTGGGTGCTTTGGATGGTTTGCTACCGCGGAGGTCAGAGACGGTTTCCAACGTTTGGAACCGATTGGACAGGAATTTGTCCATATCCTCCCATTTTGAAATCTCTGTTTTGTTTTCTAGGTTTTGTTCCCATAAAGCCAGAGTGCATTCCGGGAGTTTCGTGGAGCATAAGTAAGTTATTATCGCATCCCAATTCGAAGTGTCAATTTGATGACATTGTAGTGACGAGATGCAATTGTTAATATCTCGCTGCAACTTTTTAATTGACGTTCCGCGTTCATTATCGACTGCCGTCAAACTAAATAATGATTTTAACTGAGTATTGACTAGGATACGTTTGTTTTCGTACCTGTCACTCAGATTTTTCCAGGCCGTTGTAAAACCTTCATTGGTCAATGGACACCTGCGCACAATTTCTTTTGCCTCCCCTTCAGTTTTTTGGTTGAGGTGATACAACTTTTCAACCGGCGTAAGGCGTTTGTTTAATATATATATGGCCGTGAACAAGTCCCTAAAGGTTGGCCAAGAAAGGTAGTCGGAGAGTCGTATGTATGTCTCCATTTTCTTAATTAATTTAAATATTTTGTCTCTTTAATGAAACAGAGAATGGAAGTTGCTGACTCAGACGTCGATTGCTTGGAAAAACCACCTTTTGGCTCA